>CAJQZJ010000248.1:3925445-3945139 GCA_907164525.1 Lophiomys imhausi | reverse complement strand
ACACACACACACACACACACACACACACACACACACACACACACACACACGTCAGCACCTCAGCACCTTCCCTCTGCTAGCTGCACCTAGGATGCAAAGGCAGCAGCAGCTTTAAGTCCCTGCCCTGTTTCATGGTGCACCAGTCTTTACCAGATTGCCTTTCGGGCATCCTCAGCAACCTCCCTGAAGAATGCTATTTGGTTGCTATCAAGGCTCTTGACCTCAGGGTGCAGGCATGCAGCAATTTAATGCCTGCAACCTGGATTAGGGTGGGGGGTGTATGTGTGAGGGGGGTGCTGATCCCCACCGCTGGGCTTGAGAGGGTGCTTCCTGCTGTTCCTGGCTCCCAGGTGACTGCTTCTCTCAGCTGCATGCTGCGCCACCACCCGCCCTGTTTCATTTATCATCCTTTCCCTCCGATGCCAGCTTCTGATTAGAGGGCTAGAAAATAAGCCCTGAGAGAGAACTAATTACTTAAGTGGAGGACAGAGAGGCAGGCCAAGGAATGGCTTGGTAACAGCTTCCTCATGCCACTAGGGTTATTACCACAGGCTGAGGTGAGCAGCAGTGTCTTAGGTCAGGTTCCCTGGGAGCAGAGCCCCAGACAGGGATTCTAGGGCAACAGACACACATTGGGGGTAGGGCTCTCGAAAGGAAAAGATGTGCACAGGCAGAAGCCAGTCAGCCGGAGAAAGATGGTGAGTGGAGAGGTAGATTCTTTGAACTTTGGCCTCACCTGGGAGTGTCCAGACCTTTATACCCCCACCAACGGATCAGTCAGTAATTAATTTTTTTTTCTCCCGTGGGGACCAGGAGACACATCAGCCCCTAGTCATCATTTTTAGGTAGGCTTGTTCTCCTAGGCTTAAGCTAAGAGTCACTGTCTGGAGATGAGGCAGAGCCCAAGGCTCCACGATACCCCAGCTGGACATCACCAGCATTCATGAAGGGCTAGCTTCAGAAACAGCACCTCAGCTGGTGGGGTGGTGCAGGCTTGCCATCCTATCACTTGGTAAGAAGAGGTAAGAGGAATTTAAGTTCGTAGGCAATCCAGACTCCAATGTGAGACCGTACCTCAGTAAACAGGGGCTGAGGGTGTAGCTCAGAGGCACAGTATTTATCCAGCCTGTGTCAGGCCCTGAGCTCCATGCCCAGTATCACAAAAGGAAGAAAGGGGGTTAGAGAGAGATGGCTCGGTCGGTAAAGTGTTTTCCACACAACCGTGAGGTCAGAATTCCAGATCCCCAACACTCACTTCAGAAGTCAGACATGAACTGTGCTTTGTTAACCCCAGCATTGGAGAGGCAAATACAGGAAAATCCCAGGCCATGTTGGCTAAGCAGTCCAGCTGAATCAATGAGGTTGAAGGTCATTGAGAAACCCTGTCTAATAATAATAATAATAATAATAATAATAATAATAGTGAATAGGCCAACAACATGGTTGAATGGATAATGGTGTTTGCCACTGTGTCCAATGACCTGAGTTAGATCCTAGAGACTCGTGTAATAGGAGAGAATCCACTCCCAAATGGTTTTCTGACTGCCCCAGGAATATTGTGGTACACACAAACCTACATACTTATATGTAATACATAAGTAAGTAGTTTAAAGTTTTTAAAAAATAATAAGGTGCAATAGGTTCAGTGACATCTTTAATCCCAGCACTGGGGAGGCAGGGGCAGGCAGATCTCTGTGAGTTCAAGGCCAGCCTGGTCTACATACAGTCCAGGCCAGTTGGGGCCACATGGTAATACCCTGTCTCCAAAAAGAAAAAAAAAAAGGTAAAGAGGGATTGAGGGAGACTTATATCAACTTTTGACCTCCACACACCTTTGCACACATGTGCACAAACACCCACACATGCACACGAATCTGTACACACACACACACACACACACACACACACACACAGCAGGTGAACAGAATAGGAGGACTCCAAGCAGAATCTACGGAAGTATTTAGATGGTGAGAACCTAGAACCCCTTTCCATTGCCTGTTGCCATGGAAAATGAGTGGGAGAAGGGCTTCCACACAGGTGGGTCTTTGTAAGCAGTCGTGAGCAGGATGTTTGACCAGGTGACCTCCAAAATGTTCCACTATGAGAAGTCACCAGGAAGAAGAGCTTGTGGCCCTACTGTCAAATGCTGAGCTGACAGACCTCCAGGATTTTCTAGGAAGCTTCCAGAAATAGGTTAGCTTTAATAACAGCAGCAGGGGAAGAGGTTACTCTGTGAAGTGCTATTCTGAGTGTTGAAAGTCTCATTTAATCCTTAAAACAACCCTCAACTGAGGTGCCCCCACTTCACAGACAGACAGACTGAGGCCCAGCAAGGTTCATTAATTTGCTCATGTTGTACAGCTAGAAGTAGCATGGGTTGTCCTTTGGCCTCCACATGTCCCATAGCAAGTGCATACACACATGAATAAATAAATAAATGTGACAATAAATACTACAGGGGTGGGAGAGATGGCTTAGTGGTTAGGAGTACTAATCATTCTTCCAGAGGACTGTATTTGATTCACAGAATGCACATAGTGGTTCATAGCCATCTGTAACTCCAGTTCCAGGTTTTCTGTGGGCACTATGCACACATGTGGTACACAGACAGACATGCAGGCAAAGCACCCATGCACATACATGGAAACATAACAATAATACAATTTTTAAAAACTGTCAGGTTTAAATAATGAAACACTGTATATACCATGTACTCCCATATATAGCTGAGAAGTCTTCACATGTCCCTCAGTTACACATGGTTGTGAGCCTCCATGTGTGTTCTGGGAATCAAACCCAGATCCTCTGGGAGACCAGCCAATGTTTAGCTGCTGAGCTGTCTCTCCAGCCCTTAGCTTTTTTGTTTTTTTTTTGTTTGTTTTGTTTTGTTTTTTTACTTTACTAAACTTGGAGTATTGAATTCAGATTTTTCATAGGTTAGTGACAGGGGCCCCATCCTTTCTTGTGATACTCAACAGCAGCAGTGAGTCATGGCGCCACAGTCAGTCCCATGATGGCAACTGAGGGGCAATAATCAATATTCCACAGCATTCTGTGTCGCTGTGACACCGTTATGGGCTACGGACAGGGTACAGTAAATGTGTTTTCTTCTTACTATATTTGTAACTTGCAAATGAGTTTATTGGGATGGAAATAAAGGGATGCCTGTATAAAGCTGTATCTTATGGTTATATAAACAGTAGACAGAAATCCGGTAAGCCAAGTTAGTTCTTAAGGATGGAGATCTCTAGAAAGAGAGGTAAGGTAAAAAGAAAGAGGATGAGCCGGGCGGTGGTGGCGCACGCCTTTAATCCCAGCACTCGGGAGGCAGAGGCAGGCGGATCTCTGTGAGTTCGAGGCCAGCCTGGTCTACAAAGCAAGTCCAGGACAGCCAGAGCTACACAGAGAAACCCTGTCTCGAAAAAAAAAAAAAAAATAAAGAGGATGGGTTAAAACAGACTTCCTCTATGTAATTAGCAAAACAAAATTACATTTGTTTATATTATTGTGTGCATGTGTACTATGTGCACGTGCCAGCATGCAAATATGGGAGTAACAGGTCAACTTTAGGGAATTGGTTTTCTCCTTCCACTGTGTGGGTTCTGGGGACTAAACTCAGGTCCTCAGGCTTGGCACCAAGTCCTTTTATTTGATGAACCATCTTGCCTGCCCTCAATTTATTTATTTATTTTATTATTGTTATTTTATTTTTCTGAGACAGGGTTTCTCTGTGTAGCCCTGGTTGTCCTGGAACTCACTCTGTAGACCAGGCTAGCATTGAACTCACAGAGATCCACCTGCCTCTGCCTCCCAAGAGCTGGGATTAAAGGCGTGCGTCATCATGCCCGGCTTATTTTTTGAGAGAGCATTCTATAGCCTAGGCTAGCCTGGAACTGGGTACATAGCCAAGGATAACCTTAAACTTCTAATTCTTGTGCCTCTACCCCCTCAATACTAGGATTGCAAGTGTTAGTTACTATACTTGGCTTACACGGATCTAGGAATAGAATCCAGAGTTTCATGCATGTCTGAGCCACATTCCCAGCCCCATGCACTCAATTGTAACTTTTTATTTGTTTGGTTTGTTTTAGTTTTTCAAGACAGGGCTTCTCTGTGTAGCCCTGGGTATCTTGGAACTCACTCTGTAGACCAGCCTGGCCTCAAACTCAGAGAGATGCACCTGCCTCTGCTCCCCACCAAGTACTGGGATTAAAAGTGTGCTCAATTATAACTTTTAATAAAAAGAACACTTTAAACTATTGTGTGTGTGTGTATTCTAATACAAAACAAAATGATTTCAAATAAACTCACCTTTAAAAGTGCCTAGTATGCTGGGCAGTGGGAGTGCACACCTTTAATCACAGCACTTGGGAGGCAGAGGCATGGGGATCTCTGTGAGTTCAAGGCTATCCTGGTCTACAGAGCAAGTTCCAGGACAGCCAAAACTACACAGAGAAACACTGTCTCGAAAAAGAAACGAACAAAAACCAACATAAAAAAGTGCCTAACACACAGAAATACTATTATCATCCATAAGCTATGTAAAAAATACCTATTATGTATGTGCAAATCATATTTAGTCTTCATCAGGAGGCACAGAAATGAAAGACAATGTCCTTACTCTGAGAGAGAGAGAGAGAGAGAGAGAGAGAGAGAGAGAGAGAGAGAGAGAGAGAGAAAGGGAGCTCCAAATATCCCATGGTAGTGTTTCTTTTGTGTCTGATGAGTGCTATAGACAATGGGGACTTCACGGAGTTGAAATAGACAGAGGTCATTTCCAGCTGGCCTCTTTTGGGGAAGTAGGGCTGGAGGGAGGCTTTGAAAAAAGGAAAAGAATTCAGTAGGAAGATAAAGGGAGAAAGAACATTGTCATAGTCAAAAAGAGCATTATTGGAAGAGCAGCGGGTCTTGCTAGGCATGGGCACAGGAGGCTGAGTGGACACGTGACTTGGAATGGTTGGTTGTGTGGTGGATGAAGCAGAGCAGCTCGGGCACCAGCAGGGCACTTTTCTCCTGACAAGAGCGTAATCTTGAACTCCAAACTTTCTGGTGGACAGAACGGGCTAGAAGCCACTACATACTTTTTTTCTTTCTTTTTCACAAGTTCTCACCTTTTATCATGTGGGGTCTCAGAGGTTAAACTCAAATTGCCAATTTTGGTGGCAGACACCTTTACCAGCTGAGTGATCTGGCTGGCTCATGGGGTTTCTTAACTTTCTTTCTTTCTTTCTTTCTTTCTTTCTTTCTTTCTTTCTTTCTTTCTTTCTTTCTTTCTTTCTTTTGTTTTTGTTTTTTGAGACACAGCTTCTCTGTGTAGCTCTGGCTGTCCTGGAACTCACTCTGTAGACCAGACTGGCCTGGAACTCACAGATGCCTGCCTCTGCCTCCTGAGTGCTGGGATTAAAGGTGTGAGCCACTACACCCAGCTCACAGATTTCTTTTTATTAATTATGTGTAAATATGTGTGCCTATGTGTGGGTTATGTGTACATTAATACAGATTCTCAAGGGTGCTAGACGGCAGTGGTCATGCTTTGTGAACACTCATGTTGTAATGATGTATGGTAGTTCCTGTGATTGTGTGATTTGCTGGGTTGAGATATGAGGGCTGGGTATGCTAACCACCTTTCCAAAGTCTGATCTTTCTGAATGACAACAAAGGAGGCAGAGGAAAGCCAATAGCCCCACAAGGTGTGACTCCCCAGATTGGCCTCTGTGAGTCAATGACTAGGTGGCACAAGACAATATGGGGAGATGAGACCAGACAGTACAAAATGAAGTCAATTACTTGAGCTAGGTAGGCACCGAGGGTAGAGACAAATAGTGAGGGATTTCTGACAGTCTCTGGTTTTCCAGGCCATCAGCAAAGTGTCATCCCATAGATCGGCCTAAAAACAAACAAACAAATAAAATGGACCCTAGCAAAGGCACCTGCTGCTAAGTCCAACCCTTGAAACCACATACTGGAAAATCCTATTTCCACAAGTTGTCATCTGACCACCACACACATGATATGGCATACACATGGGTTGCACACATACAGACATACACAGAATAAGCAAACAAATATAAAAAAAAATAGACCCCAAGATCATCATGGCTCTGGTGCCTTGGTGTCTGCATACACAGTGTGTATGATAACACTTTTTTTTTTTAAAGTTACGACTTGATTAATTAACAACAAGGTCCTGGGAAATTGGGTTTAAGAAAAATTTGGCTAATTGGACCAGCATATAATATCAAGAATGTTAAATATACAAGTCAGCTGAGCACGCAGAGTTTACGGCAAGCTCTGATTAAAATGAAGTTTCTGATAATCAAAGTTTTAATGGCAGAGACTCATTTGAATTTCTTCTGTATAAAAGGGAGATTGAATAGTATGTGTCCAGAATATCTTGTGATATTTTTCCATTTTCCTTAGCTCCAGTTAGGTCACGGAAATGCTTTCTTAGTTATTTATTTCAGGAAAATGAAAGGGGTGGGGCTGACCCCTAGGTTGGTCCCAGGCTGGCCAAAACAGGACTTGCCACAGATGTGTTTACCAGATTGCTCTGCAAATTGGAGGAGAGGAAAAGCCTGCCTATCATCTAAGCCCTTTTAAAAATCAAAGTCATCCCAGGCACACCAGAGGCCTAACTCAGCCCAGAGATAAGCAAAGTTTATAAACGTCCATAATATGTTTATTGCAAGGATGTCAATTACTCAATATCCCTGCCCTCTTGGGTCTGAGATTGGAATATTTCCACAAGAAGAAACCTGTGTTTTCCAACATTTGCTCCATCATAATTCCAGATGTCTGGAAGATTCCAGTGCCAGGCGCGGGGTTGGGAAGGGAGACAATGAAGCTCTGGATAATTCTGTCACAATCTAGTCCAACTGGGAGGCAGCAGTGGCAGTAGAGGTGGTGTGTCTCCTGTGGTGGCTTGTTCTTTCTCCTCTTCTTCATGGTCAGGAAGCATAAGAGCCTTCATTGAAATCAGGGAAACCAGCTGTCCTCAGCCTCAAACAGACTTTCCTGTCTGCCTCTGGAAACCTGACACGTCACATCGTATTTCTTAATGAAATGGCTGCAGTGTGCCTAATTTACGCCAGGACAGAAAGTGCCCACAGGGCACAAAGGCCACTTGTTTCTGCTGCGGTAGGGAACACATATGGGCCACATCAGGCAGGAAAGAATGGGAGTAGCTTTACAAGGTAGCTTGCTCAGAGAATCGCCTTCTTTCTCACTGACTCCTATAAAGCTAGAAGGATATTTATTGTGTGCTTACACGCTGGCCCATTCAGCCCTGTTTATTGGAACATGAGGCTGTGCAAGCATTTCTCCCAGGTCTGTTCATGAGCAAATGTGTAAGAAAAGCAGGTTGTGCCATGGAATTGTCAGTGGGATTTATTCTCTCCTTTCCCCCAGGCTCTCTGGCTAACATTGTTGAACAGAGTGCCCCATTAGGGAGGAGCAGAATATTCTCTTCACATGTACTGAATCAGGAAGGGTGTTCTGCAGGCTTTGCCTCCATGACACCATATAGCCACCTGGATAGTTTCTGCTGCCCAGCATACTAAGTGTGAACTGACCTGGTACAAAACCGAGGGCAGGAGGGTGGCACAGCCAGGGAAGTCAGGGCTAGTCTTGATCTTTGAAATGCTCTTCAAATTTGGGGCTTTGCCCTGTTCACCTGAAGGGAAAACATCAGTCACAACCTCAGAGAGTGAGAACAAGGGAGGTTTCTTCACTGGTCTTTATGTCAAACATTTTTCTAAAATTTTGTGGCAGGTTCTCTTGTGGTCCAGGCTAGCCTCAGACTTGCTGTGTTACAGAAGATGACCTTGAACTTCTGGTCCTCCTGCCTCCTTATCCCAAGTGCTGAGATTACAGGTGTGTGCCCCACTCCCAGTTTGTAGGGTGCTGGGGATTGAACCCAGGGCTTCCTGCATGCAAAGCAAGCACTCTGTCAACTAACGTACACCTCCATCCAGCAAAATAATTCTTTGAGGGATAATGTGTATTATCCTACACACACACTCACACACACCACACACACACATACACATAGAGACACATGCTCACACACACACAGTGCAAAGAGACACACACGGACACACTCTCACACAAAGACACACACACAGAGACATGCACAGACTCACACAATGCAAACAGACATACATAGACACACACACTCACATACAGATGCACACACAGAGACATGCACAGATACACACACACAAGGACATGCACAGACACACATACACACAGCTCAGAATACTTCATTGAGAAATC
This sequence comes from Lophiomys imhausi, assembly GCA_907164525.1. NCBI lineage: Eukaryota > Metazoa > Chordata > Mammalia > Rodentia > Muridae > Lophiomys > Lophiomys imhausi. The sequence continues at coordinate 3,936,865 of CAJQZJ010000248.1, read as the reverse complement.
AGACCCCAGGCTTGGAGAGATGGTTCAGCGGTTAAGAGCACTGGCTGCTCTTCCAAAGGACCTGGGTTCAAATCCCAGCACCCACATGGCAGTTCACAGCTGTCTGTAACTGTCAGGTGTGGTGGCACACGCCTTTAATCCCAGCACTTGGGAGGCAGAGACAGGTGGATCTTTGTGAGTTCGAGGCCAGCCTGGTCTACAAAGTGAGCCCAGGACATCCAGGGTTACACAGAGAAACCCTGTCTTGAAAAACCAAAGAGAGAGAGAGAGAGGAGACAGACAGACAGAGAGAGAGAGAGAGAGAGAGAGAGAGAGAGAGAGAGAGAGACAGAGACAGAGACAGAGACAGAGACAGAGACAGAGAGAGATATCAAACCCTAAAGAGGAGATAGAGTTAAAACAGTCAACAGGCTGAGCCCCAATCCAGTCTGACTGGGGTCCTTATCAGAAGGAGAAATGCGAGCATACATGCTCACAGAGAGAAGAGAAGGTAGTTAGAGACAGGGGTAGAGCCATTTACAAGCCAAGGAGAGACCCAGGACAGGTTCTTCTTTCTGAGCCCCTATATGAAAGCAACCTTAAGCCAAGTGCCATGACTTTGTCACAGGAATTAGTGCAGGTGGGAAGAGAGTGTCCCCACTTCAGAATTCCCATTTATATTAGTGCGGTCAGCTGGCTTACTGAACCAGATGTTTTACTCATCTGAGAGAGAATTTTACCCTTTGTCTTGTGCCTCTGCAGTGACGTCCCTATGGGTTGGAATTACAGCCTCCCTCAATGAAACTGGCCATCTTAACATGCCTTTTGGAACACTGGCATATTTGGCTTGTGAGCAGATATTTTTAAAAAAGATTTAATTTTTAATTGTGTGTGTGTGTCTGTGTACATAACTATGGGTACCCTTGGAGATCAGAAAAGGCTGTCAAATCCCCTGGAGCTGGAGTTAAAAGGTTACTGTGAGCTTACAGACATGGATACTGGGAACTGAACAGAAGTCCTCTTCCACAGTAGTGCTCTTAACCACTGAACTGTCACTCCAGCTGCATGAGCAGGCATTTTAAGCATGTGCTGTGGTATGATTTGTCTTTTTGGCCATCAGGAGCTAAGCCCACCATGCTACAGACAGACATTACCCAGCCTGGCCAAGATGAGCCAAATCACAGTCTTTCAGGATTGTAGCAAGGGAAAAAGGTGTCTGTTGTTATAAGTCATTGAGCTTTAGTGTGAAGGTTTCTTATGAAGCCTTATTAAAGCAACTGCAAACTACTATGGTCCTAGTAGGAACCATGCAAATGACTCTGGTCCCTTGTTTAAGCTCTATGCCAGCACTCAGCATCTAGTGTGGCAGATGAGGAACCCTGTTAAGGCCCTTGCCCAAGTTCTGGCATTGACAGGATCTCCTCACACAATTTTTCCGTGGTCAGCAAACGACTGCTACCAGTACCATGTCTGGTGGATTTGTATGTAGGCTTTGACAAGTTGTACATTTAAACATTTTTTATGTGTATGGATATTTTGTCTTAGATGTATTTCTGTACACCATGTGACTGCCTAGTCCTCAAGGGGAGCAGAAAATGGAGTGGGATCCCCTGGGACTGGAGTTACAGAAGGAGTTACAGCCATTGTGAGCCACCCTGTGGGTACTGTGAGTCTAACCCTGATCCCCAAGAAGTGCAGCTAGTGCTCTTAACTGTTGAGCCATCTCTTGCAAATTAACAAGATCAACCCTTACTGTTAAAGCACATGCCTTTAACCTCAGCACTCACTTGGGAGGCAGACACAGGCAGCTCTCTGTGAATTCGAGGCCAACCTGTTCTACATAGTGAGTTCTAGGACAGTCACAGCTACACAGAGAAACTATCTCAAAACAAACAAATATAATGGGACAATTCGCCCTAGGGGTGCTACCATGTAAGCCCCCAGTGCAAGAGGAAGCTCTTAGCCCTTATATGGCTGTTGAACTGAGAGGGGCTGATATATAGGGAGACTCCACATGGGAGGAGTGGGATGGGTGGGAGAGGGAGGAGATGGTAGGAGGGTGGAACTGGGGGGGGGGGGGGAAAGAGGGCACTATCATGGACATATAAGTTGAAGCAATGAATTAAAAAAAAAGCAAAACAAAACAAACAAACAAACAAAAAACAATGGGCACATGTGGTTTCCTGCATGATGTAGCAGAAGATATCTCTTGTAAGCCACATACTTTTCATATATTTTATAAATAAATGTCGTCCTCCCCAAAACCTGAGGAATGAAACTCCAGAACCCCTTGTGGACACCAAAATCCTGGATACTCAAATCCTGTTGTATTAGACCCTGTTGGCCTTAGGAGGCCTGCGGACTTAGGTCTCCAGGTGAAGAGGTCTGAGACCTATGGCAGACCTTCTCGGCCCATAAAATAAATACACAAAGACCTTTTAATGTTTAATGCTTAGGCCTTAGCTGGGCAGACTCTACTAGCTCACCTAACTTAACCTGACCACCTTATCCATACCAGCCACATGACTTGCCGTACCTTCCGAGCCCTCAAACATGTCTGTCTCTTTCTGTGTGTCCTGGCAAAAAGAAACTTCCTTTGTCTCTTCCCAGAGTTTCTTTTTTCCACCCAGGAAGTCTCACCTTCCTATTCTCTCTCTCTCTCTCTCTCTCTCTCTCTCTCTGTCTCTCTCTCTTTCTCTCTTTCTCTCTCTCTCTCTCTCTCTCTCTCTCTCTCTCTCTCTCCAGCTAATTGGCCATCAGCAACTTTTATTATCCAATCAGAGAATGCCTCAGATAGGGTGGTAACTAGATCCCAGAGCTTTGAGATCAGAGTCTGAAAACCATACACAAGACCTTTCTTCAACAAAATCCCTTGTACAAAATGTGTTGTTTGCATAGAGCCTTTATACAGCCTCCCACTTTTAAAATTCCTCTAGGTTGCTTATCACACCTAATATGATGTAAATGGCACATAAATCATTGTTAAACTATATTCTTTAGAAAATAATGGCAAGGAAAAATAATGTCTGTATATGTTGAGCATGGGTGCCATTTTTCCTCAATATATTTTAGCCGAGGTTGGTTAAATCCATGAATATATAGTCCATGTGCACAAAGGACTGACTGAACATGGGTAGCAAGGAAGGTGTAAAAAATATTTTGCTGTTGGGATTGAGAACACGTGAAAGTGAGGTCACCATGTCAATTGGGTGCAGTAACTTGTTGGGTGAACTGATTTTGTTGTGTTGAGGAAATATTACAATACTGTCACTGAAGTGAGAAACACCTGTGCCCTAGAAGCACACTGTGAGGATCCACAGGCTCGTTCTGCTGTGTCTTTTGTCTTTGAGCTATTTCTAAAGCTTGAGGAGTGAAAATGATCCTGACACAGAGCCCAGCAGCACCATGGAGCCCATGGGCCATGTCCTAGTCTGAATCCAAAGCTCTATTTTGTCCATTGCTTCCTTATCTTCTGTTGTGCGAGTATTGCGTGGGATACTGACTGATCAGGCTATGCCCAACTCTGGTTCAACAAAAGTATCAAGAAATCCCAACCACTACTTGTGTTTGGGGGGAATAGTTTGCTCCATAGAGGCTGTTTGCTTGTTGTGTACTCACAGCCTAACATGTGCATTGTCCTTGGTTGAGGATCTGGGCCACAACTCAGGGAGGTGAGCCAGAACCTATGCAGGGAATAAAATGCAGACCTGTGATTCTGGTCCTTTCCTCCAACGTTTCCCAAGACTGTTTGAGTGTTGAGTGACTGTGTGATTCAAAGATGGAGGAAGGAAGAGCCTTGATGACCCCCACGTACATTAAGAACTATGGCATTCTTGGGGAGTGGCCCATACCTGGGAATTGCTGCAGAAAGACTGGGCAGAGAGGATGAGGAGAGTTGGACCAGTCAGGGACCACACCCTGAGCACTGTTTATGAGTATTATGGAGCAAGGGACTTTTGCACAAGTAACTCCTTCCCCAACAATGGAGGATCCAAGAGGAAGAGTTAACAGGTCAAAGAAGTCACCAGCTTGCCCTTCCTCGAGAGTTGAGTGAGGCCCCAGGAGAACTCCTGGAGAAAGAAGTCCTCAGGTGCCGTGTCTCCAGGTCTGTGGTAGTTGTGGCTGGGCCAGGTTGGCAGTGTGAAAAAGTGCTGCACACAGAGTGGAAAAGCGCAAGGAGAAGCCAGCATCTTCTGTGAGCCCTACCTCTATCAGACCAACTCAAAATAGTATTGGCAACTTGCTTATCCTTCACACAAGGAGATTAGTTTTTTTTTTTTTTTGTTTTGTTTTGTTTTTGTTTTCGAGACAGGGTTTCTCTGTGTAGCCCTGGCTGTCCTGGACTCATACTGTAGACCAGAACTCACAGAGATCTGCCTACCTTTACCTCCTGAGTGCTCAGATTAAAGGTGTGTGCCACCACGCACACAGGGAGATTTCTACCTGACAGACACAGATAGAAGGAAGCTAAAGGCTTATGGGAGATAGCGTTCTCCACCACATGTATTATATACCTGTACAGCCAAGTGGAGGACATTGAGTGTCACGCCTTATTCCCTTGAGACACGGTCTCTCACTAAACCTGGAGCTGGACTGGTGGCCAGAAAATCTCATCGATCCTCCTCCCCACCGCACCGTGCTGGGGTTACTGGCTCTCATGACTACACCTGAATTTTCCCCAAGGTTCTGTGAATTTGAACTTGGGTTCTCAACTTGCACAACAAGTTCTCCTACTCTGTGAGAGAGCTCCCAGCCTGAGACCCTATTCTCCAAAGGAGTCCCTCATTATTTAACTGAACTGTGCCATTCCGAAATTCATGTTGGTGGTTGGCAACCTCACTGTCAACATGACTGCATTTGAAAATGGAGACTACAAGGGAGTAGGTGCAGTTAAATCAGGACACGAAGTTGGAGGCCTAAACTAAGGGGACTATTGACCTTATTAAAAAGAAAAGAAAGACTGGACATAGTGGGGTACCTCTATAATCCCAGCACTTGAGAGACAGAAGGAGGAAGATAAAGAGTTGGTTACCTTTGACTACATAGGGAGTTCAAGGCCAGCCTGGAAACGAAAAAAAACGAAAGAGAATACACACCACAGGTGTGTATGCACAGGGAAAAGGTCAACAGAAGGTACAGGAAGAAGGCAGTCAATGGTCTGAAAACCAGAAAAAGAGACCTCAGAAATACCATCCCTGCCAGCACCTTGATCTTGGGCCTCCAGCCTTTAGAACTGGGAGACAAATTGATGAAGCAATCCAGGCCTGTCACAGACTCTCAAGCCAACAGAGAAGGTCACCACAATATCTCCCATCCCATACGTTCTTACAATGTGATAATAAGCCAATGACAATGCCACCTCCAGTGGTGGGGTCTATATCCATTGTCCTTGAGCTTGGTCTAGACTTCATGCCTGCCCCAGCCAATACTAGATGTGAAGCTATGTGGCCTTTAAAAAATATTTTTGTTGTCATTATTATTATCATCATTATTGAGGCAGGTCTCTTTATGTAGTCATGACTGTCCTGAAGTTCCCTATGTAGATCAGGCTTCCTCCAACTGACAGAGTTCCTCCTGCCTCTGCCTCCCAAGTGCTGGGATTAATAGCATGTGCTGCCACCACATCTGGAAAGCCCCATCATTCTAAATTACATCTCTCTCCCCTGCCCCCCAGCCCCCCCGTGTGTGTGTGTGTGTGTGTGTGTGTGTGTGTGTGTGTGTGTGTGTGCACGCACACGCATGCACGTGTGCATTCATGCATTCGATGTAAAATGTGTGGAGGTCAGAGGACATCCTGTGAAAGTTGGCTTTCATTCCTCCCACCATGTGGAGAATCAGACTTGACATCAGGCTCCCTGCCTACCCGCTGAGCCATTTCGCTGACTCATGAGTTCCATCTTTTTAAAGCTACTCCACGGATGCCTCATAAAAGGAAGAAAGGTGAATGGAAGCCTTGAGCTTTGTCCAGGCTGGAAGCAAACTAAAGCCCAAGGGGAAACGTCCTAAATAATTGGTGGTGTTTCCAGCCACTCTTTTTTTGGGGGGGGGTGTTATTGTATAGCACAGAGCAGAGCAAAGGTCCCCAGAATAAATTAAATTCATCCAGGAGACCACCTGAGTAGGAGTAAAGATGTCAGTGTACACAGGCTTTACCTGTTTTGTGGGAGCTTTTGGATATTTCAGACCATGAAACTGGGTAGCATCCCAGTACTCAACTATAGGCCACTAAATGAGCATGTCTCCAATGACCACACCCACACTGACAATTTCTATTCTTTTGGCCTCCAGCAAGTCTTCCTGAAAATATTTCTTTTTTTTTTTTTAAATGTTGATCAACCTTCAGACAGAGTTTAAAGAGGGTATGTGAGCAGAAAGAAAATGGTGGAATGGGGAGGTTGAGCTGGAGGCTAGATTAACTAAAGGTTAAATTCCACGTTTGCGTTTGGTATTTATAGAATTTTCCATGCTTGGCATGAGGGTTTTAAACCCAGACTGCACAGGGAAGCTCTTTCAGCCCTGAAAGGAGGGAAAGGGATTTTTGCACAAGATACTGAGCCTCCCTAGTTCAAAGTGTTCAAAGGCAGCATAATCAACCTGCTTTGTGGCTTCACATGAATCTGGGAAGGGGATGAGGAAGGGAGAACACAACGGAGCCAAACAAAGCACTGTGTCCAGACCAAGGCACCCAGGGAGTCCTTGGGTCCTCTAAAGCAGATATTTTTGTGAGGTTTTGTTTTATTTATGCTTGTGTAGTATCCGTGTGTGTGTGTGTGTGTGTGTGTGTGTGTGTGAGATCAGCCTATAAAAGCAGGTTTTTATTTGTTTGCTTTATCTGGGTTTTGGGACTGGAAAATTGAATGTAAGACCTTACATATACTAGACAAAAACTCTACCACTGACTCCATCCATCTTTCATTTCATTTTCTTTTTTGTTTTGGTTTTTCTGAGACAAGGTTTCTCTGTGTAGCTCTGGGTGTCCTGGAATTAGCTCTGTAGACCAGGCTGGCCTCACACTTGGAAATCTGCCTGCCTCTGCTGGGATTAAAGGTGTGTACCACCACTGCCTGACTATTCTCTTTCATTTGATTTTATTCTTTTCTTTTTCCCTCTTGTTTTGAGACAATCCTGGTAGGTTACTTACGTTAGCCTTGCTTTCTTTCTGTAACTCAATGATGTCCCTGCCTCAACATTTGGAGTAGCTAGAATCACTGTATCTCTTTGGCTCACTGTTATCTGAAAGAATACTGCTTACATCACTTGCCAGGAGAAGAAGTAAGTTCAGAAGGGTCTGCAGTCCTACACAGGGGTGCTATGTATAAGTAAATGTAGAAACAGGGAGGCCAGCTTCCTAGGTATCAGCTGGAGTTGAGGACAAACATCAGAATTCACTTCTGCCTTTTTGTAAGTTCCTTTTGCCTCCTGCTCCACCCTGCCCCCCTTTTAAGCACTAAACTTCAAAGAAACTCTTCTGTCTTTCAGCTCCCTGATATTTGTTTTCAGGACACGGTTGTGCCCTGTGGCTTTCTGGGATCTTTGTGAGCAGCAGGAGGGGAAGGAGTCAGAAGAAGAAAGGCCAGGGACATCTGTGTGTGGGTTCAGAGTGACTATCCCCCAAGAACAGGTTTTCTGAATGTGGGTTCTACGTTGCTCTCTGATGTCCTATTAGCACAGCTAGTGAGAAGAAGGCTTGTAGAGATCACATACGTGGCAAGTGGGAAACAGGTGGGTATGCTGGGACTTTAAATGGGAGGTCACATTTCCAAACTGCCTATGCTGCTGCTAGAGCTATGAAAAGGATAGACCAGGGTGGGGCGTGGCGGCACACACCTTTAATTCTAGCACTCAGAAGTGGAGGCAGACAGATCTCTGAGAGTTCATGGCCAGCTAGGGCTACATACTGAGACCCCATCAAAAAGAAAAGAAAGAAAAAAAAAAAAAACAGTCTAGTATCCAGACATGGTGTTTCATATCTGTAATAGCTCAGGAGAGAGGCTGAGGCAGGAAAGCTGCCATGAAGTCAAAGCCAGGCTGGGCTACACAGTGAGTTCCAGACCAGCTTGAGCTACAGTGTGAGATCTTCTCTTTTTAAAAAAGACACACTAAAAATGAACCATTTAAGCAGACAGTGCTCCAAGGAGCTGGATCATTCACCTATCACGCACAAGTGGAAGCAACCCAAGCATCTACCAGCAGTTGAATGGATAAACAAATGTGGTGCATCCATGTAAACACGTAACTAATACTCCATGACTAATGGAATATTAATCAACTTTAATGAAGAAGGAAGTCCTGGATTGGGGAGACTTGAATTGGATCCCTGGGACCCACATGATAGATAGGAAAAAAGCCAATTTTTACAAGTTGTCCTCTGATCTTCACAAATTGTGATGTGGCTCACACATGTGTGACCACACAGTAAATAACTTTTTTTTCCTGAGGGGGGGTTTCTAATACATACAACTTTGGTGAACTTTGGGGACATCATGCTAAGTGAAATGAGCTAGACAAAAAGGACAAATGCTGCCTGATCTCACTCACATGAGGACCTAGAGCAAGCAAATTCATACTGACAGGAAGTAGAGTGGGAATGGCCAGGGGGAGAGGCAAAGGGGGATTAATGGTGAATAAGGACAGAGTTTCAATTGGAAAAAATTAAAAAAGTCCTGTAGATGGATGGAGTGATGGTCACATGATGCTGGGCATATAATGCATGTACACGGAACACTTCTGAACTGTGGAGCCCTAGGGAGGCTGAGACAGGAGAATCAATACAAGTTCCAAGCCAGCTTGAACTATGTGAAGAGAGCCAGTCTCAAAACAAACAAGCAAACAACAACAACAAAAACCCCAACAAAGACTAAACCAGTACATTTTATACTCAGCATATTTTGCAATGAAAATTAATTTTTTGAAATGAGGATCAGGTGGGTTGGTTGTGAGGTGGGGGACTGAAGAGCATAATGGAACAGGATGTAATTTAGGAAGATGAAAATGTTCGGGAACTAGATAGAAGTGGTGTTTGCAAGGCAGTGTAAATGCACTAATGCCACTGAAGTGTTCATTTGAATATGGCTAATTTTGTCTCTGTTTTTTAAACAGTAAATTAGGAGGGGGTTGAAAACGAACATGGAAATATAAAAGCTCTTTAATGCACCACAGTAAGGGCTTGTGGGTGGATTCATTTTGGTTTCTGAAAACAGAACATTGCTACAAAAGTTTGGACAATACATGTTTTGATGTGTTTAAGGAAAACCTATTTGATAGAAATACTATCATAGAAAAATGATTGTTAATGGTCCAGAACCAAACTCTGCCCTTTTCTTAGGACTTGTGAGACAAAATTGTACCAGGAGAATGTATGCTAATTTTTAAAAAGGAAGTAAATATGTACTAGGAGAAAAACAAGCAAAGAGAAATTGGAGGATATTGCTTCTCACTTTTGAATCCATATTATGCATCAGATGTAAATATGTTGATAACAACTATCATTTATTAATATATATATTATATATTATATATAAGAGATGATGACATTATGGTTTCAATGATCAATCAAAAATATATATTTAAGGGTTTGGACTATAGCTCAGTTGGTAGAGTGTTTACCTAGCATGCACAAATCTATGGGTTCAGTCGCCAGAACCACATAAAACCAAATGTGTGGGGCCAAAGAGATGGCTAAGCAGGTAAAGGCACCTGTGTAAAGATGCCTGATGGCCCGACATCAGTCCCTGGGACCCACAAGGTGAACGAACAGAACTGGCTCCTGAAAGTTGTCCTCTGACATGTTTATAGGCACCCACACAATAAATGTAAAAATGATCATAATAATAATTAACAGATGTGATGATAATACTCAGTCTCAATAAATAAGTAAAGACCTGGGCCTGGCTCAACAGTTAAGAATACTGGCTATTCCTCCAGAGGTTTGGCTTCTAGCACACATGCGGTGGCTCACAACCATCTGTAACTCCAGTTCAGGGAATCTGACATCCTCTTCTGGCCTCCACATGCACCAAGCATGCATGTGGTGCACATACATGCATGCAGACAGAACAGTTCTACACATCAAATAAAAATTTTAAAACATCTAATTAAATAACTAATTAATTAGTTAATTAAAGTCCTGGCATGATTGTGCATTCCTTTAATCCCCAATGCTGAGAAATTAGAAGCAAGCATGTCTTTATGCTCTACACAGAGAATTAGTGAGTCTCAGGCCAGCCAGGGCTACACAGTGAGACCTTGTCAAAATTAAGTAAATAAATAGTGCTGGCAGCAAGGTGGCTATTGTGTGATGAAATTTTTTTTCTGGGAAGATGTAATATGCATGTCTACTCACCACTAAAAAGGAGCCTATGGCTAACCTAAGTACAGATACCACCAAAGTCCAACTTGGTGAACCAATAAGTTTAACTGGTGGTTACTTATAGGAATATGGGTGAAGGGTCACTTACAGGAGTAGAAATGACTCAAAGACACCTGAATCACCAAAGCCCACCATAGCAAGAATGACAGCTCATAAAGGCTGGAGCTCATTTTTTGATTGGATTATTTGGTTTCTTGGCATTTAATTTCTTGAGTTCTTTGTAGATTTTGGATATTAGCCCTCTGTCAGATGTGGGGTTGGTGAAGATTTTCTCCCAGTCTGTTGGTTGTCGTTTTGTTCTAATGACAGTGTCTTTTGCCTTACAGAAGCTTTCCAGTTTCATGAGGTCCCATTTATTGATTGTTGGTCTTAGATCCTGAGATGTTGGTGTTCTGTTCAGGAAGTTGTCACTTGTGTAGATGAGTTCTAGGGTTTTCCCCACAATAATCCAATAAAAAAATGGGGAACAGAGCTAAACAGAGAATTCACAAAGGAGGAATCCCTAATGTCTGAGAGACACTTGAAGAAACGCTCAACATCCTTAATCGTCAGAGAAATGAAACTCAAGACGACTCTGAGATTCCATCTCACACCTGTCAGAATGGCTAAGATCAAAAGTTCAAATCACAGCACATGCTGGCGATGGTGTGGAGAAAGGGGAACCCTACTCCATTGCTGGTGGGAGTGCAGGCTTGTGCAACCACTATGGAAATCAGTCTGGCAATTTCTTAGAAAACTTGGAATAGCTCCACCTCAAGACCCAGCCATACCAGTTCTGGGTATACATCCAAATGATTCCTTACCAAATCACAAGGAAGTTTCCTCATCTATGTTCACAGCAGCCTTATTTGTAATAGCTAGAAACTGGAAACAACCAGATGTCCCTCAACGGAGGAACGGATAAAAAAAAAAAACAAAACTGTGGTACATCTACACAATGGAATACTACTCAGCCATCAGAAACAACAAAATCATGCAATTTTCAGCCAAATGGATGGAACTAGAGAAGCTCATCCTGAGTGAGCTAACCCAGACTCAGAAGGTTGTATATGGCATCTATTCACTTATAATC
>CAJQZJ010000248.1:3897658-3914768 GCA_907164525.1 Lophiomys imhausi | reverse complement strand
TGCCCCCCCCCCAAAAAAAAAAGTAGTGTCCCAGAGTTAGGATTAGGGCAGGGCTCTGTTCTTAACTTTCTAGTAGATTCAAAGCATCCATCTAAGGAATCCAGGGACAACCGGACAACTGAAACCTCAGAAAAAAACACATCAGACACCAAAGAAGACAAGTAGCCCAGATGATCCAGCCTCACAGACTTCCTCAATAGCTGTTTCCTCAAAGGTCTACAACCACAACAACGTAAAATCTATAAGATTGTTCAGCCCCACAGACTGTTCCAGCCAGAACTTCAGTAAAGCCTTGAAGTTCAGCTTCTGTCTACAAACTTCTTAGGACATTTAAATAGCTGAGCACAAAAGGACTGAACATCTAATTATTCTATTAACATGCTTAACCATTTTTCCATTCTTATTTGGGCCCCAAACAAGTTCACTACATCCCAAATCAGCAGGAAGTCATTTTAAGAGAGCAACATCCCATCTCCAGAAGGTTGGGTGGGCGATCCCCCCCCCTTTGGTCATTTGATGGGTTATAGAAACTTCTTGTTATTTAGGGGGAGAGATTACAAGCTGTTAAACAGTCTTGTTAAATAAGTTTTGGAGGTTAGATCCAGGGATTTCTCTCTTTTTATTTTCTGTATCCTTCTTTCTCTCCTTTGTAGGGGTGAAAAGACTTGAGAAAAAATGGAATATAGACATAATATAGGAATGATAAAGAAAAAAGGACAGATTATTGAATATGCTCTTATACCTTTGTATACTGATACAAAATTAAGATCATATTTGGCTAAATCGGTATTGATCTTTGTAAATTGATGCAAAATTAAGATTGTATTGGTCTACATCAGTATTGATCTTTATATATTGATACAAAATTAAGATTATATTTTGCCACATTGGTATTGATCTTTGTATATTGATACAAAATTAAGGTTAACTCTTTTTAAGGTATTGTACCTAGGTAACACTTAAAAATGAAATGTGAAGTTTTGGCCTTTTGTTAGCAACTGTCATAAACTGTTTAGGATAATTAAGAAATGCAAACTAATAGTCATTCAAGCAGGTCATTTTGCTAAGCAATAGGGCAGCCTATCACAGTTATTTTCTAAGTTAATCAGAAATCAAGTTGCTAAGAGACAAACAACATTTGCTTATCCAAATATAAGGAGATTATTCAAAAACCTCAAGAGATCTGAAGAATATGGCATTCAAGGATGTTTTCTTAACTTAAGATTTTTTTGATATGGAGACACGTCAGCTCCTGACAGCACCCCCCCCCCCACATTCTACTCCAACTAGAAGATGAGCACCGAAGAATCTCCATTTGGAGATGGTTGAATTAGTGGCAAGCCTATCACATGGCAAGAAAAATCCTTTGCTTCAATTATAGACAGAATGCTGTCCAAAAAGGACAAAACTTGGAAGCAGGTAAGTCGACAACCTAGCTCTGCCAAGACAGGGTAGGCAAGTCCTTTATAATTCCTGCTTTACAATCAATGTCTGTCAGAGAAACGGGGCCAAACAGCTGAAGATTGATGATGTAATGTATGGAGAGAAATTGGAAACTGTCCAGGCAGCCACTGTATGTCATTTCTTAGTTTTAGAAGTTGCTGGCCCTGCACTTCCTGTATAATCAGATATATTTATCCCTGTCAGGTCTCTGATGTGGTTGAAGAACAGACAGCTAGAGTCTCATAGTTAAATTTTGGGTTGTTTAGGAATTAAGAGGGTGCTCTGGATCTAAGAAGATGTTTTTAAAATTGTGATGCAAGTTAGGATGGAAGCTCAGTTGGTTATAGAACTTTAAACTCATGGAGATGGTTAGATAGTAGAATGTTAAAGTCAGTTCCCAAATACATATGGACTGGACATTGGAAATGTGTGCTAAGCTTTATAATTCTCATAATTGTGGCCTAATTATTTCTATTGTTTTGTATTGTATTTGTTGTTATAAGAGAACAACAATTTTGTTGGACTGAAATGGGGAGCTGTTAGGGGGAAAAGATATACCTTAAACTTAAAAAAAAAGGAATGGGTGGGGGGGTTGTGGGGGAAGAGGGTGGGAGTGTGGGACCAGAGGGGGGAGTAGGTAGGGGATTGCGATTGAGATGTAACTTGAAGAAAAAAAATAAAAAGAACTCTTTGGCAGCCCAGTGTGTTGGTACATACTTTGAATCTCAACACTGAAGCGGCAGAGGCAGACACAGGGGAATCTCTGTGAGTTTGAAGCCAGTTTGGTCTACATAATAAGATCTTGTCTCAAGAAAACAAAACAAACAAACAAAATCCTTGGTGAATTGTTGAGTTGAATTTCCAAAACCCAATGAATTGAGTACACAAACCTTAGCATGTGAATTTATTTAGAAATGAGGTAGGGACAGGTGTAATTGGATAAGTTAAGATAGGCTTATGTGGCCATTGTGGCAGCCCATGTCTTTAATCGCAGCATTTAGGAGGCAGAGGCATGTGGATCTCTCTCTCTGTAAATTTGAGACCATCCTGGTCTACAGAGTGAGTTCCAGAACAGCCAGGGCTACATAGTGTGATCCTGTTTCAAAAAACAAAATAAAACAACAACAAAAAAAGGGTGAGTTCATAATGGTATAGGTCGAGGCCTTGAATCCATTGTGACTGATGTCCCATCAGACAAGAAAAATTTGAGTGGAAAGATGCAAAGAAAAAGGAAGCAAAGAGGAAATAAGGAGGAAGGAAAGGGAATAGGAGAAGATAAGGGAGGAGAGAAAGAGGGAGGAGGAAAAAGAAAAGACAAGAGGAAAGGAGAGGGGAGAGGAGGTGAGGTGAGGGGAGAGGAGGTGAGGTGAGGCGAGAAGAGGAGAAAGATATATTCATAAGTCAAATAGCCTGGGGCTACCTGAAAATGGAAGAACCAAGAAAGGCTTTGGAGAGAGAATGGGCCCACCCACAACCTTAATTCAGACTTCTAGCACCAGAAGTATGAAGGAGTCAATTCTATCATTTGAAGCTGCTCAGTCTGGGGTCCTTTGTTTCAGTGGCCCTGAGAAAGGAACATGCAGATGTTCTAGGCAATAGTCACAAGCCAAAAAATAAAATAAATAAATAAATAAATAAAAGCAAGTCACAGCCAAGTCCTGACTTCAGCTGACTAGACTCAAGCACCACCTAAGGGAGATTCTGTCTTGGAAACAAATCCTGCTGTCTGTACTGTTTGCCTCTTCCCCTGAGCTATCTCTCTCCATGCCCTTGTTGAACTCCTGATGGTCTCTCCTCTCCATGTTCTTGGTGTTATGGTTAGTTTATTCCATTTAGTTTTAGAGAAGCATATCCCACACAGGGATGAACAAGTAGATGAAGGCCTGTTGTCAAAGGACCAAGCACGGCTCCTAGACCAGCAAAAGCCACAGTGCCAAGCATAATTTCCCTTTGTTTTTACAGAAGATGTTCTGCAAGATGTGGCTTGTGGCCTTGTGTCTTCCTCCATCCTGGCTCCAAGGGTACAAGAGCCAGGCAGTCACACACAGCTCACAAGGGTGTGGTAGGAGTTAGTAAAAGACAGTTTAGAATAGCATCTAGCAACAATAAGGAATTTAGCATCTCTTCACTTGTTGATATGGATGGAGCCAGCTATTGCCAGAAGATATGCCATTGAAAGGCGTTGCTAAGAAACCTTGCAAGCCACGCAGATGATGTCATTAACCATGAGAAGCAATGGGAATCCTGAAAGAAGTTCTGTCGAACATCGTGAGATGGCACCTCTCCTTTACAAGGGCATAACTTGAGAAAGCTCGAGAAAATATTTGCTAACCAGGGCAATGAGAATGCCAAAGCCACTCCGCCGATCATCACGACATACAAAGACATTTAAGCCAAGATCCACTCGGTGTCCTGCATTCCCTCTTTGCTCTCACCCACCAAGAAGCCACGCAGTCTCACGCTCCTCTCTCCACCCTCACCAGCTGGGAATCCACTCTGAGAAAAAACACAGCAATGTATGCAAAGTGTATGGGACAAGCAGAGTCCGGAAGGCATTTGGAGAATTTTAAAAGACCGCCCTCCATTGGCAATCTGAACAGACTGACTTTGTAAACTGGCCACAACTTTGTGGTGAAGTTAGATTGGGCTTGCAAATTGGCAAAATAATGCCCAACAAACTTTGAGATTGAAACACCTGATGGGACAGCTATAAACCAGACCATCCTACACAGACCTGAGCGAAGAGTATTAATATCCTTTTAAGAAACTTAAAATAGTGTTTTGTAGGTATTAGGAGTGTTTTTAGGTATTAAGGTATTCTTAAGTAAGTTGTTAAATATTAATAAATATAAGTGTGATAAATTAAAATATTGTGTTACACAAGGGTGCCCTGCTGTCACTACATTAAAATTCCCAAAGATATTTTTGCCTCATGTGGCACAGGGGACAGAAGGCTCCAATTTGTCCCGGCTTCTCTACAAGGGTGCTGCTTGAATGTCCTTAAAACTTGGCCATCAGTCACCCCAGAGGAAGCAATCACAGAAGAGCCAGGTGAAGATTGCAGTGTCCTTTACAATTCAATAGTTATACCCTGCATATCTGTGGAGTCTGTGGGTCACCCTAATTCAGAGAAGACAACACTGGCACACAAATACTGTGAGACCTGACTTCCTGGTGCTACTGTGGAGATAGGCTGCCTCACACCATTGTCTCTGTAAGGGTGTCTGCTACCTATCACTTTTGAGGAAGGAATAGAGATATCACCCCAAGAGATTGAGGAAGGCTTTTCCATCCCCCTGTGCATCTTCTGAGACTCTTCACTTTCATCACCAAAAGAAAAACCAGAAGACAAGCATAGTGTCATACACCTATAATCCCAGTGTTTGGGAGATGGAAACAGGAGGATGGTGTGTATGAGACCAGCCTGGGCTACACAGTGAGATTCTATCTCATTAAAAAACAAGCATCTTCAATAATCAATGACTGAATATTGTCCTGCACACCAGACACTCTTAGGGACATCTGGAATAGGAGTTTGGGGGCACTGTGGCTTAGCTGGTAAAGTACTTATCAGACAAACACCAGAGTTCCATCCTCCAACACCCACATTAAAAAAGGAGGGGGCTGACCTGGACTGTGGTGGTGCACACCTTTAATCCCAGCACTTGCTTAGGAGGCAGAGGCAGGTGGATCTCTATGATATCAAGGCCAGGCTGGTCTACAGAGTGAGTTCCAGGACAACCAAAGTTAAATGAGAAACCCTGTCTTGAGAAAAAAAAGTGGGGGAGAGTTTAAGAGACGGTTCAGTGGTTAAAAGCATATATGGTTTTTCCAGAGTTCCCAGCACCCATATCAGGTTGCTCAGAACTTCCTTTAACTCCAGCTCCAGAGGATCCGAGGCCTCTGGCCCCCTCAGGCATCTGCACTTGTGACTCACATACATATACATAATTCAAAATTTAAAATATTAATTATAAAAAAGACAGGTATGTCAACACTCCAGCATAACCCCAGTGCCTAGGATACAGAGATGAGAAGATCTTTAGAGCTCACTTGCCAACCAATCTGGATCTGTGAGCTCAAGGTTCAAGTCACAGACCCTGTCTCAAAACATGAGGTAATGGGAGACTAAGAAAGACACTTGATAGCCTTTGACCTACACACACACACACACACACACACACACACACACACACACACACACACACACACACAAAGTACTTCCAGGGCTAGGAATGTTCTAGGGTTCAGTACTGGAGTACTTGCCAACTGTGGGCGAGGCCCTGGGGTTTCATCCCCACTCCCACAAAGAATATGTCCTACTTCCAAGAAGTTGCATGCTAGACTTCCGCTTACATTCCATGAGCCAGGACGTCATGACATAGCCACATCCGGCTACAAGAAAGGCTGCGAAATATAGCCCATCTTTTTCTCAAGGAAGACTCTGCCAGGCTAAAATTCTATTACTTCCAATGTTGGGGGTTAGGAGAGCTATCTAGGAACTAGTAGTCCCTGCTGTGGGACTGTTCTAGCTTTAAGGGAACAGGAAACACCTCCAGCCTCGTGTCTATGTATAACGTTGTACCTGTCTTTCCTTCTGAATCAGAGGCATTCTACACAGCTTAATAAATTAAATTTTGAGTCTTTTGAAGCCTGGGGATGGAAGTCTCTGGACTGAGACCCACCCACCTTCCCCCCCAGTACCCCCCCATACTCATGCCACATGCTAAGGATGAAGCTTAGTCTCAGAAACCAGACCTTTTCTGTTCCCTTCCACTGGTTTGCTTAATGTCTAGCCCATGAACTGGCAGGAGGCTTAATTTGCCTCTGGAAATCTGGCAAAGTGCAGGCTTCAGTGACTCTGGGGGATGTGTTCTTGAGGAAAGACCTAGAATCCCAGCAACACACAGACCTGCTCCCACTCTGTCCTAGAGAGGCCATGGGCTAAATAAGCTTTGAACAGCCTTGTAGCCATGTCCAACTAGATGGCTTCATGCCCACCAGTTCTGAGGTCCTTCATGGGCTCTGCAGTTAACTGGAGAAGTAAGAAATCAACAGACAGGCTTTTTTCAAGAGTTTGTGCTGCTGGGAATGTAGGGTTTTCTTGGATGTTCTCTTCAAATGCATGACTGCGCAGCTTAAGTTTTTAATTCATCAAGGGTTGGAAGAACAGGGCTGCAGAGAGAAATTGATTAACACTTGGAGTTACTGGGCACCACCACCAAACAAAGAGCCAAAGTGCTTCACTGTGGGGTGAGGGTGGGGATACTTGATGCAAATGGATTTGGCAAAGTAGGGAATGGAAAGTGTGCCAGAGACCAGACACCTTCTGTGTATAGATATGCCTTAGATGATCCAAGGAGCTTCTCAACCTGGTAGATGCTTTTCTTGATACCTGACCACTTCCCAAACACAACAAAAAAAAAGTTAAAAAAGACAATTTTATTTTGGCTTATGGTTTAGGAGGGTATATAAGTCCATCACATTGGGGAAGGCATGACAGCAGGAGCAGAGCCAGCTGGTGACATTGCATGAGAGGCCAGGAGGCAGAGCTCTGTGAAGGTTCTCACTTAGCTCACTTTCTCCTCTTTATTCATGGTCCATGACCACAGCCTAGGGGTCATGTGGTGCAGCCCACACTCAGGGTGAGGCCTTCTTCCTCAGTTAAACCTCTTTGGAAACCCCCTCACAGACACACCCAGACACACCCAGAGGTGAGTTTCCATGGCAATCCTGAATTCAGTCTAGTTGACCGTGAAGATTAACCCTAACAGCCAACAACCACATAATTTTGTCTGTAATACCTACTCCTTGATTGCTCTCTCTTTTCCTTTTGTCTATTCTTTTTTTCTCTCTTTTTTTTGGTTAAGATAGGATCGCACTATGTAGACAAGGCTGGCACTGAACTCCTGGCATCTCTCCCTCCTAAATGGTTCTTTCTCTCTCCTCCTCCTCCTCCTCCTCCAGAGGTTTTGTTATACAGGCCACACTGGCCTCAAGACAATTCTGCCTCAGCATCCTGATGTGTGAGATTACAGGCATGAGCCATCTGTGTTTGGCTTTCCATGCTGAGTACTGAATATTGAGTATTCATACTTAGTATTTCATACTAAATACTAATGGACTTAAGACTAGCAAGCACTCTACTATACTCAAAAACTCCTCCTTCTCAATGAAGAGTCATAGTATAAATAATGCTTCAAAAAGTATATCATCAATGCACACTCACATACACAAATTATACTGTTTCTTATGGTTTTTTACAGCTCTGAAAAAAATCATTTCTATACCCTCTACTGCTCCGTGATGTGTGCAATAATTTGTATATGGTATCATCATGAACAGCAAATGTTTATAGAGGACCTCATGCATGCCTAGGGCTCAGAAATAGTAAAATAAACAGGCTTCCTCCCAATAAGGGCATTGTGTACTTTCCATTAATGAAAATAGAACCATATACTGAAAAATAAAAAGGTAAGTGTGTAGGCAACTGTAGTCAAAACTAGAGCGATAGATTATAGCACTGTGACAAAAATGCATGAGACAATAAACTTACAAGGTAGAAAGGTTTGTTTTGACTCATGATTTCACTCCGTGGTTAACTGGAGCCATTGCTTTGGGGCCTGTGGAGACCTAGGGCATAGTGGTGGAAATAGAGGCAGAGGAGGCCTACTCCATTCATGGAAGCCAGCAAAAGGCAGAAGGGAAGAAGGGAGGGAAGGAGGGTGAGTTAATTACTGTTCTATTACTGTGATATAAAATACTACAACCAAAGAAATTTATAGAAGAAAGAGGTTGTTTGTAGCTTGTGGTTCCTGAGGATTAGAGTCCATGATGGTGGAAGGGGAGGTACCAGATGGCTGAAGCAGAAGCTGAGAGCTCATATCTCAAGCCACAAACAAGAAGCAGAGAGAGCTAACTTGAAATGGAACAAGTCTTTTGGAACCTCAAAGCGGGCCCCCCCCCCCCCCGGACATATTCCTCTAGCAAGGGCACACATCTTAATCCTTCCAAATAACCACCAACTGGGAATCATGTATTCCAATGCCTGAGACTATGGAGGATATCTCATTTAAACCACCATGGTGGGGGGAGGGCTCTAACTGAGATTAGGTGCCCAACCCCAGCACACCACAGCCCTACTCTCCTACCCCTTGCTACTTACTAGAGGAGGAAAATGTCCCTTTGGATTCATCACCCTTCCCTCTAGGCACAACCTGGCTCTGCAAAGGAGGCTAAGTTGAGGCAAAGGCTGCGGGCTCCTGGGGCCCAGCCTTAGAATTTTCTTGGTGTCCCCTAGCCACAGAGAAAGATTCCTAGAAGGACAGGCCTCTACCAGCCTTTCTTTCATTTGGGGACAGCTTTCCTTCCTTACTGAGCTGTATTGCTTTGTCATCTGCCTCCCCTCAAATCTTGGACTGGGATACAACAGGACAATGCTGGCTCCCTGAGGGCAGCAGGGTTCTGGGCAAGGAGAATTTCTCCAGAGATTGTTTAAGGCACCAGGGGAAAAGCCAAGGGAAAATTAATCGTCCATTGTTGATCTTCCCTTGGGCCTGTGGCTTGCAGGAGATGGTCACCTGGCTCCTGTAAGGCAGCCCCAGATCCCCCCAAGCCACCTTTGTGAATACTCAAGGCAGAGATCAAAAAGAGACTGTAGCCAGGCGTGGTGGCTCATGCCTTTAATCCCAGCACTTGGGAGGCAGAGGCAGGCAGATCTCTGTGAGTTCAAGGCCAGCCTGGTCTACAGAGTGAGTCCAGGACAGTCAAGGATACACAAAGAAACCCTGTCTCGGAAAACCTAAAAAAAAAAAGAGAGACTGTAGTTTGTGTCACACACCCTTTGTTTGCATGCCATAATACCTCACCAATGATGGCCAAATGACCTGTTTCAACGATGATCCCTTCTTGCTAACCCTTCTCTCAGCCATGGGATTGCATCCTCTCCAGGCTCAGCTCATATCCTCACTCTCCAGGTTCCAGCAATCCACCCCTTTGAGTAGTAAAGTCTTGGCCTTGTCCTGACCCTCTGCCTATGACATTTGACTGTTTTCTATATATAATGACTTGAATGTCTGTGATCCCACTGGGCTTGGAGAAGAGACACCGTACTTGTCTTGTTTGCCACTGTGCCTCTGAAACCTACATGGAGCCTAAGGACTCATGGATGGGTGTCAGATAAGGACTCTCAACTCCTACTTTCTTACCATAGCCTCTCTTAGGTGGCTGCCTGAACTTTGCCAGGTGAACTGTAATTCATTTCTAGAACACAACAGGTCTTCCATTTCCTTGGTATTCCAGGAGTCAATATCCTTAGGTCAGAGATAGAAGTAAGTCATTAACAGGTGTACACAGGTCAGCCAAAAGGAGCCAGAAGCCAGGTCTCATAGCATAGGCCTGGAATCCTAACTACTTAGGAGGCTGAAACAGGAAGATTGAAGTGTAAATGTTTGCCTGGACTACTGAGTTCAAGACTAGGCCAGCCTGTGCAACCAAGTGAGATCTTGTGTTCAAAAAAAAATAATAATAATAAGGAGAGTATTGGTGCTGGAACTGTAACTCAGTTGGTAGAGTGCTTACCAAGCATGCAAAAAGTCATGGGTTCCACTATCAGCGTTGCAGTAAGTGGGTGTGGTGGGCCACACCTGTAATCCCAACACTTAGAAGGTGGACACAGGAGAATAAAGAGTTAGACATCCTTGCCTATGTTGTATGCTCAAAGGCAGCTTGGGACCAGAAGACCCTGCCTCAGAAAGAGAGAGAGAGAAGGAGAAGAAAAGGAAAGAAAAAGCATTACCTGTCCAAGGACAACACCAATAGACATGTTGATGTGGAAGGAAGAAAGCCCACAAGGCATTGACTGTAGACATAGAGCTATAGGTAACTAAGCAATGCTGGGAGCAGGCAAAGTAGTCTTCCTCCAGGAAGAACACACCGATTGGTTATCCAATACCAAGTAGTCAGTCCTGAAATCACATATATACACATACATATAGGGATACAGATATATGTAATATATCAACTGAGCAGGTTGTATTTTTATATTCAGGAATTCACACACACACACATACATATATTTAAACAATTTTTTTAAAAGACCATGGATTTGAGAGAGAGCAAGGGGGGTACATGGGAGAGGTTGCAGTGAGGAAAGGAAATAATCTTTAAAAAATTATATATATACATATCCTGTAAAAATTAGGGCTACAACATACCTAAAAACGATAAAACTATATATGATAATAAAACGAATAAAATTTTTTAATTAAAAAAAGAAAAGTATGAAAATTTTGAATATTTTAAAGGACTGGAGGCTACAAATAGTGCAGACGATGGAAGAGCATTTGTCTTGTATACAAGAAGTGTGCCCTGCATTTAGTCATAACAAAGTACAAATAAAAGGGGGCGGAAGCCTCATTATCATGGGCCTGCATTCTAAGACAAAGCAGGATATAGTGAGGGGGAAATGTTAGCCATAAGGGAGGCAGAGGAGGGTCCTCTAGAGGCAGTACAGTCTTTTCTGCTACCTTCAGAGATTGCTCTCTTTGGGAACCTGCACTGGAAAAGAAGGAAACTGAGCCTGGAGAGTGAATGGAGTGTTTCAGTCCCAAGATTCCCTTTGCTCATTGAAGTTGCCTGTGGTCCTTGCACCTGAAGCCTGAGGAGGCTGATGCACACTGTGGCTTATCTCTAGTCCTGTTCATCACCTGCAGTGGAGGCTGTAGCTGCAAGGGAATCCACCATCTTGCCTGGGGAAAGCCTCAGAAATTCCAAGAGAGGAGAAAGGAGAACAGAGAACTTGGGAATTGGCAAATATAAGGGTATTTGCGTGTGTTTGAGACAGTCTCATTTTGTAACCCAAGCTTACCTGAAACTTGCTAGATAACCCAGGCTGGCCTGAAACTTGTGGTGATTCACCTACCTAAGTCTCCAGAATGCTGAATTTCAGGCATATACCGTCACACCAGTTGTTTTTCCCTGATAACTTCCCATTTTTTCATTGAATACATGGTTTGCCAGAATAAAGTCTTCATTTCACAGTAAGATGTAGCCAAATGACAGAGGTTTGGGCAAATAAGTTATGAAATTGTCTGAGAATCCAGCTCAGTGCAAGAGCATGCATTTACCATGCAGGGAGCTCAGAGTTCCATTCTAGCACAACGCGGGGCAGTGGGTTGAGCACAATTTGCACACATGTCCTTTAATAGAGCAGTCTGCTCTTCATTGATATCTCTTGCTGGCTGGAACAGGTACTGGGAACTGGAGTTCTTGCAAAAGGGAGCAGGGGTGATTGCACACAGAGTGAGATTTCGCATTCATCATGCAGCCAGAGCCACAGCACAACTACAGCCAAAGGACACCCTGAGGGCAGCTTCCTGGCATTCTCAACCACAGAGAAGTAGAGCTGTGCACACTCCTTCCTGCCCAGAAGTGGCTGTGAGGCTGAAAAGCTGAGAGACTGGGTACCAGCAAGGGAGCCAAAGCACATCCAACAGACTAGGGACCAAGGCCGATCTGAGAGGTCAATGATAATTGTATCAAAATGAAAGATTGTAGTAGACTGGTCTACAAGTGGCCTCAACATTGTTTAGAAGTTCACGTACAATTCTCCTCCATCATATCTGTTTCACTTTCCTCTTAAAATTGGACATGGTGCAGGGTGTGGTGGCGCACGCCTTTAATCCCAGCACTGAGGAGGCAGAAGCAGGTGGATCTCTGTGAGTTTAAGGCTAGCCTGGTCTACAAAGCAAGTCTAAGACAGCCAGAGCTACACAGAGAAACCGTGTCTCAAAAAACAACAACAACAAAAATTGGGCATGGCAACAAGGCAAAGTGCCTCAAGCCTCTGATCTTCACCTTTGAGAGGCTAGAACAAGAGAATTGCAGTAAGTTTGAGGTCACCCTGGGCTACATAGCAAGAAATACATAAACAATATACATATGTATAGTAACAAATGATAACTAAAGGAAGAAAGGAGTTGATCAAAGCAAAGAATCAAAGAGAGGTGAGATCCTCTCACCTCTCAAAAAACAGCACCAACAGCAAATTAAGCATGTCTTTCTGACCACTTTGGCAAACAGAATAAGATATTATTTGGTTTCAGAGGACTTGGGGTATAAAAGGCAAATTGACTTCTCCTGCTACCCCCTGCCCCATTTGCCAATAGAACCCAGCTGCCATGCTATGCTATAATGAAGTCTAGGCCACAAGCAGAGGCCATTAGCTCCAACTGACAGCTCCAGATGAAGTTACTGGTGACAGCATTATCTACTGTCATAAACACCCCATAGATGATCCCAGCCCCCATCCTGCCAGCCACCCTCCCTGACACCAAGTGGAATAGAGATAACTACCTCTGATAAGCCCTACTCAAATCACTGACTTTATGAGGGAGAAAAATAAATGCTTTGCTCCTTTTAGCCTGCTAAATGGAGGGATTAGGCAAACCAGCTGGAGACTGGACTGATGGGCTGAAGACATTGAGTACCAGCATGAGCCTGTAGGAACTGTCTTCAAGCTGGGACTAGAGAATGAGCTTAATTACCCCCAGGAGAAAGGACAGAGGAGTAGGGATGAGGGAGAGTCACCCTGAAAGGGACTAACATAACACCAGCAATGCCTAAACTGGGTGGTGTTGACTCACCTGCCTTTTCTACCACCAGTGGAAATTGGGTTTAAGAGCCAAGATCATTCTAGTCTCAGGAAAAGTAAGAACACTAGTCTTTGCATGCCAAATTGTGACCAAGAAAAAATTCCTATCCACTGTATAATTTGGGACTACAGTGTTTTCCAACTCAACTCTGACTCTAGGCCCCCAGCTAGAACAAAATTGATATACTGGGACTACATCAGTGTCCTTAGTCACTACCAACAAGAAACCATGATTTAGCAGCCGAAAACCCTGGACAGTGCAAACAAGCCTTCGATAACTTCATTCATCTACTGGCCCTATGCCACCCAAAACTTCTGGCAATAGAAAGGGAAGTACCGATGATGTTGAGTTAAAGCCTGATCCTAACCGACATCACCCATTCTCACATCATTCATTCATAGCAATGACCACACTTCAGGGACAGTGTTGCAGGAGGCTTGCTCTGCCTATAGCAGACAGAGATTAATACAAAGGGCTAGAGGCTATTTGCTGAGCCTCTTCTGCATGGTCTTCCTGGACCAGCCCCCATTTGTTTCCACAGCCTCTTCATGGAAGCTTCTCAGAGACCACATTGTTGGTCAAATGACTGACAAGCAATACAAGTAAAAAGTGACAAGATGAATCAGATCTGTTTGGAGGTATCTGGAGATTTCCAGCTAGGGGGCACATTTTATGATTCTACAGTTTCAGGAAGGTGAGGTTTTTTTTTTTTTTTTAAGTTTTGTGTATATGTGGATGTGTGCATAGGAAATGCACTTGTCTCTGTTCAGTGCACAAGCCAGATGATGGCATTGAGTGTGTTCTATTACCATTCTTCAATCTATTCATTTGAGGCGGGGGTTCTCCCTGAACCTGGGGCTCTCTCATTTGAACCCAGAATGCCCTCATGGCCCTCTTGTCTCCAAACCCCTCAGAGCTAGGATTACAGTCTTCTGGTTTACAGAAACTCCCAGCTTATTATCATGGACTTTAAGATCAACTTCTGTGTTAGTTATGTGAGCATTAAGACCAACTTCTTTATTAGTTACTTTTCTGTTGCTTTGATGAAATACCACAACCAAGGGACTTTATAGAAGGAAGAGATAATTTAGATTGCTCTTCCAGAAGGATAATAATCCTTCATGAGGGGGAGGCATGGAAGCAGGCAGGCATGATTGCTGGAGCCTGTAAGAGACCACATCTCAACAGCAAACACAATGTACAAAGAAAGAGCATGTCTTAGGGTTTTATTGCTGTGAAGAGACATCATGACCACTGCAACTCTAATAAAGGAAAACATTTCATTGGGGCTGGCTTACAGTTCAGAGGTTTAGTCCATTATCATCATGGTGGGAAGCATGGC
This sequence comes from Lophiomys imhausi, assembly GCA_907164525.1. NCBI lineage: Eukaryota > Metazoa > Chordata > Mammalia > Rodentia > Muridae > Lophiomys > Lophiomys imhausi. The sequence continues at coordinate 3,900,329 of CAJQZJ010000248.1, read as the reverse complement.
AGCATGTAGCCAGACATGGTGCTGGAGAGGGAGCCTAGAGTTCTACATCTTGATCCACAGGCAGCAGAAGGAGACTGTGCCACACTGGGTGTAGCTTGAACATAGGAGACTTCAAACTCCACCCCCACAGTGACACACTTCCTCCAACAAGGCCACACCTACTCCAACAAGGCCACACCTCTTAATAGGGCCACTCCGAATGGCCCTAAGCATTCAAACACATGAGTCTGTGGGGGCCAAACCTATTCAAACCACCAAGGGGGGTTGGAGGGAGGGAAATGGGCAAAAGGTATATAATTTCAAATTCTTCCCTCTGACTTACTTCCACCAGTAAGGCCACACTTCCTAATCCTCCAATTAGTGCCACCAACTGGGGACAATGTGTTCATATGCCTGAGCTTCTTGGTGATATTTTTTTTCTTTTCTATTCTTTTTGAGACAAGGTTTGTCTGTATAACAGCTCTGGCTGTCCTGGACTTGCTTTGTAGACCAGGCTGACCTCGAACTCACAGAGATCTGCCTATCTCTGCCTCCCAAGTGCTGAGATTAAGGGCATGCACCACCACACCTGACTGACATTCCTTAAACAAACCATTATATTCCGCTTCCTGGCCCCCTTAGGCTCACAGACACATCGTAATGCAAAAGGCATTTAGTATCACTTCAAAAGTTCCCATAACTTTTCACAGGCTCAACACAGTCTTCATGATTGAAGAACAAGTGTTCTTTTCAATATTTTATTTACTCATTCATTCATTCATTTTTAATTATGTCTATGGTGCACATCTCTATGTGTCTAAGTGCATATGAGGGCAGGTACCCTTCCAGGCCAGAGGGGTTAGATCCTCCTGAAGCTGGAGTTACAGGTAGTTGTGATTTGCACAACCTGTGTATTGAGAACCGAACTCAGGCCCTCTGCAAGGGCAGTATGCACTCTAACCCAGAGCACGAGCAATTTTAACTGTGAAGCTTTCTCTCCAACCCTGGGAAGGGGATCTTAGTTCAATGACTCTTAGTACAGTCTATAGTTAATGTTTTCACAAGAGGAATACTTTTCTTTGGTACACCTGGAGCAGCTATCCATCTCCAGACATCTTTAGAACCCCCTGGCTCACTCCATGTGCAAGCTGTGCAATATTGTATTTTCTTCTCTTCTAACAAATTAGCTGACTATTCTCAGGAATAATACATGGTTGCCATTAAGGCTCATGGTGTTTGGGGTTTGGTGTAAACCCACATTTTCTCTACTGAACTATCTCTCTCTCTCTCTCTTTCTCTCTCTCCCTGTCTCTCAAATAGTGAAAAAGAACTACACAACACAAAAGCAATTACATGTCTTAACTTAGCATATCCGTTGAGCAATGATTAAACGTGAAAAATAATACTAGTACTTAGGTTTCTTTCTAGAAGCTCAGAAAGAAAAGGAAACGTAGTGTGACTGCTGTTTTTTTAAATGCCCTAAACCTCCCGGAAAAGTGTTGGACATTTCTGAAGGAAACCAGAATGAAAGGCCAAGCATTACAGTTTAGCATCTGATAGCCTGCCTATCTCCAGGATAATCCAAAACAGACCTACTAAGACATCTATGGCAATGAGAGGCAAGAAGTTAGCTCCAGTTAGATGGTAACATTCCTTTAATCCCAGCACTCAGGAGGCAGAGGCAGGTGGATCGCTGAGTCCAAGGTTAGCCTGGTCTACAGAGTGAGTTCCAGGACAGCCAGGGAAATACTGTCTCGAAACACACACACACACACAAAACCCAAACAAACAAACAAAAAGGAGCTAGCTCCTGAGAATTTCCCCCAACCTTGTTTTGTGGTTCTGGGAATGGACTCTGGGATGCTTCATTAAACAGTTCTACCACTGAGCCACAACCTCAGTCCAGTAAGTACTTTAATGAGAATCTAAGTGCCTCTGACAATCTCAATTCTCATAATGAAAAATTTCAGCATCTCGGTCTGGCTTAGTGGGTAAAGGCACTCACCCTGAAAGCCTGAGGACCTGAGTTTGGTACCAAAACCCATGTAAAGGTAGAAGGAGAGAATCAATTCCATGAAGCTGTCCTCTGACCTCTGCAAGTGTGACAGAGCATGCATGCTCACACATGGATCATTGACACATGCATAACAAATAAATAACATTTAATAATAAATAAATAACATTTTAAATCAGCATTTAAAGAATTTTTAGGTTAATTAATCTGTTGAATTTTCTGAAATGATAAAACAACAACAACAACAACAACAAAAACCTGTTCTATATTACAAGAGCCAGAAATTCACACTAAAACAGCACACACTGGTTAGAGGATGGGCATGTCCTAAAAATCCAGGGTATATCTTGATCCAGCAACAACATAAAAGCAGAACAGTGAAGCAGGCTTAGTAATAGGACACTGGCGCTCCAGTCCACAGTTAACATTTCCTGGAAACAAAGAGATGGCTCAGTGAGTAACGGTGTTTGCTACCAAACCTGATGACCTGAGTTCAGTTCCTCACACCTGCATGGAGGAAGGAGAGAACCAACTCCTACAAGTTGCCCTCTGATATCCCAAGGCATGCTGTGGTACTGGTGTGCCCATAAACAGGTATGCACGAGCTCTTGTGCATGTACACACACACGCGCACACACACACACACACACACACACACACACACACACACACACACAC
>CAJQZJ010000248.1:3835489-3851962 GCA_907164525.1 Lophiomys imhausi | reverse complement strand
AACACCATTTCAAATTAAGTTTCTGAAGAATGGGGGAAATCTTTGGAATGTTCTAGGAAAACATTGCCCCCCATTAAAATTCGAAGTTAATGAGAACGAAAAGAGTTCTTTAAAATGGATTAAGCCACATTTTAAAACAAAAACAGGAAGAATATAAATTCAAAGTACCCTCCTGGCCTTGTCCCCTAATGTGGGTCTGGAGAGGAGATGCGGGTAGGTAGCCCACCCACACCACACAGACAAACCCAGGACCCCGGAAGTAGGGCTTGACAGATTCGAACAGCTAACTGCAGGGTGATTTAGGTATGCTGGGTGAAGACCTGGAAGCAAGGCGCTGACTTGCTTAAAATGAGTATCAAAAGACTTAGGGCTGCTAGTGTTTCCTGAAGGCCTAGAGCTACTCAAACTGAGGAGGGTAGGGGTGCCATATAATCTTCTCTGAAGGATTCAAGCAACCTGACTGGCCCCGGGTGGTGGCCAGGTCCACAGGAGATGAAGCCTCCTTCATCTTCTGTGGAGGATAGAGGCCTAGCCTCTCGAATTTGGTGCGGGGTGGAGGCAGAGGTGGTGTAGCGGAGAGAGGCTCTGCTTGGGCTCCACAGGCCTGACTTTCGCTTCCTAGACCTCTGGCTAGTGCTAACCAGTCTGCAACACTGCCCTTAAGCCCCTCCCGCCCGGACGCCCAAGCTGGATCTCCAGGCCTCCCCTGCCTGGCAGTCTCGGCTCTTCCCCTTCGTGATTCATTTAGCAGCGGTTCAGACAGCCTGTTTACCTCGGCAGCCGTGGGCGACTCGATCTGCGTAAAAAGTCCCTACTCCAGCACCGACCAGTAGGGGGGGGATTGTCTTATAGATTCTTTTTCCTCCTGGTTTTTGTTTTGTTTTGTGTTTTTTAAATCAGAAGGCGAGGTTGGAGGGGTGGAATGGGGTGGCGTGTTGCTGCTGTTTTCTAAAACACTGTATTTGAAAGAGAAACAAAAGCCGGTTAGGAGGTAGCAAGGCTGTTTTTACATATAAAAAAGTGCAGCGAATACCTAGGGGTCCCCAGCAGTGATAAACTAAACGCTCGGTGGATTTCGACAATTAGCAGTTAATCTGTTATCTGGGGTCACCAAACAAGTTTTAAGGCTCTGAGGATACTGAATTCGTGTTCCAATTGAGCCCGGATCTGTTGGGTACATCCGAAGCCTATGGTTTCTTCCAGTGCAAATCCAATATTGCAAAGCTAGGTTTCCCAGCTTGGGCCACTGATTTGAGCCGTATTAGATTCTCTGGGCAGTCGAAGATCTGCGTCGCCGCTCGGATTCTGGCCTTGTCTGTTTGAGTCAGAATTGTCTGAAGTGATCCCCTACCCCCGTTTCTCAGGCCTGATTTTTCCACGTAGTAGGCCTCCAAAAAATTACCAATGAGAGATAGAAACTAAAGTGAATCTCTGGGCCTGGAAGGCAGACTGATCCACAACCTGGTCCTAGGAAGCCCATTCAGGTGCCCAGACCTCCCCTAGGGCCGCAGCAGCCCGCATTCATCTTAGGCCTCCGCGGGCCAGGGCGGGCGGGGTAGGCCAGAAGGCACTAAGCGCCTGGAGCCTGCACGATGATAAATATTGCGCAGACAGCCCATAAATAATTTGCATTATGTTCAGCTGACAACGCAGGGCGATTAATTTTAATAGCTACATATTTGCCTGGGCTGCTGCTTTCGTAGGCCCGGTAATGAAAGGCAAGAGGCCGCCTTGGCTCCGTGCTTGTGGTCCGGGAAGGCAGCCGGAAGGAACGGGAAGAAGGCCCCGATGTGGTGTCTCCTCCATGCAGTCTCCCGGGATCCCTGGGTCCCCCTCTCGGCCCTCTGAGCAGTGTAGAAATGGGGTTCCCGCAAAACCCGAGCGATCCCGAGGCCTCAAGCAACAGGAGCCACCATAATGACACTGCAATTTATCTTGGTGGGGAGAGTCACTTGTGGACAGGCAGACCCTGCGGGTGCTAGGCACCCCACCCAGATCAAACCCTCAGGAGTGAATTCAGGAGGGTAGATCACAGTTCCCTTTGGTCGCCGGTGAAGTGCTGGTGTTCTCCAGCGCGCCTATTCGCTGGCGGGCCTTAAGCTTGGCAAGGGGTTTTGCCAACCTTAGGGCAGAGGCAAGGGGCCAAACAAAGCCGTAGTGTCCGCGTTTCCAGTCCTCTCATTTGGCTCAGAGTCCTCTTTGCCCAATCTGCACCCTGAGGGAAGGCTCCTCCTCCCCACTGCTCCTGGTTGCCAAGCATAGCCCAAGGAAAGGATGGAAAGGGCCCCAAGCAGCTCTTTAAAAGAGTGGGTGGGGAGGAAAACGAGGCGAGAAAGGACACAACACAGCAGCCGCTGCGGTCCCGCGGTGTCCCGGTGCGTGCGTGTGTGTCTATGTGTGCGTTGCGATGACAAAGCCCCGCTGCCGTCAGCAAGCTCCAGGCTACTAGAGCGTGGGTGGGGGAGGGGAAGAGAAAGTAGTTGGGGGTGGTGGTGGAACCCTTGCTCGCGTAGGCAGTGGGGAGCCAAAGCTTCGCTGGAGAAAGAGTTCATTCATGAGCCACAGGAGTCTCCCCGGCCGGACCAGGTGGAGCCGGCTGAAGCCAGCACCTGTGTATTTTCCTTTTTGGAAACAAGCAAGCGCATCGATCATTACCATATTTTAATTGCCTTTGTCAAAGGTCATCTCTAATTACGGGTTGCGAAGAGGGCTGACTAAGGGGTCTGCAACCCTTTAGTGTGTGTGTCCTCTGAGACAATGCTCCTAGCTCAAATCGAAATGCCATTCGAGGGTGTCCACGAGTGCGTGCAAGACAATCACGATCACGACGTGCTGGATCCACGCAGACCCGGCTGCGTGCACAATAAAAGCCGAGCAGGCGGCAGAGGGCCGTGCAGACCCACGGGTTTTCTTTTTAGAAACGGTGGTGCGAAGAGACTTGACAATAATAACACGCAGCAGGATTAAATCAGGGCGGGAAGAAGAAAATGCATTTTCATTTCTAGGACTGAGACAGTGTTTAACCCACCCGATCCCCCCCCCCAAGAGCTTTTATTATGTCCACATAGAGACAGGTGCGGGACACACTGCGGCTTGGGACAACCTATTTTTCACATTAATCTCTTCCCTTCTTTGAGCATGGTTGTCCATTACAGCAATGTTGTCCATTACAATGCGGGAACATTTTTTAATGTCTATCTTTTTGTTTTATGGAAAATGATATCAGACTAGCTGAAAAGGAGAAAAAAAACGTTGAAGTGAGGTTTTTTTTTCTTAACTTTATGAATGTGTGCGTTTTTCCTTAGGATGTTTTCTCTCCACTTCCCCTTTTATTCTTTTAAAATCACTTTCAGAAACTCTTGAGGCAAAAGGCTGTACTCAGAGGGAGAGGAGCAGAAGGATCCTGGGTTCTCGGGATGGGACTCGATTGAAGTGGGTAGAAATTAGTAAAGAGCTGTTGGGCAATGGTCACACTGAACTTGACTTTCTCAAAAGAGCCTGGCATCTGTGAGTCACCATATTGTTTCTGGGAATCCTGCCTGATGGAGCCAGGGCCTGGGTCAGGCGCCTTGGAGAGTTGGAGGGTCTTGACTGCCTTTGCTTCCTGCCTGCCCCCACACCTGGCCTCCTGGCCTCACCAGCAGCCAGCTCTGCTGGGAGGAAAGCCGAGCCAGATGACTGGTCCAAAGCCCCAGAGACCGCCTGGCTTTCTCCTCCCCTGTAATCATAACCAGATGCACTTAAACGCCTTTCATCAGAGGAAGCCCGAAGCCCTTTAACAGGCTGCTATGAAAACCTTGCAAGGGCCTATCAGCCTGCCTGAGCCCATTTCTCAACTAAGTCAGTCTAGGGTTGCCAGAATCTCAACTTCTCCAGTACCTCTGAAGTCAAGAAAGTCTACCCAGTCAAGGCAGTTGGGGAGCCAGGATTGCTAATAGGTGTATGGGTACAGACCTTATAGAAAGAAACAGGCATGGGAGGGAAGCCTGCAGCTGGTGTTGAAGGTGTGAGAGGCTTAGAAAGTAAGGTGGAGGTATTTAGAACAGTAGAGGTGGAAAAACTCTAGAGCAGGATATATCCAGGCTTAACATAAGAGCTCTGCCTCACTGGGCATGGTGGCTCACGCCTTTAATCCCAGCACTAGGGAGGCAGAGGCAGGTGAAATCTATGAGTTCAAGGCTAGTCTGGTGTACAAGGTGAGTCCAGGACAGCCAGGGCTACACAGAGAAACCCTGTCTCAAAAAAAGAGTTCTGCCCCAACAGTGTTTATTCTCCCAGGACCTCAATTTCCTTCTGTAAAATGGCCTATGTTCACAAGGTTGGGAAAACATCAGATGTAGTAATTGTGCAGAAAGTTCTAGGAAGGTCATAATAGACTCTCAGTAAATATCCCGCCTTTGTCCTTTAAGGAAAGGGAGGACTTGGATTGAGTGTTTGGAATGCAGTGTGTGTTGGGGGGGCAGGGGTTGTAGACCCTAGCTGAGTCTAAGTCTTGCTGGTTTGGTGTTTGAATTAGAAGAAATAATTGCATCTAGGACTGGTTTTGTAGTGAGTGCTTTGGTGCCTACTCATGAGGTGGCCTGTGTGTGTGTGTTCTGTACCTAGCACCACCCAAAAAGGAGGTGGGGGGGAATAGAATTGCTTCCAAATGTGGATTTACTGAGTATGATGGCTCAAGATGTATTTCCAGTACTACATGAACTGGCCTGGGATATACAGTGAGCTCCAGGTGGGCTATGGTGTGAGACTATATCTAAGCCCCGCCCCCATATGTAGATTAGAGTCACAGGCAGGGAGCCCCAAAGCTGTGAGCTATTGAAGGGGAGCCTTTCCAGCCTTTGCTCTTAGTTCCTAGGCAGGAGAAGAGTGGCCAGCAGCTGTGGTCTAGGAGAGAAGTGTCCCTTCAGCCTTTACCTCAGCTTGTCTATCATGGTTGTATTTTATCTTTGACAAGTCCATCCCCTAGCATTACACAGGGAAGCGGCCGGTGCTGTCTGCTTCTCTTTACTGTTGTTCCAAATTCTGACTTGTTCCAGAGCTCCCCACTTCTTATTCACCCCAACCCTATCCCCACTAGATACCCACAATTCAGTCATTTTTCCCTCTGCTCCTTGTAGGTAGTATTGCAACACTGGGGATCAAACCCAGAGCCTTTTGAAGGCCCGGCAAGAAGCTATTCTTTCCTTTCATTTGTAGTGATGGGGAACCACTTCATGCATATTAAGCAAATGCTCTACTATTGAGACACACATACACACCCCTTGCTTGAGTGCCCCTCCCTCCATTTTCTTGTGTTTGTATATGCACTGCCTTTCTACCTTATTCCCTGAGCAGGGTCTCTTAATGAGGCCCAGAACTTGCAGATATGGGTAGTCTCCTTAGGAGGCTGACTGGTGGGCCTTCAGGCCCACTGGGCATTTCTGTGGATTCTGAGGCTCCTAATGGCAACCCTGAACATTTGGCTGGTGAGAGCATTAATCAGGAGCCATCTCCCTGGCATCCACCCCTCACCCTCAATGAAAAGAGCTTTTTACATAGCCCAACTTGGTCTCGAATTCCTGGCCTCAAGGGATCCTCCTGCCTCTGCCTCCTGAGTCAAATGTTTCTTATTCCTTGCTCCTTGGACAATGCTTCTGGTAGTTTTGAGGAGAGAAATCATTCTCCTCGTCAGCCTTTCACATGCTGTGTTTTGCAGTCCCCTACTCGGTACTGTCTCAGGAGGCCAGCCTGAAGTCCAAGGTCAGTGAATTGCCTGCCTGGGAAAGGGTTAGGAGTAGATTGTCCTTGGGAAAGCCTAGTCCTGTGAATGGAAACACTTGGGGTTGGCGTAAGTTGGACTGCTGGGGTCAGGGAATAAAGAAGTATGGATTTGTAAAGGAATGGGGAAGGAAACTGCATAATCTGGTTCACCTGCCATTTCTTTTTCATCTCAGAAACGCTTCTTCATCCAACGGGAGACAAGAGAGGTGTGGGGGAGGAAGAGACAAGGTGGGAAAGTTAAACAAGCTGGTGGTAGTACTTGCTCTCTGGTGCTTGCCTGGACAGCCAGTGTAGCTCAGGGGGGAACAACAGGGTCTTTGGTGAAGCTCCTTCACCCTTCATGGGGAGAGGGAGTGTGAAATCTAGTCTCGGAAGACATAGGTCACTATCTTCCAGGGGTTTTTGTAAAGACCACAATGCTGTGAGCTTCCTGAAGAGGCATATGTCTGTAATCTAGGTACTTGGGAGGCACAACAGGAATTCACTATGTAGCCTCAGCTACATAGGGTCTGTCTCAAAACAAGCCAAAGAATAATGATGATAATAACCCCCATAATCAAAATAGCATTTTTATGTTTATGAGTTTTCTTGTGTACATGTATGTCAGTGTACCACAGGAGTGCCTGGTATTGTCATAGACCAGAAGAACGTGTCAGATGCCCTGGAACTAGAGTTAAAGATTGCTATGAGCTGTCCTGTGGGTGTTGGGAATCAAACTAGGGATCTTCTGAAAGAGCACTCAGTGTTTTTAACTTCTGAGCCACCTCTACACACACACACACACACACACACACACACACACACACACACAGTCTCTCTTTCAGTGAGGTGGTGATGGTGGAGTTGAGACAGGGTTTCTCTGTGTATTCCTAACTGTCCTGGACTCACTCTGTAGATCAGGGTAGCCTTGAACTCACAGAGATCCGCCTGCCTCTGCCTCCTGAGTGCTGGAATTAAAGGCGTGCGCCACCACTCCCGGCTAAAATTGCATTCTTATCATGTCTGAGGACACATGTACCCTCATGCATGCATGAGAGGTCCTTAAACTTGCATGGCCAGTGCTTTGATGTGCAGAGATCTCTCACTGGCCCTAATACTTTTGTGTTTTTACATATTTGTCATGTGTGTTTGCATGCGCAAGCGCACATGCACGGAGAAGTCAGAAGACAACCTGCTGCTGGGGGCTGAGTTCTCTCTACTATGGTCAAGAAGATGAAATTTAGGTCCTCAGGTTAGGTAGCAGGCACCTTTAGCCTATGGATAAGCCATCTAACTGGCCCTCAGATTTATTTTTAATTCACACCCCCCTTTCTGTACGGATTTGGTAAGTAAGGCACTGTGAAATACACCTCCCATATAACATGTCAGGTTCTGAACACAGAAGCAATTTAATTCTGCTCACAGATTTTGATGGAAAGACTCAGCAGCTTGGGGGGGGGGGGGTGTAGAAACAAATTGGTGCACCTCCCCCCCCCCATCCCTTACATCTGGCTCTTGAACTACAACCCGTAGCAAAAAAAAAAAAAAAAAAAACAAAAAAAAACACAAGGCTCCTCTTGAGGCCTGAGCTTCCTCCCAGTATGGTGGCTGAAGGTGAGTGGTAGGGCAGACTTCCTGTGCAGCACCTTGGGTACCAAGAACATATACTGCAGCAAATAAGGCTGAAATGTGACCTGCCCTGGGAAGTCATGCTGTGTCACTTGTGTCATATTCACTAGTTGCCATTGGGGTCATAGCTCTTGAAAATGCAAGGGTAAGGGACATAAACCCCGTACCCCTCAGGAAGAGTGGCAAAGAACTTGCAACCATGGGGGAGGGGGAGTGTCACGGCAAACACTCTTGAGAGCCAAGCTTAATTAGCAGTGGCTGTAAACAGACTAGTCTACGTTCTAATAGATACTTATACCCTCCAGAGGCCTCGTAAATTATACGGGGGCAGGGGGAAGCAGAGAGCTAAAATTAGGCCAGGGTAAAAGCAATAACAGCTATAAGGCAAATATGGATTTTATGAAAAATAGAAAATATCAAAAGACAGCTCTGTCTGTGAGCTTGTCAAGTGTAGGAAGGACTGACGAAGAATTGAGTGGTAGGTCAGACAGCTTCTTGGGATTTCAGCGTTGAAAGGGAAATAGGTAATGGACGAGACTGCCCATGCCTGCTGTTATCTTTTTCACCTGCCATTTGGGGTGCAATGTGCAGCAGCGGTTCTCCATTGTTCCAGGCAATATTGTTACTATTGCTTTACAAATACCCCCACACCCCAATATATAGATATCTTTTATGGTACAAAGCTAGGAATATAGTCAGCATATTTCCTAAAGTAAGTGTGGAGGAGAAAAAAATTACTTGAATACTCCATGTTTGTGCCTCCACCTTCAGTGTGGTTTTAAATACTCAGCATGGATAGTGTTGTGACTGAAAGGGGTTGGGTACATCTCCAGGGCCCCAGGTTCCCATTATCCTTGTCTCTAACCCCTGAATGGAGAGTTTGACTTCTAATTTCATGCTAGGGGTTTCACAGGCAGCATAATTGTATTTCCCTTTGCCTTTGATCTGCAGTCTCATTGTGGTCCTGACTAGGAGACAGAGATAAAAATGTGCTGGAAAAACATGACTTTTGTCTGGCTTTGGAATTTGTGGTTATTATTTTCTCTAGGTCCCTTAAGGTGACACACCTTTCCTAAATCAGAAATCAAAATCATTTCCCCCATTTTAAACATCTAAAAGTTCCCCGTGAACTTTCCCTTCCCTAGTGAAGATATCATTTAAAAACCTTTTTTTAGGCACATAATTATTTTGTGTGCATGTATGTCTGCGCACCTGCATAGACATGTATGTGTATGCCTGGTGCCTGCATAGGACATAAGGGATTGGAACCCCTGGAACTGGAGTTACACATGGTTGTGAGCTGCTGTGTAGGTGCTAGGAACCCAACCCAGGCCCTCTGGAAGGGCAACCAGTGCTCTTAGCCACTGAGCCATCTCCCTCACCCTAAAAAAGATAACATTTTCAGCAAGGCTTTGGGGTGCAGTTTGCTGCTCACATTTTGTATCTCAATGGAAGCTAAAAATCCCTACTGAGTAGAAAAGACATAGGTGGATTCTGATGACCCTTTTTTTGCTGCCCTCACCAGCACTTGCCAATATGTATCTGCTTTTCCACAGCCCCCTTAAGGTGACCAGGGTCTCCGGGGCTAGTTCTTATCCTGAAAACCAAAGAAACTCAGACTCCAGCTGGAACCTTGTGTGTCAGAACTAAATGACACTTGGGGGTAGCCGCTCAAGTGACTGGCTTCTCAGGCACGATCACCTTATCAGGTGGTGTAGTTTGTGCATACTGTACAAGGATCCCCAGCCAAGACAGAGAGTGAGGGTTGGGATTCAGGCACCAGAGGTACCTTTTTCTAATTCTTATAAAGTTAGCAGATAGCCTAGTGACTGGAGCAAAAGAAGAAACCACTCTACCTCTCAAGAAAAGAGGCCCTGAGCAAGATGGCCCACACCTTTAATCCCAGCACTCGGGAGACAGAGGCAGGCAGATCTCTCTGTGTTCGAGGCCAGCCTGGTCTACAAAGTGAGTCCAGGACAGCCAAGTCTGTTATACAGAGAAACCCTGTCTTGAAAAACCACAAAAAAGGAAGGAAGGAAGGAAGGAAGAAAGAGAAAACAAAAGGTGACACGAGGCAGGATGGAAGGCAAAAGGGCATCCTGGGAGCACTGTAGACCAGCCTAAGGCTACAAGCCAAACTAGTGTTGGTCAGTTTCTTGGAGCAGTAGGCCCCTACATTCAATCTTTGTATAGTAATTTCTCATCTACAGGCTTTGGGGTTCCTAAGTTACTTTAACCACTCTATGCTCTGGGACAGGGATGAGGCAAGTGGAGGTATATTACTGTACCTAAATGTGTAGTTTTGAAAGTAAGGTGGGATGTTTTGGGGTTGAGGCAGGTAGTTTCTTTGGTTTTGAACATGTAGCCTTTAAGGTGTGCTGACGATGACAGGCCTTTGTGGACTTGGTGTTTGTGTTTGATGATAAAGACCTCACAAGGTGGTATAGTAGAGTTTGACTTTCTTTCTTTCTTGTTTTGTTTGTTTGTTTTTTGTTTTGTTTTGTTTTGTTTTTGATACAGGGTTTCTCTGTGTATCTCTGTTTGTCCTGAACTCACTTTGTAGATCATGTTGGCCATGAACTCACAGAGATCCGCCTGCCTCTGCTTCCCAAGTACTGGGATTAAAGGTGTGCGCTACTATGGCTGGCTGAGTTTGACATTCTTATAAATTCTCTGTAACCCACAAGCCACACTAAGGAGCTGGAATACCTTAGAGAGTGCTAGAGTCCTCAGTGTGTGCAAGGCACTGGGCTCAGGCCCCAGAAGCTACACCACACACAAATGAACACAACTTTGAAATGAAAGGTATTCAGACACAAACTGCTTCTCTCCACAGAAAGACAAATGTAAGCTTAAGTGTCTATTCTGCTCTTATAACTCCTGTGTGAGTGTGTGTGTGTGTGTGTGTGTGTGTGTGTGTGTGTGTGTGTGTGTGAGAGAGAGAGAGAGAGAGAGAGAGAGAGAGAGAGAGAGAGAGAGAGTCCTTTTGGCCTCTCCCCTCTGTGATAAGGGTGGTACCTAGGGCTTGTATGCTAGGTAAGCTTTGTACTTCTGAACCACATCGTCAGGCTGCTTGCTTACCTCCTTTCTACATTGTAGTCTCTCCCCTTTTAGGACTTGGAGCAAATTGAGTGTGCTATGTTGAAAGGACATCAGTTATGTCATGGTAACTAGGAATTCTCAAAAGTTCTACTTTTCTAAGTACTCTGGTATTGATCTTTCCCACCTCAGGTTTTCTTGTTGGTTTATTTGGTTGGTTTTTTATTTTGTTTTTCTTTTGATAGAAGAGCATGTAACTCATTCTCTAACCCATCCTCAGAGAACTCTAAACTTCTCATCTTCCTGATTCTATCTCATCAGAGCTGAGATTACAGGCATGTGCCACCCTAGGATCTATTTTATAATATTCTGGGGATTGAAACAAGGGTTTCATGAATGCTGGCTAGGCAAACACTTTACCAACTAAACTACCTCCCCAGGTTGGATATTGCTTTGTTTTTGACAGGGATTTGTGTATCCTAGGCTGATCTTGAACTTCTGATCCCCTCCCCCCTTCTCCTCCCCAATTTTTATTCAACTTTTAAACAGTAAAAATATTTTAAGGAAGGTGTATTTACCTGAAGAGTACGAAACCAAATCATAAGTAAAAGCTGCCACAAAATGTATCTTCTGAGTAGTCCTCTGTTTACTTGATGTGGAGTATCATGATGTCCCTAAGTAACATGATTTTAACCTTCTTGAGTAATGCACGTCACCTGCATATCTGTAAAGGAAGATTTTAGGTGTCTATATCTTTCTCTGTCCTCATTATAGTGTGAGATCTCAAGATCTTAGTAAATTTGTTCCCATATTTTATAATCGTAGTCACATTTTATAATCACATAGAGATTGTTCATTGCCCAGACAGTAGAATTTTGGTGATTACATTTCCTTTTTTTGTTTTTTCTTTTCTTTTTGAAACAGTGTCACAGTGTATAGCTCTGGCTGTTGTCCTGCAACACACTCTGTACATCAGGCTGGCCTCGAACTCACAGAGATCTGCCTGCTTCTACTACCCAAGTGCTGGGATTAAAAACACCACTTTGCCCTATTTCCCTTTATGTATATATTTAGAGATGCAGTGCTGAAGTGACAGTTTAGTGATTAAAAGCAGTGGTTGCTAATCCAGAGGGCTCAAGTTTGATTCTCAGCACCCACATGGCAGCTCACAACCATAGCTTACTCTAGTTCTAGGGGATTCAATGCCCTCTTCTGGTTTCTTCAGACACCAGACATTACCATGGTGCATAGACACGCAAGCCCTAAAACATCCATACACATAAGATACATTAAAATATGTATTTATTTTATTCTCCCTCTCTCTCTGTGTGTGTGTGTGTGTGTGTGTGTATGTGGGTTCAGGTGCCCACAGAGGCCAGAAGAGCACATCAGAACTCCTTAGAGTTGGAGTTGAACTGCACAAAAAGAGTGCTGGGAACCCACCTTCAGTCCTCTCTGCAAGAGCAGCAACTGCTCTTAAGGGTTGGGCTCTTTCTCTAGCCACTTCTCACAAGAATACCACCACCCTTACCCTGGTGGAATTAACATTCTCATCTTTGTCTTACCCACTGTCCTAGCACTAGGTTTATAAATGAGACTGACAGCCGGGCGGTGGTGGCGCACGCCTTTAATCCCAGCACTTGGGAGGCAGAGGCAGGCGGATCTTTGTGAGTTCGAGGCCAGCCTGGTCTACAAAGCAAGTCCAGGACAGCCAGAGATATTCAGAGAAACCCTGTCTCGAAAAACCAAAAAAAAAAATAAATAAATAAATAAATGAGACTGACTTCAGACTTATCAAGGTCCTTTGGCCTCAGCCTCCTAACCGCCACCACGTGTCATGTTAGTTTGATTTTCATTGCATTTCACAAACTTAGTTTTAGATGGATGTGGTAGCACATGCTTTTAACCCCAGCACTCAGGAGACAGAGGTAGGTAGATCTGTGAGTTTCAGGCCAGTCTGGTCTACAGAGTGAGCTCCAGGACAGCCAGGGCTATTACACAGAGAAACCCTATTTCGAAAAACAAAACCAAAAAAAAAAGTTTTCGTTTTAATGAAATGGGGTGGGAGTTTTACTGGTTTCAAATGGGAACATTTTGGTTGAAAATTGCTTCATTACCACCCACTTAATGTCAGGAGCTTTGCAATGAATCCAGTTTCTCATTCTTTGTGTTTCCCTTAGTTTATATAAACTTTTATCCTTTTTCCTAAACAGCAGACCTTTTGGAGTAATGACTGTTATTTCCTGGGAACTTTGGAACTATCTTAGCAAAGTTATTTATTCTTTGTTTGTTTTTTCATTTTTTTTTTGAGGTAAGTTTTCTCTGTGTAACTCTGGGTGTCCTGGAACTCATTCTGTAGACCAGGCTGGCCTCAAACTCACAGAGATCCGCCTGCCTCTGCTTCACAAGTGCTGGAATTAAAGGTGTGCGCCACCACACCCTGATAACTGTTAGTAAATTCTTATACTCCTTTCTCAGCACAGATCTACACTTCTAGAAATAAAGGCGATTTAAAAAATAATTTAATGGCTCCTTCCCCCAGGCCTTTGATTTACGTCGATTTCACATTTCTTTTATTTGTTTCACATTCCTTTTATTTGTCTAGACATTTGCAGTTCTGCCTTTCTACTAAGATTGTAAATTGCTAGAAGACCCGAGGTGTCTTAAAAAAAAATCACCTCTGCACTTCTGTATTCCCCTAAGTCCTTAGCATGTTTTCCTTCTACGAATTTTACAACTTAAAAAAAATGGACATAAAGTTACATACTTCTCCAATCAAGGGCCCTTGTAAAACGTGGTTACTTTCAAATCCTCTCTTGTCCTGAAACAGCATGCCCTGGAAAGTCCTTGAATGCTAGGGACGTTGCAGCATGCCTCCCATCTCCTCCCTAGCAGCTGTCTTGGCAGACTGTAGTTGGGCACAGAAGCCCAAGTTCCGAGGTAAGGGAACCTAGCACTGTGTGCCCAGAGTTGCTAACGTGTTGGCCATCTCAGGAATCTGAGAAGAGGCGGTTAGTCAGAATTAAAAACCCGCACTGGCGACTCGGGGAGAGTGGGGGCCACGTGGCCCTCAGTGGGGAGGGCGTTCCAGAGGGAGCGCAGGCGACTTGCTTCGCAGGCCCCTGGCAGTTTGGGGACAGGCCGCGAGGTCCCTTCCGCCAAGCCTGTGGCTCTGCCGAGTCACCGCCGGGGGCAGCGCGGCCGGCGCCTCCCGGTCAAGATGGCGGCGGGAGCGCAGCCACGCGGGCCACCGGCGCCGGCGAGAGGTGGCTGCAACCCTGCAGCCCCGCGCCGCTGTGCGCGCTGTCCTCGGGCGGGAAGCTGCACCTCCTCCGGCGGGAGCGACCCGAGGGCTCAGTTCCTCCACTTCCTCCGACAGCCCCACTGCGCAAGGTCATACCAGAATACTTTCTCATACTCCCAATAAGGCCGTGAGAGTCCTGTTACCAGGAGGTAGGACCCGGCTCTGGGGACAAGGGGTGTGAGGCTGTTATTCTAGATGACGTATGGTAAACAGGGGATCAGCAGGGACTACTGGGTGCGAGCCTCACACCCCAGGCATTTCCTCCAGTTTTGGAGCACAATTCCACAACGTTTATGTGACACAGAGCCCAGCGCTGTTGAAGTCATTAGAAATGTCTCAGAAAATCCATAGTATTATCTAGTAAAAGTTACAGAATAAGTGCCCCTCCCCACACACGTTTGCTCGGATATCGGTTTGCATGCCCTGTAGGCTGCCTTCCTCTTAGGACACTAAGAAGCCTTAGGCCCAATTTACTAGAAATGGCATTGATGAATGCCGAGCAGTCTGAGTGATCTCTGATAGAGTTGAGAGGTCAGGGGCGCCCCCCTCCCAACCAGGGAGGGGCTGATGCAGGTAGAATTTCAACGAGGTGAACAGAAGTACCCAGAAAAGCTTCCCCTTTTGTAAATTGTTGGCTGACACCTCCCACCACCTCAAGGTTCTGTCCAAAGTTTGCATGTTGCATATCAGCTCTGGAAAAAGAGCCTGAATGTGAAGTTTTGGGTTTTGTTTTGATGAAATGAAGCCGTTCTGCATAACATTTGCACTGGCTTGCTATTCTGAAGGAAAACACTTCCTCCACCCACCTCTGCAGCAGCCACACCAGCTACTCTTTCCTTCTTCAGCAGTTCCCCTTTTAATCACCTCTCTCTTGCCCCAGTTTAGGCAGCCCCGGGTGCTTTGTTCAAGTACAGCAATAAAACCCTAGGCTAAGCCTAATCCTCTCTGGTCCTGACCTTCCCCGCAGTGGGCCTGGAGTCAGACTGGCCCTCAGGGTCTCTCGTTTGATTAGGATCAATGATGCTAGTTATGTTCCAAGTTTGCTTTCTCTGTTCTGTGCACTTGATGCTTTTCAAACATAGTGTTTGGCCTAAAAAGAAAAAAAATTAAACACATCAAATAAAAAATAGATAAATCGTATACAAAAACAAAAGTTCAAAGCAGCCCACGGACACAAGGGTCTGGCCTCTGAGTTGGGATCATCCCCACTACTGGAACCAACTACTGTATTTTTATTTTTTATTTTTTTCGAGACAAGGTCTAAGTAGTCCTGGCTGCCGTGGAACTCGCTCTGTAGACCAGGCTGGCCTCAAACTCACAGAGAGCTGTCTTCCTCTGCCTCCCAGAGTGCTGGGATTAAAGCCCTGCCTCACCATGGCAGGCTCACACATCGTATTTCTAAAGCTTTCACAGAGCCAAGACATTTACCGCTGCCCTTGCACCTACCTAATGCCTTTCCAGGTGCCCAGGGCACCTCACCTGCACCACCACCCCTAGTCCTTGTCCAGCCCAGCCCCTCCCTGGAAGCTCTGTAACCTTAAACGTCTAGACAGACTGCTGGCAGAGCTGGTTTCGGTGAAGACTCCCTGGAGACAGCAGCCTGGAGCAGCAGGCCCCATCTGCAGCGCAGCTGAACGAGTTAAGCTGCCCCAGGCGTGAGTGGTCCCGGGTGGGGCCTGGCCCTGAAAGAACCGGCGGGAGCCTGGGGCAAGCCTGGCCTTTGGAGCCTCTAAATTGCAGGGTCCTAGTCCTTTCATAAACGCTGCTTGAGTGTCCCAGAAGACCCATGTCTTGGGAGTGGCTTCCTAAATCCAGCCTAGATTGAAGACAGCGACAGGATTTCAAGGGACCCCTGGACCGTGAAGGGGCTTCTGTACCTAGCAAACTTCTAAGACCTAAAACATTCGAATCTTTGGTTGTAGTGCCGAGAAGGGGACATGATGCAGGCAAGGGAGACACAGTTCTCTGTGTAACCCCTTAGGTGAGCTGAGATTATTCCTAAATAGTGCGCCCCCCAGCGAGTGCCAAAACCCAGGGCCTCCCAGGCTACTGCTGTCTCAGCCCCACCCGACTCCGCCTGGGCCTCACAAAGGCCTTGTGGGTCCCCGGCCGACCAGAAGCGGCCACCACTCCCAGATCTTTAATTATGCTGGGAGACCCTACCCTTCCCCCACCCATCGCCGGCTTCCAGCCCTTTAATCAATTTCACTATATTAAATATTAATTTCCCGCCAGCCACGCTTTCTCGACGGAGGGGGGAGGGGACACGCAGGGCAAAGCCAAGAAAAGGATGGCTTTGCTGGGTGTGACCAGGGTAACTGGGCGTAGAGGACACGAGGGATCCTAAGTGACCCTGCCCGGAACTCAGGAGCCACCATGCTTGCACCCCGCAGCTGGGGAACTTGGAGAGTTACGAACTCCAAAGTGCAAGTCTCCAGTAGGGGCACCGAGGTGCGCAGAGTTCGGGTCTGCTGGGTGACCAACTCCTGCTCTGCGGGCCCCTCCCCACCTCCAGCCGCGAGTCAGGCTCACACGGGCCTGCGGCGCGCTGCGATGATGGATCGCGCCTGGCGGGGGTGATTTGGTGTTGATCGCACATTATCACTGGCAGGTTGGACTGGTTGCTGATGGACGACTTCTAGCGGCGGCAGCAACAACGTCTTCAGACACCGCGCAGGGATTCGCTCGCTTTACAAGGGTCTTTCCCCCACCACCCTCCTCACTACCTAGGCTTGTCGGGGGGGGGGAAGGGAGAGAGAGAG
>CAJQZJ010000248.1:3775434-3817918 GCA_907164525.1 Lophiomys imhausi | reverse complement strand
ACTACTACTACTACTACTACTACTACTACTACTACTACTACTACTACAATAGACATAGTAGTAATACTCTAGAGTTGGACAGTACATATGAGTTAGAGGACAGCTTAAGAATACATAATAATATATCTTAAAAAAAAGGGGAGAGGCTGGAGAGATGGCTCAGCAGTTAAGAGGATGGGCTGTTCTTCCAAAGGACCCAGGTTCAAATCCCAGCACCCACATGGCAGTTCACAGGTGTCTGTAATTGTCGGGCGTGGTGGATCACACCTTTAATCCCAGCACTCAGGAGGCAGAGGCAGGCAGATCTCTGTGAGTTCGAGGCCAGCCTGGTCTACAGAGTGAGTCCAGGACTGCCAGGGCTACACAGAGAAACTGTCTTGAAAAACCAACAAAAGAAAAAAGGAAAAAGAAAAAAAGAAGAAAAAGGCAACATTTGGATGACAGGAGTTGTTCAGTGGTAGAGTGGGACCTTATGGTTAGCTTGTATAAGGTGCTGGGTTCTATCTATCCCTGGCTCTAGAAGGAAAAAAAAAAAGAAAAAAAAAAGATGAGGGTCGGTGTCATATGGGGAGGTTATGTAGCTCCCACTATTCTGGAGGGGCAGTGGCATGTGGGCGAGAAGGTCATGTGACTCCCACCATTCTGTAACCTGGCCAGCTGCTGTCCTGCTGAAAGACTTATCTTAGAAGATAGAATCTGCTGTTACATAGAAACCCAGAAAGCCAGTTCTCCCTCAGGGATTTGCCTATGCTCACAAAGGGACTTGAGGTCACAAAAATTGAAGGTTGGTTAGGTGTGGAGGTGCACGCCTTTAATCCCAGCACTCAGGAGGCAGAGGTAGGTGGATCTCTGTGAGGCCAGCCTGGTCTACAAGTGAGTTCCAGGACAGCCAGGGCTACAAACAAGCAAAAAAAAAAAAAAAAAAAAAAAAAGTTGAAGGGCACATGGAGGAAGCAGATATGACTCCATGAATGTCCCACTCTCCTGCAAGTTAGAAAGTTCTGTGGAGATCATTCCCTGCATCTGATAAAATTGTCCAGGATATACTTATAGGATTTGCTCAATGGTGGATGCCTTAAGAGCCCAAGGAAAGACAAAGAAATTTGTTTAAAGGTATACTTTGCTCTGTAGTAAAAAACACCTTGCCTAATGTTAGGCTTTGAAGGCAATAATATCTGCACTTGACATTGTGGTGTTTCTATCATATAATTTAATTAACGTGTGATGCGGGCACAATGCCAGAGTCAAACGTTCTGACAGCTCTTGGAAGCCACCTACATTCCTTTGAAGTTCCTCCCAACACCCCAGTAACACACAGACAAAACCCCTAAGGTTGAAGACAGCCCCTGATATGGGGTGTAGAATTTTACCAGCATTTCCAATATTTGCAATTTTCCTGATCTTTTTTTTTTCCTCTACGAAATGTTTTGTTTTAGCTGCTCGAGGTGGCATGTACCTACCCACAGTTCGAACTATTGGAGAGATTGAGCCAGAGGGATCACTTGAGTCTAGAAATTGAAGGCTAATATAGGCAATGTATGATGTACCCTTAAGTCAGTTAGTCAGTTTGTTCTCTCTCTGTCTCTCTCTCTGTCTCTGTCTCTCTTTCTCTCTCTGTGTGTGTTTCTTTCTCCATCTCTCACTGTCTTTCCTTTTGAGATAAGAGTGTCACTATTTATTATGGTTCAGGTTGGCCTTGAACTTGCTATGTAACCTAGGCTGGCCTAGAATGCTTTGACATCCTCCTGCCACAGCCTTTCAAGTGATGGCATTATAGACATGTACCACCAGTACCACCACACCTGAAAAGATCACACAGCACTTTAAAAAATGTTTTCTTCTTCAAATTTGCCTATCACAAAGTTGCTGAGCTTCACAAAAAAATTAGAACATAAATTAGGTAAAAGACTTACTAAGAAAAAAATAGTTATACCTGTATATTTGTACAAATTTATGTAATGCCTACCACCCTCCAACTAATGCTTTGGGCACTGAACAGCATCTTAGATGTCATAAAATTTCATTTTACTGAATATGGAGAATAAATACATGAGCAAAAAAAAGAATATTGGAAGTTGTGCTAAATTAAGACAGATAAAGGAATAAAGAGATAGTATATTGTTTTAGAATGTAGAGTGCATTGGGTAGGCAGAGGAATATGCTTAGGTAGTGTGGGTCAGTGGGCTGGGTGGGGAGTAGCTCAATCTGAAACAGATGGCTCAATGCAAAACTGTGTATCTCTAACTATGACATTTATATATACAGATACATATATCAAATGATAAAACTGCCTTTGGTGGAATCTTGTGTTTTAGATTAAATTTAAATAAACCCATATGATAATTACACATCAGCATCCCTATGGTGACTTATGCATCTTTGTTACCAACTTTATGAAACCTGGGAATACAGGCCACAAGCCTCCTTACAATGTGGAGAGAGAAGTGAGTCTTGAGGGAGACCTTTATTACCTCCTGGATGTCTCATGCAGAGAGCGGGGGTGGGGGAAAAGACCAGAGGAGACCTCCGAGCCAGTAATTGTCCTTACTGACTTCTGTGCATATCTTGGAACGGCACCAATCTGTTACTCGGCTGCCAACAAGCCCTTCAGCTGGTCTCCATGGCTTCTCGGGACCCAGGGCAGGGATGAAAGATTCCGGTAGCTCTTTGCAGCTCCTTGTTGCCTGCACTTATCCTGCCTTTGTCTTGCTGTCCTTGAGTTGTGTGGGAAGGATCCCTTCTCTCTCTCTCTCTCCTTCTCTCTCTCTCTCTCTCTCTCTCTCTCTCTCTCAAGTGATCATTGCTTGATTTCCCTTCCTTCAGCGATTTCCTCCTGGGCTCTGCAGCCCGCCAAAGCTCTGGAAGCTGGCTCTCTTCTCTTTAGGAAAGGTCGTTTTCCCATTGATTCCCACAGCTAATGGAATCTAGTCACCGAAGTCCTGAGTAATTGCAATCAGAAGAATCCATCCGGTGAAAACGAATCTAAGTTGTCCTCTTGTAAGCAGTGCGAGTGAGGTGCTGAGGGTGGAGACATGGGCTCTACCAGGTCCCTGTCTGGATTTAAATTATCTCTTACCTGGATGTTCGGATTCCTGCCTGCCTTCAAAGTTGTAGGAGGTGACTGGCCTTCTGTGAGGAAATCTAGCCTAGAAGTGGAAGTGGGATTGTTTCCAAACCAGCCGCCGCCACCATGGAGCATGTTGGGTGTTCACACAGCTGCAACCTGATCTCTGAGTTCACTGGCAACCCCAGTTTGATTTCACCAGGTTCACCTTGAACTTACCACTGTTTGGATCTCCCACTCATCTATGTGCCCCTCCTCTGCACCCTCTCCCTGTATAAATCTTTTTTTTTTTTTTTTTTTTTTTTGCAGTTCTCCGCTCCCCCCAGGCCCTCCTGGCCTTTCTGCCTCCTCTCTAGATGATGATGATGATGATGATGATGATGATGATGGCATCAGGAAGTGAATTCTTTTTAGTGAAATGCAGTAGCAGTGCGGAACAGTGTACCCATCATTAGCATACAGCCATGTAACCGAACTTTTAAATTATTATTTAACACTTATTTATTTATTACTAAATTCACTTATAACAAACACCAACAATTTCTTAACTATATTAATCCTATAAATTCCTGCAACCCCTTTAACCTATCCACTAAACCTATTGATAATTATTTTTCTAACCTTTTAGAATGATACAGTCTCCGGGGCAGGTCCTCAGTCGTCAGGAACACAGTCTTTGTTGTAGATTCTTTAACGCACTTAGCAGTCCTTTTTCTGGATCTCTCAGATGCAGGTTCGTCAGGGTAAGTTGGTTATTGCAGTCTCACCTTAAATAAGGCTTGATGCTTTCTTCTCTCTGGGAGACCCCAGCCCCTTCGCATCAGCAACTCTGCCACTCCACTTCAGAGTCCTTAAAGCCAGGCACGGTTTCCTTTAGGCCACTGTTCGGACAGATCAAACCCCTCTAGGCAAAAGCTGATCCACAGGGTTTAGTCCTTGGCCTTTTGGTGTCTTGCTCAGGCTTTCTTTGCTCACCAGCTTCTTTCTGCTTCAGGGAAATCTGGCTATCAAATGATGGCCAGCACTTTTTTCAGCAGGACTCTTGGAGCTCTCTAGCATCAGGGGCCTCTTCTTTTTCTGGGCTCTATGTGCTGTCCTTAAATAGGAGGAACTCTGTTTCAGCTTAATTTGGGCTCCGCCCACTTAGCAGCTGAAAACAATGTCAGGCCAGATACTTTGTTTCTTCAAGTCCATTAAGTCTTTCCTGTTTTCCTGACTTCAACCTTGTTTTTCCGTCTATTGAGTATTTCCTGTTTTTCCTGACTTCAACCTTGTTTTTCAGTCTATTAAGTCTCCTGTTTGTTTCCTGTTTTTAGTCCACATGCTGATAATGCTCTTCATACCCTGAATTAAGAGACAGTATCAGAAACCCCTATATATTTTCTAAATCTAATTTAATTTAACCCCCTACACAGCCAGATCAGCATGCCCACGGAACTGGAACCCACATCAGGATTCAGAGTCACCAGCACCTCCAAACCCTCCTCAGGCCTCTAAGGAGGCACCTCAGCCTTCCTTACACTCAGTAGGCAAGCATTCTCACCTTTGAGATACATTGTCACCCTGTCCTGATTCCTAGTAGCAATCAGCCTCCCTGGATTTGATGCTTTGTAGAAAAGAAAGGTACAGAAATGTACAATGTGTCTGGCATTTTTTCTCTGCAGTATATTTGTATTATGTGTAGTGCCATTCGTCCATTCTCCTTACTGTATAGTATTCTGCTCTATAAGTACACATTTTATTAATTTGCTGTTTCATTGCTGATGGGCATTTGGATAGTTTGGCTTTGGAGTCATTACTAATAATGCGGCTGTGGGTGTTTTGTGTACACGCTGTAGCATCTACATTTCTGCTACCTGTGTCTAGCCAGTAGATGAATTGCCAGGACCATAGGTTCTTTCAGCTTTTGTTGTTTTGCCTTACTGAGGTCAATTCAGGGCCTTGAATGTAAGTGTTCTACCATGGAGTTATGCCCTTAGCCATATAGTCAGGCTTCAAAGCTGCCCAGAGCAGGTCTGAGTATGGGCCTGGAATCCTACCATTCAAAAATGTGATTTCAAGATCGGCTTGAGCTACATAGTGAATTCCAGGCTAGCTTGGGATCCAGAGTGAGACTATGTCTCCTTTGTGTGTGTTGTTGTTGTTTTTCTTTTAAAATCCTGAGCTATCAGGATGGCCCAGTGGGTAAAGGTACTTGCCACACACAAACACACAGCCATTTGTGCTAACCAATTAATCAACTAAATAAGTAAATGCTAAACTTTTGCTTTTAAATCCTCTCGAACTGTGTTACCTCAGCACTTGGGAGTCTGAGGGCAGGAGGATTACTCTAAATTTGCTGCTAGCCTGGGCTGCGTGGTGAGCTCCTGGCCACCCCGGGATACAGAGTAAGACCTTATCCGATCACCACTTCCCAAAAACCAGTCCTCCCAGATGTTTTCTGTGAATGCTGCTGTGGGGAAATATTATCTGCCACTCTGGGAAACAGAGGACTGGTTTGGAAATTTTCAATGAAATAAAAAACTTGGTCCTTGATCTTTAGTGACAATAACTTTTGGAAACTGAGAAAATAAAAGTTCAAATCAACTCATGCTTGTCTCCTCAACACTTGGGTTCTTGAGGCAAGGGTATTTATTGTTGCAAGTTTGAGGCAAGCCTAAGCTAGAGGGTGAGTCTAGGCTAGTTTTAGCTACAGAGTGAGATCTTGTCTTAAAAAAAAAAAGGTGGGTGTGGTGGTGCACACCTTTAATCCCAGCACTAAGGAGGCAGAGGTAGGCAGATCTCTGGGAGGCCTGGTCTACAGAGCAAGTTCCAGGACAGCCAGGGCTGTTACACAGAGAAATCCTGTCTCAAAAAAAGGGGAGGGGGGAGGGGAGCTAGTAGAGTTAACTCTTCCATGGCCTGGTCCTGCCCAATTCCAGTGCTCTTGTCTGCAGTTCATAAGGCAACATAATCTCACTGTGCGCTTCTGCTAGCTGCTGCTTTCCTTGTGAAAATCAGTTCAGAGCTCCACCTGGAGTGACAGTAACAGTCCTGCTCACTCTCACTTCTTTTGTTGTTTTTCTTGTTTGTTGAGATGCATGTTCTCACTATGCACCCTTGGTTGCCCTGGAACTCCAAGCTGTCCTTGATCTCACAGAAATCTGTGCCCCCCCCCCCCTCCAGTAAGGAGATTAAGGGTTTGTGTTATTCCGCCCAGTTTACCCTAACTTGGAACTCCAGGTGTTACTTTCTCCAGGGAGTCTCTCCCAAACTACTAGCATCCATTGTTCTGTCAGGTTCTCTCTATTGTCTTTGTGCATATTGTTACAGCCACAAAATTTACCACCGCATTGTTCTGAAAAGGCCTCTTATCTAAGCTCCTGCTGTAGTTTAGTTGTGCGGTTTATTTGTTTTGCTTTGTTTACAAGTTTGTTCTTGGCTTTCTAAGTAACAGAACCAAGGTTGACCCAGGCTGGCCTTGAACCCCAAATCCTCCCACCTCAGTCTCTTAAGTGTTAAGCAGTTTTATAAGGCAGGGGCCACAGAGCCAATGGAAGTGTTGTAACACAATTCTGTCTCTTAGCCCAGTGTGGTGCGCATCTTTAATTCTAGCAATTGAGAGGCAGAGGCAGGCAGATCTCTGAGTTCAAGGCAAGGCTAGCTTGGTCTATAAAGCTAGTCCAAGCCTACACAGAGAACCCTGTCTTGAAAAACCAAAAAAAAAAAAAAAAAATCTCAGCACTTGCGAGGTAGAAAGAGGAGGATTGTAAGTGCAGACCAGCCTCCACTACAGGCCAGGCTCCACTACTTAAAAAATAGCTGGATCCCCTAACTTCCTACTTCAAAAACAAAACACAAAAAACAAACCAGGCTTGAGAGATGTCTCAGCAATTAGAGCACTGACTACTCTTCACAAGGACCCAGGTTTGATTCCCAGCGCCCACAAATGTCTATAACTCTAGTTCCAGGGGATCAAACGCCCTCTTCTGGCCTCAGGCCCTACATGTATGTGGTATACAAGTAAATATCCAGGGGAAACACCCATATACATAAACTAAAACAAAAAATAAACAAAAGTTTTCCTCTTAGTTATGTAAGGGTAAAAAGGTCTTCCCAGAGTCTGGACAAGTTAATTTTGTCATTTGTGTCTAATTTTGTCATTTGTGTCAATTGTGTCATTTGTGCTTGTTCTTAAGCCAGTCTGTATAACATAATGAGACTCCATCTTAAGAAGAAAGGGGAAGGAGGAGAGAAAAGAGAAAACGAAAGGTTTGCATTTAATGTGATGGCTCCCACACCAGTGGTCTCAGGGTTGCTTGGGAATGCCAGTTTAGAATGCAGAGTTCTGGCCTCATGCCTGAAAATTCTGACTCAGTAGGCCTGGGGTGGGGCTGGGAACTCTCTATCTTTAACGTTTAGCACAGCCACCTCTGAGCGTGACACATGGCCAGGTTTGGAAACTAGTTGAGTCTGAAAAGAATGTCCTCTTCTTGGAAGTGAGGAAATGTCAGGGCCCTGATTTGGATCCAGAGACGAGGTTTGGATCTTGGGTGTCTCACCAGGTATATGATGACTTACACAATGCTCTGGACCTCACTTTTCTGTGAAATGGGAATCACAAAGAGATCTATTTGGATTATTAGTACTGAGCAACAACAAATTGCTCCAGAACCTCACTTAAGGCTTAAAAAAAAAAAGTCAGGTCGGGTGTTCTGGCATATGCCTTTAATCCCAGGCGGAGGTAGGCGGATTTCTGTGAATTTGGGGCCAGCCTGGTCTACGAATCGAGTCCAAGACAGCCAGAGCTATACAGAGAAACTCTGTCTTGAAAAAAAAAACCCAATAAACAAACAAATAAAGGCTCTCTAAGTGGTCCTTGCTTGCTTGCTGTCCTAGAGCTTGCTATGTAGACCAGGATGGTCTCAAACTCACAGAGATCCACCTGCCTCTGCCCCTTGAGTGCTGAGTTTAAAGGTGTATGCTACATGCCTATTGAGAGTTGACGTCTTAGTGACATTGGGGGGTGGAGACAAAAAAGCCAAGAAAAAACCATGTGGCCTTTTCTGACTTAATCATCGTCCCACAGTATCACCTCTGGTACACTGAAAACACTCAAAAGCCCAGCTGGGTTTGAAGGTATATCTCCCACTTCATGGTGAAAGACTGTGGCCATCAACATGCAGGAGTGCTTAAAAGCAGCACGGTGTGTTTTGAGCTGTCAGGCAAATTCATTGAAGTCAACTTTGACAGCCCTAGATTGACAGAACTCAATCTGAGGCCTGGGGGCTCACAGTCAAGTCAGTAGCACACTCTATTTTTCTAGTTAAGGGTGTCTGCTGAGGCCCATAGAAATGCAGAAACTTTCTCAGTTCCCAGTCATCTCTAGTCACTTTGGATAGAGTTCAAGGCAGCAGTTGGGCTCCATCTGCTGCTGGACACCTTAGCTCCCCAGAGAAGGTGGTCAGATCCACAAGGCCTCTCTTGATTCCTTGTGACCCCAATATCAGCCCCCCAGCTCAGCCTAGTCTCAACTGGCAGCTCTTTGGCTTGAAATGGAGATTCCAGGCCACTTTAAAGTCAAGACACCCAGGGACCCACTTGTGATAGGATGACTGCTAGAGAGTAGCTTTGGTGGCATGGTTCTTCTGCCTCCCTAGTCTCTTCAGACTTTGCTTTACTTATTCCAGGTTTCTTGACACTGAGGGAAGGTCAGACAGAGACCTCTGGGGAAGCTCCCAGGGAATAACGGATGGCTGGGTTTCTCAGGCATCTGAGTGAAGAGGCATCTGGGGCTCCCTGCAGTGCCAAAGTGGGCAGAAAGGTACCCTGAAAGGCAGAACAGCAGAAGAATGAGCCATTATGGGCCTGTTCCTATGTGCTGGCATTTATGAAGGGGGACATTGACCTCTTCGAAAGGGGCAAAAAAGAGTCAGTGATCAGAGCTCTGAGGAAACTTCTCCCAGGCCTTCCTGCTTTTCCTTCTGGGACTCTCCAGCTGGTACATCAGCACCCCTCCTCCACTGGCATCACATTTAGCAACTGTCTTGTTCAGGGCTTGTGGAGAAAGAGCTCACAGGAATGTGGAAGTTAACCCCCCACCCCCATACTCCCATAGTGTGTAGTCCTTGTATTTCATGGCTTGAAGCCCTGATGCCTGGAAATGGTTGCAGTGTGTGTGTGTGCACATGTGTGTGCGCACGATCATGAGTTGTTCTTTAGACACTAGCCACTTTCTAAAGTCTCATTTATTATTATTGTTGTTGTTGTTATTTTATGTTTTTCCAGACAGGGTTTCTCTGTGTATCTTTGACTGTTCTGGACTCCCTTGACCTCACAGAGATCCACCTGCCTCTACCTCCTAAATGCTGGGATTAAAGGTGTGTGCCACCACATGCCCAGCAATTACAGACAGCTGTGAACTGCCATGTGGGTGCTGGGATTTGAACCTGGGTCCTTTGGAGGAGCAGCAAGTGCTCTTAACTGCTGAGTCATCTCTCCAGTCCCTCGTTTTTATTATTATTATGTGGGTGGAGGTATGTGCTAGGGTGCATATGTGCTTCGAGGAGTCACTTCTCTCCTTCTACCTTTATATGGGTTGAGGCGTGTGCATCAAATGTCTTTCCCAGCTGTGGCATCTTGTTCCCTCTAACCCTTCTTTTTTTTTTTTTTTTTAAGACAGTCTCTTACTGGTCTAGAACTGCTCACCAATTAGACTCAGAGTGAGCCATCAGGATCTGCCTGTATATGCCTCCTCAATGTTGAGATTACAAGCCTGCTATACTTGTGTGTGTGTGTGTGTGTGTGTGTGTGTGTTCATTCTGGGGTTCTAACTTAGCTCCTTATATCCTTATCCTTACCAACTATCTCCCCAGCCCCCATGCCTAGTTTTATGCAGCGCTTTGGATTGAACCCAGGTCTTTAGGAATGCTAGGCAAGCACTCTACCAACTGAGCTGTGTCCTACACCCTCTGTGTTGTCATTGATAAACACACACCACATGTCCCAAGGTAAGCATCCCAGGAATTCATGGCAGGGAAGGCAAGGCATGGGGTGATAGGACTGGGTCCCAGGCCAGGCTGCCTATTCTCATCTCTGTGCCTCAGTTTTGTTACCTGTAAGATGAGGGTAAGGAGGTACCCTCCTCAAGAGGAAGAAGTGAGAAGTGCCTTATATCAGGCTGGTCCCCACCTCTTAGGGACTGGCATAAGTGGGAGTATACAAAGAGATCAGAGCCATCTGGAAGGAAAATGAGAAGCCAAGAGGCCAGGGGTGGGAATTGCATAACTGATACCTATCTCAGCTTCATATATAAGGCAGAGGAAACTGAGAGTCTACTAGCTCTGTGACCTTAAGACAGGTACCAAATCTCGGCCTCTGTATTTGTTTTTGAGAAACTGTTTTGAGAGGTAGCCTACAGTGGCCTTGAACTCCTGTATCTCTCAGGCTAGCTTTGAACGTTTTTTATTTTTGAGACAGGGTCTCACTATGTAGACCAGGCTGGCCTCAGACTCAGAGCTCCCCTGCCTCTGCCTCAAGAGTGCTGGGATTAAAGTGCTGGTGCGCCACTGCGCCACGCTTGGCTTTGAACTTTTGAACCTCCTGCCTCAGACTCCTAAATTCTGGGATTATAGGAATGAGTCAATATGCTTGGCCTTAAGGCATTTCGGTTCTATCTCCTATAAAACAAGGTTATGGCCGGGCCTTATTTTGACCATACATTTGTGAAAATTACCTAAAAGAATGCATTAACTTAACATCTCATTCTTCATAGGTCTTACCATATAGTAGCATGAATGAAATTACAAATGAAGAAGGCTTTTTCCCTACTGGCTCACAACTGTACATCCAGCGGGTGTTTTGTTGTTGCTGGGGATTGGACTCAGGGCCTTGTCTATACCAGGCAACTGCTTTACCACTGAGCTATACCCTAGCTTCCGATACAGTGTTTGATTTATAGACATCTGGATATCTGATTTATGTGGGTTTATTAGAGGCAGAAATGGTGGTGCACGCCTTTAATCCCAGCATTCCAGAGGCAGGGTTGAGCAGATCTCTGTGAGTCTGAGGCTAGCCTGATCTACATAGAGTTCTAGGACAGCCAGGAACACATAGAGAGACTCTGTCTCAAAAAAGAAAAGAAAGAAAGAAAAGAAAAGAAATGGAGCTTGCAAGGGTTGCTGGTTAAAGGCTTACTGGTTAACTGTGATCAGTGTTGTTTCAGAGGCCTGGGGTTTGTTTCCCGGCACTCACATGGCAACTCACAACTACCTTGCCCTTTCTCTCTCTCATTAGTGCTTCATTATGTAGGCCTGTCTAGCCTGGAATTCACTCTGTAGACCAGGGTAGGATGGCTTCGAACTAACAGACATCTTCCTGCCTCTGCCTCCCAAATGCTGGGTTTAAAGGCATGCACCACCACACCCAAGTTTGCCTCGATTCTTTCTATTCCCTGATCTTGCCTGTGTTGTTATAGCAACTGAAAACAGACTAAGACATGGACACATCCTCATAGTTGGGTGGTTGTCTGGTCAGTTCCTTTGATGGATACAACAGGGCTAGCTCATCGAGCGGGAGTCATTGAGAGGACAGTTCAAGATGGCCTCCAGGACAGTCTGGCAGTTGGCGGCCATTGCCAGCTGGGTAGAACTGCAGTGCTTCTTTCAGTAGCTTCCTGTCCTCTAGTTTATGAGACTGGCTTTGCTTCTGTGGCAGTCTCAGAGCTGTCCCAGGGGGCAAAGTGAAAAGCTGCAGCAGGAAGGCCTCTTAAGGCATCATCTCCGAAGTCACACAGTATCACTTCAAGAATATTTTGTTGTTCAGAGTAAGTTAGTAGGCCTGCCCAAGTTCCAGGGGAGGGCCATACAGGTTTTGCCCTGTATTTGTCTGCTCAGACTTCCAGTAACAATATTATCTGGCTGCTGCTGGTAGAACCAATGGTTTTGTGGTCTGGAAGTCAAATCAGAGTGTCAGTGTGGTTGGCTCTTTGTGAGGTTCCTGTCCTTGGCTTGTAGATGGCCACATTCTCAGTGTGCCCTCATATGGTCTTCTCTCTCTGTGTGCCTGTGTCCTAAAACATCCTCTTCCTATAGGACTGCAGTCAAAATGGATTCGGGTCTACCCTTGTGACAGCATTTTAGCTTAATCACCTCTTTTAAGGGCCAGGCTTTCAAATGAGGTCAGATTCTGAGGTGCTAGGGCATTAACATGAAAACATACTCCTCTTTACACCTTATTGGGAGGTGCTGGCAAGAACCCTTGCCTGTGTCTGATGGACT
Organism: Lophiomys imhausi; assembly: GCA_907164525.1. Taxonomy (NCBI): domain Eukaryota; kingdom Metazoa; phylum Chordata; class Mammalia; order Rodentia; family Muridae; genus Lophiomys; species Lophiomys imhausi. The sequence goes on along the minus strand of CAJQZJ010000248.1, from coordinate 3,805,597 downwards.
CTGAGGTGACTCAGTGTCTTGTCACCTTGGATGGGGTGCAGACAGGCCAGCTGCTAATACAGCTGTTGCTGCTGTTACATCTTACATCGCTTTCTCAGCTGCAGGTTAGTGAGAAAGAACTAGGCCTCACACCCTCCATTTTCAATGTCTCCCTGAAGCAGCCACCTTCCCCAGTTAGCTGCTGAAGTGGCTGCTGTCCCTAAGATGTCATTGCTAGATACACAGCCAGTTTCTGGAACTGCCTGACATATCTTTTCCACCTGCCTTTCCCTGCCCCCCATCTGTCTTAGGTGGACTATATGGGTGGCCTCCAAGTACAGGACAGGATGGACTGGCCACACCTGCCTTTGTCATCTCCCAGGTATAGCCCTCCATCTTCCACCTGACTTCCTTCCCCCACCAAGGTGTCAAATGTCTTGTCAGGGCAGTCTCCTTGGAGAAAGCATCTCACTTGGTCCCAGACACCCCTAGGGAATGTACAGAAGATGTTTTCAGAGCAGATCCCGGTTCAGTCTTCATGGTCCCTTCAGGCCCTAGTTCAGAAGCCTGCAGTCCTGAATTTCTAAGAACTCTGTTGGGATTCTGGGTTGGTTTTGTTGTTGTTGTGTTTTAATTTATCTCTCTCTCTCTCTCTCTCTCTCTCTCTCTCTCTCTGTGTGTGTGTGTGTGTGTGTGTGTGTGTGTGTATGTGTGTGTATGATATGGGTACACGGTGTGCATGGTGTTCCTGTTAGAGACAGAGTATCTCTATTTAGCCCTGGCGGTCCTGAAACTCATTCTATAGACTTGACTGGCCTTGAAATCAGAGATGGGGAGGGGACTGGGAAGATGATTCAGTGGTTAAGAGCACTCACTGGCTGCTCTTCCAAAGGACCTGGGTTCAAATCTCTGCACTGCATGGCAGTTCGAAATGGCCAAGTGTAGTAACGCACACCTTTAGTCCCAGCACTTGGAGGCAGAGGCAGGACAGATCTCTGTGAGTTCAAGGTCAACAAAGTGAGTACAGGACAGCCAGGGCTGCACCCAGGAACCCTGTCTCAAAAAAACTAAAATAAAAACAAACAAAAGAAATCAGAGATCTCCCTGCCTCTGCCTCTGGAGTGCTGGGATTAAAGGCATGTGCCACCACACCCTGCCAAGATCTTATTTTTAATTCTGTATATCTATCTGTGAGTATGTATATGTGCGTGGGGGTGTTCTCTGAGGCCAGTAGACTGGACCTGATCCTCAGTATCTGGAGTCATACATGTTTATGAGCTGCCTAATGTGGTTGTTGAGAATGGTACTTGGGTCCTCTGGAAGAACCCTCAAAGGGCACTTAACTACTGAGCCATTTTTTCCCTTCTTTGTTCTTCCTTACTGTGCCCACCCTATAAGGCACAGGTTGTTGGTTGTTGGGGTTTTTTTGGGGGGTTGTGTTGTTTTGTTTTTTTGAGACAGGATTTCTCTGTGTAACAGCCTTGACTGTTCTGGAACTCACTTTGTAGACCAGGCAGGCCTCAAACTCATGGAGATCCGCCTGCCTTTCCCTCCCAAGTGCTGAGATTAAGGACATGGGCTACCACACTCAGGCAAGACACAGGGTTTTGACTTGAACCAGACTTTCACCTGCTGTGGTTTGGAGGAACACTGGTTTTGGGAGTGAGGTAGCTTTTCTGTTGTTTTGTTTTGAGACCTTATGCTCTGCTAGCTTGCCAGCTTCCTCTTTCCTTCACTTCTTGGGCACAGTGATGACAGGTGTGAGGTAATTACAGGTATCTGGTGAGATATACCATTTCTGTTTCTCCCATATAATACTATTCCCCAAAGTTGTCCCCCTTCCCAGCCTCCATCTCCTCCCAGGTCTTGCTCTGGCTCTCCTGGAGACATCCAACGGCCCGGTTCTGGGTATGGCTGAGGGAAGTAGCTTTGACACCAACCAACAAGCAAAGCTGACAAAAGCCAGCATGTCCTGCACCGGCTTGACTTCTGTAAGGCAGTTTCATTCCAGGTGGGTTCCATCTCTGAACTCCCATTAGGCTTTGACAGCAGCTCGGCAGAAGCCCTCTTCTCCAACATCTCAGCAGGCTGGAGCAAGCCGCCTCTCTATCCTCAGCCCTCCCACAGTGCTGTCTCTAGAGCACCCCTACTGATACAGCTTGATGGCAAGCCACACACAATATTCCCTCCACAATGGGTGACAGAGGTTTCATCCAGAAGGGGGCTTCACCGGGGGCTCTAAGGAGAGGAGCGAGCCAGGGATTACTAATGCCCACACTCCTTGTTCAATGTTGCTGCTTGACTAGTGGTGGGTATCTTTAAAGAAAGATTAGTAAGTGTTTGAGACATGCAGACGTCAGGGTTGCCTCAGGCCCCAGGAATGAGGTCAGATGTGATAACCACTATGCTGTGGCCAGAGCTCCTACCATGCCATGCCTCACTGCTAAACCAGAACACGTTTTCCAAATAGTCTGGCCAGTCAATCAGTCAGGCGCTAGGCAGTAGTGGGTAGAAACAGGCTAAGTATGTCACTGGGCTGTGCCCCAAAGCTTGGGCTTCTTAAATCAGCATGTTCCCTGTCACTTGGTACTCTGACTTCTGTGCCTAGAAATAGAAAACTCCCCTGTCCTGGTCAGGGAAAGAGCTAAACCCCAGTAACAGGGAACCTTGAATTCTCAGGATGGTGACCAAAGGCTGCTAAGAATATCCAGTCCTGACCACAAGCCATCTGACACCCTATGTAGCGGCTTCTGTTGTCCTTCCAGGCATGGGAGGAAGGAGGTTCCTATGAAGTCCCAGCTCCTATATAGACCTGTCCTTCTGCTAAAGGTATTGTAGACATGGGAGAGAATGGAGGGGCCATTAAAAGCATCTGCCAGATCCTGCCTCCAAGGAATATAAAACTTGAAAAGCCTAGACCTATTGTCTATCTCTTATAAAATCAAATCCAACCATTCAGAGGAGACCAGAGGTAGCATACCAGGGAGCACCAGCAGCTAGATCAGGTGCATCTGAGGCCTAGCAGCTAGGTTACAAGAACCAGGTAGACACTGGACACACCCACACACACTCCCAACAGCTAGCTCTGTTTCTTCTGATACAACCTGGGGGGTCTTGGGTTAACATTTCACAAATAAATATCTGTGTCTTGGTGGTCTCACAGGCTCTCTGGGTTAGAAAAGAGACTGCATACACAAGGACACTGTTTCCACCTTGTTTTCAGGGTTGCCTGGGCTGCCCAAGGATGTCAAGTAATGGCCTTAGTTTGGGTTTATTTAGGGTTTGTTCTTAGAGACCTGCAGAGGACTGGAAAGAACTCATGGAGAAAGCAGATTAAAGACTGAGCCAGGAAGCGACTTCTTGGTACACTAGTTGCCTGGTAGATCCTAGGGTTTCATCTGTAACACCACAAATGCCAGATGTATCAGACCTGTGATACAGCACTGAGAGGTTCAGTCAAGAGAATCAGAAGTTCAAAGTCAGCCTGGGTTACTTGGGAATCTGTTTCAAAAACAAACAAGGAACTCAACCAATGAAACAAAACCAAAATAGCCAAACAATATCACCACCAAAGAACAGAACAAGAATACCTATGCCTTCAGAGTCTGTGTGGGCCTTGGTTCCATCTCCAACCAAATAAAAGGTAGAAGAAGGGGCCAGAAATATATGTGTATGTGTGTGGGAGGCAGAGGTTGGCATTGGGCATCTTCCTGTATCCCTCTCTGCATTTTACTTTTTTTGTTTTGTTTATTCTTTAAGACAGGATCTCACTATGTAGCCACCACATCCAGCCTTACATTTTTTTAAGCTTATGTTTTATTTATGTATTTTTGTTTTGCTTTTTCGTGACAGGGTTTCTCTGTGTAACAGAGCCCTGGCTGTCCTGGAACTCAGTTTGTAGACCAGGCTGGCCTTGAACTCACAGAGATCCAGCTGCCTCTGCCTCCTAAGTGCTGGGATTAAAGGCATGTGCCACCACACCTGGCTATTTTATTTATTTTTGAATGAGGGTCTCGTTGTATTGCTCTGGCTGGCTTGAAATTTGCTGTGTAGACCAGGCTACTCTTGAACCCTAGAAGATCTGCCTGCCTCTGCCTCCCAAGTACCACTGCACCTGGGCACTATCCACCTTATTTTTTGGAATAGGGTGTCTCATGGAACCTGGAGCTCACTGATTCAGCAAGAGTAGTTAGCCAGCAAGCCCCAGGGAGCTTCCTGTCTCTATTTTCCGGGTGCTGGGATAACAGGTATGCATGGCTACACTGGACTTTTATGTAGGTTCTGGGAATCTGAACAGATGTTTTTATGGTTTTATAGCAAGCATTTCCCCAAGAGTCATCTGCACAGTCCTCATGTCTACACCTTCAGGGTCAACAAATGCAATGTCTATCAAATGTGACCTAGCCTCAGGAATGCAAAGGGTTTCTGGGCTGTGGAATCACTGTCCTATGTAGAAGGAGTGATTCCAGTCCAACCTTGGGAGCTACGCTTGCTTCCTCAGGGGAGCTGTCTTAGTCAGGGTAGTTATTGCTGTGATGAAACACCATGACCAAAAAGCAAGTTGGGGAGGAAAGGGTTTATTTGGCTTAGGCTTCCATATCACTGATCATCATTGAAGGAAGTCAGGACAGGAACTCTAAAACAGGACAGGAACCTGGAGGCAGGAGGTGATCCAGAGGCCATGGAAGGGTGCTGTTTATTGGCTTCTTCTCCATGCCTTGCTCAGCCTGTTTTCTTATAGAACCCAGGACCACACCACCAGTCCAGGGGTGGGACCACCCACAATGAGTTGAACCCTACACCACTGATCACTAATTAAGAAAATGCCCCACAGGGCTGCCCTATACTCCAATGATCTTATGGAGGCATTTTTCTCAACTGAAGCTCCTTCCTCTCTAGTGATTCTTGTTTATGGCACATTGACCTAAAACTAGTCTGGACAGGAGTCAAGGTCAGTTTTCCTTCAGGCCCTGTGTACTTTTAGTTTGTTTAAACCTGGAGCTCCTTGCTACAGATTCATCCAACCCCTGATCAAGACCTCCTAGACTACCATGACAGAAACTGTCTGGACCACCCTGGGCCATCTATGTGAACTTGCCGGCCATCTTCCAAAGTTGTCTTTATTTGCTTTCTGTGTGCCCCATCTCTAAGGGATGAGCACGTTGGTGGTCCTAGTCACCACTGGGCCTCTGGCACCCACGACAGCCAATGGTGCAGAGGATTGAGCCCCCAAATATATCACAAGCTGGGTGAGCCAATAATAGGATCATAGGTGTAGTGTCACATTGCCACCTGCTGAGAGGAGGGGGATTGTGGGATGAAGAGAAGGGGGCAATTGCAGACTACTGAGCTCTAACAAAAGGTCTGGACAAGGGCACTTGGGAGCATGAGCTTTCTGAACAGAGCTCTGGGTGACTAGACAAATGGGGCTGAGGGAAAGTAAACAGGAACAGCTCCTGGTTAGGCCCCAAGGTGACTAGGGGCTGAAAAAACCCTAGAGTCAAATCCGGGCATGCTCAGGAGAGCTGGCTGAGACCTTTCATTTAAGTTCTGGCCACAGGTCTTGCCTCCCTTTAACCCTGCTCCTTTTTCCTATTGTAGTTTAGCCTTGCTAGGATTCTAGGTTTTTTCTCCTCTTTACACTCTGTCTTTGACAGGGCCTTTACACAGCCTCCAACACTATTCTGGCAGAAGTCCGCTTGGCTTACCCCCTTACCTCCTTTCAAATTTTCCTACCATTTCATGTCTCCAAAAGGCCTTGGGCTGGTTGAGGTGTTTCAGTGTGTAATGGAGCTTGCCGCCAAACCCTGACAGCCCGAGTTCAGTCTCTGGCATGAGAGAACCAACTCTGGCAAGTTGTCCTCTAACCTTCACACATGCACTGTGGCACACGTGTGCACCTACACACTCACCTTCACACAAGGCTTCCTCTGGTCAGCTCAGAACCTTGCAAACTTCTCCCCAGACTCCGCTTCTTAGATGCTCTCACTTTTCCTGTTTTATCCGTTGTCCACCATCTTGGATCCTTGTACGACCTGTCACCTTGATTGCTTAGCTGCCATCTGCCCTGCTGGACCACAGGTGCCCTGAGGGCCTTTGGGGTATTCAGTGACTGGACTGGCCTCTGTGCACATTAAGTGTGTGTCTTGGGGGGAGGGTGTAGCTATAGGCTGCCTTGTGGAAAGAAAACTATAAAGGGGCAGGAACTGAAAAGGAGAACCAGTCAGGCAGTCGTTGCCAGAGCCTTGACAAGAAGTTGTGCTGGATGACAAGCAGTGGATGAGTCATGCTACAAAGAGCAAAGAATGTAGGATTTGGTGATGGAGGAGGAGTGAAGTAAGCTGGCAAGATCAAGGATTCCTGGGCTACACTACTAGACAGTTGGTGGGGACCATTTTCTGTTGCTGCAGAGCATCCTGGAGACCAGGTATTTTGTAAATAGAAAATTAAGATGGATGTGCTGGGGCATGCCTGTAATCCCAGCATTTAGGAAATGGGAGCTGGAGGATCAGGAGTTCAAGGCCAACATGAAATATGTAGTAAATCTATGGCCAGTCTGAGTCTATCTCGGGGGAAAATAAGTAGGTCTCAAGATAGCACAGCAGGTCACGGAACTTGTTTGAGTTTGGTCTTTGGAACCCACATAGTGGAAGGAGAGAACTGACTCCTTAAACTTGTCCCTGACCCACACAAGGGCCACAGAGTGTGCGTACGCGAGCACACACACACACACACACACACACACACACACACACACACACACACACAAATGAATGGATAAATAAAATGTAATTTTGCTGAGTGTGTTGGAGTACACTTTTAATCCCTGAACCCGGGAGGCAGAGGCAGGTGGATCTCTGCATTCAAGGACAGCCTGGTGTACAGATCGAGTCAGGTCGTTGTGAGTTTGAGGACAGCATGGTCTACAAAGCAAGTCCAGGACAGCCAGAGATCTGTTACACAGAGAAACCCTATCTTGTAAAACCAATAATAAACCGGGCGTGGTGGGGCAGGCTTTAATCTCGGCACTTGGGAGGCAGAGGCAGACGGATATCTGTGAGTTTGAGGCCAGCCTGGTCTACAAAGTGAGTCCAAGATAGCCAGAACTACAGAGAAACCCTGTCTAAAAACAAAAACAAAAAACTAATAATAAGAAGAAAATGTAATTTTTAAATATAAATAATAAAACTAAGGCAGGGGGTGATGGTGGCTTACACCTATAACTTGAGCACTAGGGGAACTGAGGCAGGGAGATTGCAGAAAATACTTAGCCTCTATTGAGGGAGGGAGGGGAGTAATACGGGTGTGGCTCATGTGCTTAGTATGTGTGGAAACTTGGGTTCTGAGGAAGGGAGGAGGAGGGGAAAGAAAAGAGATTCTAATCACCACAAAAAATAAGAGACAGGGAATGAGGGAGAGAGGCAAGAAGAGAGGGAGCCTACAGGCTCACAGTTTACAGTTGTGAGGGCTGATAGGTGCAAGTGTGTGGCTGGCATCTGGTGAGGGGAGACACAGATGCAGGTTATGTCCCAGAGGCTCACCCCCCCCCCAGTAGCACTAACAATGGTGACTAATCGGGGTTATATTTCCAACATGTGAACCCTAGCATCCACTGTGGGCCACAGCGGAAGTCCCTACAGAAAAGGCAGCAAGATTGGAGGAAAGACAAGATAGAGCTGGTGTCCCGTCTTGAGCAGAGAGCCTCCATAACACTGGCTCGGCATACCATTGGAAGCAACTGGGCTCTTCTGCGGAGAAGAAAGGCTGTTTCTGTTCATGAGATGTTTAGGGTCTATTTTTCTTTCTTGAGATAGCCTCTCACACTGTGCGTAGCTCAGACTGGCTTTTAACTCACTGTGTAGTCTTAAGCTGCCCTTGAAGTTTCAACAAACCCTAGTTCAGCTCAGCAAGTGTTGGACTTGCGTGCATGGGCCACCATGCCCATGCCCAGCTTTCTCAGGTAATTTTATGTTATTTAAAAATTTTGTTTATTTTTATGGGCGCAGTGCCACATGGAAGTCACCACAACTCTGTGGCGTTCCTTCTCTCTGTCCAACTCTATATGGGTTCCAGGAATTAAAATCAGGTCATCAAGCTTGAGTGACAAGTGCTTTTACTCACTGAGCCATCTTGCCCAGATTGGGTATGCAATTTTACACTTTATCCTCCTGAATTTATATCTTGTTCTTACTCAGTTGCTTATTTTTAAGCTATTATGTTAAGGGGGGTTGGGAATTGGAGAAATAGATCAACTCTAGGGTACCCAATACCTTCTTCTGACCTCCACGAGTACCCACATGTATATACATACCACAAACAAATAAAAATAAAATAAATCTTTTTAAAAATCCATTTATATTATTTTGCATTTGTTACCATTTTATTGAGGTATGACACACAAAATATATATGTCTGTTTAACCAACATACGTATCAACATGCAGAATGCTCGAAGTTCCCACAGTGGAAGGGATACTCCTAGTCCACCTTCTAATACCTTAGCTCTGTCCACTTTCAGAAAGGATGTCAGGGAACTTCTGCAACACTGGTTTCTGGGAGCAGACTTCCTCTGAGCAAGATTTCATCAGATGCATTAATGCTGTCTGTGCTTGAGGTTTACAAAACAGCCCTTCCAGCAGGGCTGAGCCCAAGGAGCTCTGTTCTGTGGGCTACACCGAGAGAAACTTGGAGACTTGGTAGGGCCAGCAGCGGGTCTATTGTGACTTTGAGTGAGGAAATGAGAATATTAGGTCCCAGCACTCTCAGGCTTGTCTAAGACTGGCTCAGACTGGCCTGGAACTCTTGATCTTCAAGTTCCTGCCTCCTCCATCTCAGTCTCTCTGATGCTGGGATTACAGGCATGCCATCACCACCCCGGGCTTCCTATTAGTGTTTTTAAAGAAATGATAGGCTGAGCTTTGTGTTAGGTGCTGCTTAGGATTTGAGAGTGGAAGATGTGGTTAGGAGTGAAGAGGCGATAAGCCTGGCTCTAAAGTCAACTGCACTGTTTAAGTTGCCGTACTTTGTCTCCTCCCTGAGGGTCTTCCTTCATGCCATTCTGGCCTAATGTTGGGAAGCAGAGTCATAGCCATAGGATAGGAGGAGACAATTCAAGTTCTATCTAGGTCATCTGGGAATGGGAGAGAGACAAAAAGACACAGAGAGAGCAAAGAGATGAAAGAGAGAGACTGACTTCTGGACCAGGAGGTGGTTTCTTGAACAGGGATCCTTAAAACTTCCGGTGATGAGGTCTAATAAGAGGTAATTAGGTGACTGGGTCCTAAGAGCCCTTCTGAAGATGTTAATGGAAGTCTCACTGGAGCGGATTAGCTTTCCTGAAATGGGGTTACTGCAAAGCAAAAATCACTATTCAATTCTCTCTGGTTTTTTCTTTTTTTTTTTTTTGGTTTTTTCGAGACAGGGTTTCTCTGTGTAGCCCTGGCTGTCCTGGACTCACTTTGTAGACCAGGCTGGCCTCGAACTCGCAAAGATCCGCCTGCCTCTGCCTCCCAAGTGCTGGGATTAAAGGCGTGCGCCACCACTGCCCGGCTCAATTCTCTCTTGTTCCCTTCTATGTAGCTGCTATCCCTCTCTGCTTCCCTGCCATGTTATCTTGCACCCAAAGGGTCCTCACCAGGTCACCAATGTCATACTGTTGGAAACCTCCAGACACCAGAATTGTGAGCCAAATAAACCTCTTTACTACCGTAAGATGCCCAGTCTCACACACTGATATAGCCATCCTCACAAAAGGGACTCCTTGTCCGCTCCAAGCTCTTACCAGACTGTGTAGCAACCTTCCCTTGACAAAGAGCCTAGTGCTGCCACCAAAAGAATTAAATTCCCTCCTTCTTGAAAGGGGTTGTGAATTCAGCTCTATTGTTTAGAATGGGGCAAAGATGTCTTGAGCAGGCATGACATTGTAATTCATGTCCTACTCATTTTATTTATCTTTGCTTGGGTTTGTGTATCTTTGGAAGCAGCCTTAAATCATTATTGGAACAAAGTAGAGAGAAAAATAATAATATATAATTACAAATGAGAAATACACCATATGATCCTATTAATTGCCTTCCCTGCAATCTTTATTTTTGGCATTTTGAGAATAATTAAAGGATTAAGCCTCAGTTGGCGGTGGTGCCAGGTTAGACTTGAACTCTATAAACAGTAGCAGTGCCTCCTATAGGAGTAATCTGGTGCCATCTGCATCCTGGGACCCTGTCGGAGCAGCACCAGGGCTATGCTCTGCCAGGCTAGCCTGAATATTTACTCTGCTCGGAAGAGAAATGGTGGCAATGGTTGGAAAATAAACCCCAAAGCAAGGAGAAGGGAGACTGCATGTAGCATTAATCATAGCCAGCCGGCCTAGAGAAGAGGACCACGGCTGGTTCAAGAAGACAGAAGCTAAATTATCATCAAGATTGATCTCTCCTCTAGATTCCTTGTGCCAGGAAGCAGGCCAAGAAGGTCCCAGTGTCGCCACTGGCACTGAACCCATGAAAGCATCCCAGCACACTTTGTCAAAGAGCAAGGCAAGGCAAGGCTTACCACCCTTTGCCTGTGGATCATTCTGGAGTTTCTGCCAGCTTCATCCTTGGCTTTACAAGCTACAGGAGGGCGGGGAAGCCTTCTCCTAGGGACCTGACAGATAAATTTACTGTAGGACAATAATGTCCTTAGGGGACATCATTTGAATGCCAGGATGCAGTGAAGGCCATTGTCCTCAGAGCCCAGGGAACTGGCCAAAAATGAAGCTGTTCACAGGTCCTAGAAAGTGTGAAAGTTACTTACTCATGTCTCACCATGAGGGCAGGAGCAGAGACAACTTGGATAGCATTTGGATTTGGGGGTATCCGGTGGTGAGTGTCCAAGCAAACGGGCATGTTTAACTAGTCTCTAAGCCTCAGTTCCTGCATCTGTGAAGTGGAGGTGGTAGTTTTCTATAAGGCATGAGATCAGTGTTTATTGTGTTTGGCAGATAGAAAGGCCTGAGTAAATTCTAGCTATTCTAAGAGCTGAAGAAAGCTGATCTGTTCCCCAGGTCTCAAAAACTCTGTGACCAAGATAGAATTGTGTGGAAGGGTTGCCGTGGGGTCTCTCTCTCTCTCTCTCTCTCTCTCTCTCTCTCTCTCTCTCTCTCTCTCTCGATGGTACCAGCAGCTTTTGTTTGTTTGCAGGGCTAGAAATTGAACCCAGGGGACTGGCACATGTTCAGTAAGTGCTCTACTATTAAGCCAGATCCTCATAGTGGTCTCCATGGAAGCTCAAAATCCGAGAAACTTCCCTATGAGTGGGCAAGGGCAAGGTGGGTGATGATATAATATCATCATCCAATGCACAGCCACGGTTCAGTATCACAAGGAGCACAGAAAGATTTTTCCAATTCCATTCCAGAGTCTGCTAGCTCTGTCTGAGGAGTGAGTCTTCGCCTTGAGTGTCCTGCCCACCCACCATATGTTCTCAAGGCTTACCTGGGAGGAAGGTACTTATCATGGAGATGATAAATGCTTAAGTTCCCATGGTGAGGAGGATGGATCAGTTGACACCTGCTGATCTTGGAAAGAAAGAAACTCCTTGGATGATAATTTACTGCCCTTGGCAAGAGGCCAGACTGACCTAAGAAAGATTCAATTGGGGGATTTGGCCCCAGTAGTACTTGGTTTGCGGAAGTAGTGTAGATGCATGGCTGACAAGCCATGTAAAGTGTGCCAGAGGGGTGTGAAATTAGGGGAATTCCTGTGGCCACACTTTCCTAGATTGGCCATACAAGTTTGGTGGGTTTTTTTTTTCGGGGTGCAATTCTAAGAGCTTTAATTTCCTCAGCTGTAAAGTGAATGGTAGTGCCTAACCCGCAGGGTTATTAGGGGGTATACACCAGATTGCATGGAAATGTACCTAGTAAAGAACTGGAAAGGGAGCGAAGGTCCTTAATAAACAGTAGCTATTTTTATCCTGTACGAATTTTTTCTAACAGACTTGCTTGCTATGAAGCATAGCACGCCGGCACAATTCCTGTTAGGAGGTCAAAGGCATGGAAGGGGGAGAGAAACTCAATTGCCCAGTACCTGAGAGTCTTGAGGAGGGTGAGCCTACATTTTAAAAAAGTAATTTATTCATTTTTTATTTTATGTTTTGTTTGTATGTGTGTCTGTGTGATGATGTCAGAGCTTGGAGTGACAGACAGTTGTGAGCCACCATGTGGGTGCTGGGAATTGAACCCAGGTTCTTCTGGAAGGGCAGCCAGTGCTTTAACTGCCGAACCATCTCTCCAGCCCAAGCCTACATCTTTTGCCACCAAGTAACAGCTGAGTTAGCTGAGCATGGTGCATGCACCTGTTATCCTGGCCTATACAGTGGTACCGTGTCTAGAGTGGTCAGGGATAGGTAAGGAACACTAAAGGGGACTCTGCATTTGGTTTTGTCTTGCTCTCAGCTAAGGGTTCCTGCTGTCACCTCCTGGGGATGATACTCTGCTGCACTTGGGAAGATTAAGACTCCTAGGGCCTTCCAGAAACATGCCAATGGAAGTAAGTCACTTGGCTCCTTTGACCAAGAAAGAGCTGTGCATAGTCATCTCGTGCTCCTGTGTGTCTTTCCAGATGGCATTAACTCTTCTTGCCTTGTGCTTCACTTTCATGATTACTTCTGCCTCAGTCTTCATCAGAACCAGAGATCCAGTCTGCACACCAGCACCACCCCTACAGCTGTCTCACTCTCTTGAACTTGCTTACTTTTCTGCCTGTGCAACAGAATAAGAACACATCAGGAATTCATTCATTTATTCACTCATTCATTTTTTTGAGACAGAGTCTCATTATGCTAGCCTGGAACCCCTTAAGGCCTGGATGGACAGAGATCTGCCTGCCTCTGCCTCCTAAGTACACCATCATCACATTGGGTCTTCATATTGTTTTTGTGCAGTGTCTCATGTAGCTGAGGATAACTTTCAATTAATTTTTCTTTCTCTTTCTCTCTCTCCCTCCCTCCCTCTCTTTTCTCTTGACAGGTTTTATGTAGCCTTGGCTATCCTGGAAATTAATCTAAGGTTATCCTCAGCTACATAGGGAGCTAGAGGCCAGCACTGTCTCCAAAAGGTGTGTGTGTATGTGCACGTGAGTGTGTAATCTCTGTGTGCTAGATACCATGTTAGGTATAATAAAAAGACATAACACAGTCTGTACAAACAACAACAGAGAGAGCCCATTCAGGAGCTGACAGCAGCCTGCTCAGAGGCTAGGTAGACTGTGGCAGGCAGTGAAATGGTAGAGGGTTCATGTTTGTTGGTTTTTACAGACATGACCTCACCATGCAGCTTAACCTGGCCTGCAACTCCATATGTAGTTCAGGCTGGCCTGAAACTAGAGATCTTCCCACCTCCATCTCCCAACTACTGATATGACTACATGCCCAATAGAAAATCTTGTTTCAAGTATGATGGGAACTAATGAGGTAGTGATGTGTGATATGCTGTGTTTGCTTTTAATTTTTAAAAGTACATTCATTTATTTATGTGTGTGTGTCTGAGCGCATGTGCAGCACAGCCTGAGTGTGAAGGTCAGAGGGCAACTTTTGGAAATCAGTTCTCTCCACCATGATGGTCATAGCAATAGAACTCAGATTCTTAGGCTTGGCAACAGGCACGTTTAGCCACCTAGTTAGTTCAATTTTTGAAACAAGATTTTGCTATGTAGTCCAGCCTGGCTTTGAACTTATAATCCTACCTTCTAAATACTGGGATTACAGGAGCTCACCACCAAGCCCAGATGTCACATGTTGTAAAAAGGCTTGTTTAGCTGCTATGTGGAATATGGAGGACCATAAGAAATGGTACCTGGAATTAAAATCCTAGGTAATAATTGAGTCAAGAGAATGTGGTGGTCTGTTCTGTAGTCAATGCAAAAGGTTGAAAACTAGGTAGATTATTGAAAAATAGAATCAGTTACCTTTATCAGAGTGCTGCATGGGAGCAAGGTGGGGGGGGGCTTATTCTTGAGGATTTTATGTAGGGGAAAGGTAGGTGGCAAAGAACAAAGGATTCCAGACAGAGGGCTGTCAGGATTTGAATCTTATTGTCACAGATTCTTGTGAGTATTCTGAAGTCTGTTACTTCAGTTTTTCATCTGTGACTACCTACTTTACTGGATAGTTGGAAGAATTCATAGACAATTTATATCCTGTGCTTGCTTACCTAAAAATCACTGTGTAAAAATGTTAGCTATGGTTACTAAACTGGATATAGATGCCAAGGTGTGAGATGATATCTGGTCTGCAGTTTGATGGGAGGGGGTGTGCCTGGAATGTAGAAAAAAGCAAACCAAGAATCACTAAGTGAGGTATTTAAAGCCATATACTTAGATGGCATTTGTCAAGGAGGAGGGGAGCATCCAGGCCCAAGGCCACCAGAGGAGCACAGAGAACAGCCCAGAAGGAAACTGAAAGTGACTCTCAGTCTGGACAAAAGCATCCATCTGCATATCCTGCCTCTGGGAAACCAATAAAAGGGAGCGCTGGGGATTGGGGTTAGAGGGATGCTAAGTACTTCTGGGACTTTAAGGAAGGCAAGGACTGAAAAAAGCCAGGTGATGGCTCACGCCTATGATCCTAGCACTCAGGAGGCAGACGCAGGCAGATCTCTGTGAGTTTGAGGCGAGCATGGTTTACAGAGTGAATTCCAGGACAGCCAGGGCTACACCGAATAACCCTGTCTCAAAAACCAAACCAAACCAGACCAGACACATCCCCACTCAGCATAAAAGAAATGACTGGTTCCCAACACTTTCTGCAGAATTCTTAAGGAGGATGTGATGTATTACACAGTGACGTTCCATGAACTTTGGCCCAAGCAAAGACCATTTCTTATGCTAATAATAGGTTAATACAAGCATTTTCTTATGCTAATAGAAAGTTATCTGCTAGTTGTCCCTGTAAATCTAGCTGCTTGAGAGGTTGATACAGGAGGATTGCTTGAGCTCAGGAATTGAAGCCAGCTTGTGTAACCTAACCAGGATTTCCCCCTATCCCCCATATATTGGTAGCTCCAAGGTGTGCCAGTAAGTTTCCTGGGTAAAGTATAGAACAGTTTATGCAAAGAAATTTGGCCCACATGAGCTGCTGGAGATCTATAACCCACCCCCAGGGAAAGCACAGGATGTGGGGCAGACTCCCTAACACATGTTTTAAAACATGAAACAACAAAACAAAAAACCTGCAGCACAACTAACAATATACACAGCTCTGTGCCTGTTTCTTCCTTAACCACAGACCTGGAAGTCTTTCCTATTCATAAACAGAGTAGAACATTTCATGAAGGTGCTATCAAATTGTTGCTGGACAATTTACATTGTTTCGAATCCTATGCCTTTACAACAAAGCTGTGCTTAACCACACAAAGCCAACAACAATAACAAAAAGAAAAATTTGAAACCAGTAAGAAAGAGTAAATAAATGAGCATGGTGTAGTGGACAATGATAACAAAAACTTTGAAACCAGTGAGAAAGAGTAAATAAATAAGCGTGGTGTGGTGCATGTCTTTATTCCCTGGACTAAGGAGGCAGAGGCAAGCAGATCTCTGAGGTCTACAGAGTGAGTTCCAGGACAGCCAGAACTACGTAGAGACAGCCTGTTTTGAAAAACAAAAATAAAGTAAGGAAATAGAAATGTTACCTGGATGTAGGTATTCCTTTCAAGAGGTGCATGTGTCTTGGAAAACAGACAAATAAGAAGCAAATCTGAGGCCCTGAACAACTTGCTGCACCACAGGAGATAGCTTTGAGCAAAGGAACAGAACAGTCATAATGACTTCTTATGGGAGGCAGCTAGGGAGAGACTGGAGATTAGGTGAGCAGATGTAGAGGACACTTTAAAGCAACAGGAGGCTGTTCTGGGTGCTGTGGATGGGCACTTGGTACTTAGCAGGATAAGTAAGCTGCTTTTACAAGTTACCTGCAATAGTGCTAAGGACAGGTTAAGTCTGTCACTAAGGAACAGGATCTGGGGGACTTAAGACTTCAGCTTATGTGTGTGTGTGGGGGGGGAGAATTGTCTGAAATTTGTGTATTTTTTCCCACATAAGAAATGACCTAAGTGTCCTGGAAGGGTTTGGAAAAATTGAAAATAAAAATCTCTAGAATTTATAGCCCTCATGGTTTTGCTGATGGTCTTGTAGACTGTATATTTAATCAAAGGCACTCGAATGCCTTTTTTTTTAACTATTGAAGAGCCATTTAAATGTCAACATAAGTGATTCCCCACCAAATAGTGCTGTTTAGACATTAGTTCCTCTAATAGACCATAATGATTCATAAGGAGGCATTTCTCGACTCTAAATTGTAGGCCTATTGAAATATAAATTAAGATGATAAATAATTTGACCTTACCTGAGAGTACTAAGTATTTACACGTGTCAAATACGAAATTACCCTGAATATCACGGCCCCTAAAAAGGCAGCCTTCGTCTCAGTAAATAAAACGGGTTAATGAATTTCCCTTGGAGAGCAGAGGAAAAGGGGAATAGACAAAAGACTTTGCTCCAGGGGCTGGGCCCTCCCGGCCCTCCCGATTGTGCAGTGGGGCTGGGGAGAGGCGCGGGCCAGGCTCCCCCGGAGCGCCAGGCGGGTGCTGGCCGCCCTTGGCACTCGGCGCGTTCCCCTCTCCTTCCGCAATGCCGCTGGAGTTTCAAAACATGGAGTTTCCACAGGAACTTTGCCAGGCCAAGCCCGCAGCCCTCCCAGGTTCCCACAGCGACATTCACTGCGGCCTCCCCCGTACCCCCTCCCCACAGAAAGCGCTGACCCGGCGGCCACCCAACGCTGCGCGCAAAGCTCAGCAGCCCGGTTCAATCCACGAGAAGGCCCAAAGCTTCCAGGGGGCCCAGTGCCCCCTGCCCGGGTCCTGCAGAGATGACTGTGCCTTCGGTGGGGCCCCGAGCCAAGCCCATCCACGGAGCCAGTGTGCTGGTACCGGGCTTTGGGACTCTGATGGGCGGGTGTCACGCAGGCGCTCGAGGCCGGTTGGGCACGGCAGCTGCCGGCTGCAGGCATAGGGGTGGTTTTGTTTTAAAGCCAGGATGCGCGCGGGGATGGCGGTGGGGTGGGGGGATGTTGGGGGGGGCGCGTAGCACCTTGTCAACGAGAAATTTCCTGTTCGCAAGACTCAGCTTGCAGTTTCTGTCCTGCCCTTGAACTGACAAGTGGATCTTCGCTGCTAGAGTCCGGGAGAGTCTCTGCAGGTGGGGGCTGTGGCAGCGGCGCCGTGGCCCCGGGAGCCAGGCTGAGCCGGGGCCGCCGCCTGCCCTCCCGTCTCACCCCGCCCCCTCGCGCGCTCACCCGTGAGCTCCGGAGCCGAGCAGTGACTAATCTGTGGCTCCGGGCCTCTTGGCGCGCAGCCCGGGCTCGCCTCCCGCCCCTTGTCCCTCCTCCTTTCCCCAGCCCCAACCAACATAGCTGCGCGGGGTGAATCGTGCGGGACGCCTTGCGTAGCCTAGAGTGTGGGAAGCTGCTCAAGGCGGGCAACTGGGGAGCAGTCTCCAGTCGGTCTCCTTCGACCAGGGCCCAGAGGGTGCGTGCGTTTCCTTCCCCCGTAGGCACTTTGATCTACATTTCCTCCGTGCAGCCTAGGAGCCAGGGCGAACTGGGGCTTTTTAACCCTCTGCGTGCCAGATCCACCGAGGTGTCTAAGCATTGCCTCGGAGACAGGTCCACCCGATTAGCTATGTTTGACAAAGCCGGAGTTAGGTGGAACCCGACTGGACCCCAGGAACTTGCTCCATTGCAGCACCCTCTGTTAGGGACAGCAGGCTGGGAAGCCCAAAGTCAAGGGGCTGCGCAGTAATCCAACCTGCCCAGCGAGGCGCGGTGTTGCTGGAAAGACTGAGGCTTCTAGAAGAGACCGGGAAGACTTGGAGGAACTGCTTTCAAGCACCCTGTTCGCTGGCGAGGAGATGCCTCTCAGCCCGGGTCTTGCTCTTGCCCCATGCACTGGGCTCTGGCCCTCGCCCCCTCCCTTGGCCTGGCCTCGCTTGGGAGTTAATGATTGATTTACTGGCTCCGAGAGGCCGGCACCCCCCCAAGCCGAGGAGTTGCTGGAGAGACAGGCGCAGAGGCCTAGAGAGTAGGATCGCCGAGGAGGGGGAAAGCCGGGCTACCGATGGAAAGAAGGGCCACTTGGTTAGCTTCCACTGGGAGACTGTAGCCGTGTCCGCCGGGAACCCGCGGGAGGCCCTGCCTGGGCGAAGAAGGGTGCATTGGGAAGTGCCACTTGTAAATGGCTTGGCAGCTGGTGATTAGGCCGCCCGGTTTTATGAGTCATAATAGGCCGCCCGCCTGGCCCTCAACCTGTCGGTTGTAGACTTGGTGTACTGGGGCCCAAGCCCTGCACTACTCCCAGCCTCGCAGAGGGGGGTGCTCCTGGGGACGCTGGCCGCCTTAAGCATTGCACAGGATTTCCTCTCATTTCTCGTAGAAGGCAACGCAAACACCCTAAATCAAACTGCTCCGACAACCGGAGGCTCCACACAGACGCATCAATAAGGATTTCGCCTCCCGCGTTCGAACGCACTGAAACACTTGTCCTATTTTTATGCAAATGACACCACACAAATAGATCTCGCAGGCCCAGGAGAGGGGCGGGAGGAGGAGGGACGCCGGCGCCCCACCAGAGGGCGGCGGGGAGGGGGCGTCAATCCCGCACCTCGAGGCCCGCGCTGGCTCGGGTGCAGTGGGGCTGGCACTAACCAGGAGGCCCGCCCCGCGTGCAGTGGCTCTCTGCCAGCGCCGCCTAGTCGGCCGCGTCCCCAGGCTGCCTGCAGAGGCGGATTAGGGAAGGAGCGAAGCGAGCCTGTGACTGAATGCGGGGCCTCGGACCGGAGCACCAAGGCCATGTGCGACTGACAGGATCGACACTAGCAAAGGACACAGCGACGCCTCGCTTAATTGCAGGCTTAAAAAATTGCCGCCTGAGCAGCTACGGTGCAGAAAGCCACAGCATACGCGTGGGTCTAGGGAGTGCGCCCCGGGGGGGGGGGAGGGGGTTGTCCAGATTTCTCGCCCGGAGAGAGAAAGGTCTAGCATCTCCTGAACCGAGGAAGCTGGACCGAGGGTCTCCTACTTTGCAGGGTCTTCCCAGGGGCATGCTAAGTGAGTGTGGGTGAGGTGGCCAGCCACTGGGGGTAGGTTATCTAGCATTTGTCCTTTGAGTGAGTCCATGCTTCCTTCTTCTCGCCCTAGAACCTATAAAGGAGGCCTGCAGTAAAGACTAAGATTCCAGCGAGCCTTTTAAAAATAAGAACCGCACACTAAACACTTTACTTCTGTCCTCTCTTTTATCCACCGACTGAGATACAGGGCCTCGAATGACCAACGAAAGCCAAGTCAAGTAAAGGCAGCAGGGAGCAAGGTCATTGAGTGCCATAAGTCTGTCACAGACACGAACCCTGGTCTCTTCGAAGACCCGTGGTCGCAGTTCCTGTGTTGTGTCCCAGGCCTTCTTCCTGGAGCGCTGGGGCCTCTCAGAAGAGGAGCGTCGGCAGGGCGGCTGGTCTGTGAGTGGAGGTGAGCGTAGGAAGGCGGTGGCGGGGAACCCAGCGAGAGAAGTTTCCACCACGCTCTGGTCTGTTGCTGCCAAAATCCCCTGGTCCCTCCCCGCCCGCACTGCCTTCCGTTGCCACCACAAGTTTGGTTTAACGAGAGAGCTCGGGACAAAAGCAAACCTTTTTCTATAGACCCCGAAAACAAAGGGGGAAGAGACGCGCGAGGCCTCAGAGAAGCGGCTGCTAGCGTAATGGTGCCAGGCCGAAAGCAGAGCATTAGAACTGCAAAAGCCGCGCGGGCGGGAGGAAGTACGAGGCGGGAGGCGGGAGCGCGGGGAGGCGGGAGGGCGGGCGGGGGAGGGGCGCTGCGCCATGTTTCCGTGTCACCCGCCGAGTCGCCGGCGCTGGGCTCGGCCGCCGGCTCCCGCCTGCCTCCGTAACAGCAGAAAGCGTGCGATTAGCAGCCAGACAGTCGGGGACTCCGGGCCCGCGGGGCCGCCGCACACACCGCCCGCTGCCCCGGCCCGAGCTCCCCTCCCCCGCCCGCCGGGTAATCCTCCTCCACGCTGCAGCGCTGTGTGCACTCTCATTAGAGCAGGGTGGCTTTCTCTGCGCACTCGCTCGGCTCCCGCTGGCAAAACAACGCCTTCCCCGGCCGGGCCCAGGGCCAGGGCAGTCGGGGAGGGCTGGACGGGGCGGGATGAGGCTGGGACAGCCACGCAGGTTAGCTCCGCCGCCCTAGCAGGGCATCGAAAAGATGGGGAGGACCCTTTGGCCCTCTCCTACGCGCAATGGCAAAGCCGGAGGTCCGTACCAGACTCTCTGTCCCCCGGGAAACTGTGGCGGGGGGTGGAGGGGGGAGAAGATGCTGGTGCCATCCTGACCTACTGCGGTCCGCAGCACGAGGCGAGAATGCGTGGGCCAGATGAGTGTGTCTGGATTGAAGAGCTGGAGTGCACACTGGGGACGGTTCCCACAACTGGCTTTTGCCCCATGTGACTTGCGAACGACCTTTTAAGGCCAGAAGCTGGATTTCAGATGGTGTTGCCCTTAAGACCCTTAGCGAGAGCAGAGCCCGAAAGCAAGCCTTTCTGGCTTTGGGTTTGACTGCCCAGACTGGGTAGGAAACGGGGGAGGATGAGGCTCCACTGCTCTGGAGCCCCATTTTCTGTTCCGCGATCTCAGCACACAACAGTAGGCAGCTTTGCCCGACACCGTGCGCCCAGCTGCAGGGCCCGGAGCAGGTGTTCCTGCCCGGGCCGTAGTGGCGGCTCCGCGCCCTTCCTTGTCCCAGCTGCGGGACCGAGAGAGAGAAGCAAGGGAAAAGGCGTTAGTGGCTGTAACCGAGGGACGTCTCACCGGACCGCGAGGGAGGGTCCTCCGTGCTTAACTGGGGGATGTTCCAGGGTGCCGGCAATCGCCAGGAGCCAGGAGGGATCTGGGATGACAGGGCTCGCCAGCTCCCGTCTGGAACTGCCCTGGGGGCCAGCGCAGGCTGTTGGGGGCGGCGGGAGGGCTTCCGGTCCCCGTGACTGCGGCGGCGGGGCGGCCGGGAAGTTCCCGGCGTGGCCGCGAGGAGCACCCTCCCCTGGCTGCCGCCGGCGCGCAGCTCTCGGAACGGTGCTCTAGGAGCTTCTGGGCGTCTGGCGACCTCGCCCTCACCTAGGGTGGAGATGGGGGCTTCAGGGTGGTCCCGGCCCAGCTCCGCGCCGGGAGGCGGGGGTTCGGGGACCCTGCGGGATCGGCCGCGCGCCTCCCAGCCCCTCCTCGCCGCGCCGCCTCTATGGCGGGCAAGAGAAGCGCAGTTCGGCCCCCAGAGCCCGCCGGGGAGCGGTCTGGCCACCGGCTCAGCTTCCCCGGAGGGTCCAGGGACGCGGAACCAAGTCAGGCTAGTTCCCCTGCTCGAACTGGGCCTTGAGGCCGCGCCAGACGGCTCGCCAGAGGGGAACTCGAGCTGATTAATGGGACGCGTGTGGGCCTCCAGAGAGCCCCTGCTGTCAGCAGATGCCCGCTTGCCCTGGGCTGACGCCGCGACCGGGCTCTTTGCCGTGGCGTGGGGGGGGGAGGGCGAGAGGAGGGGTTTCCCCGACCGGTGGTTTCAGCTCCCTGTGGACAAATCCGACTGCGGCTGGCCCTGGGCTTTGGGTCCTGTAGCCTGACCCCGGGCAGGCAGACTTGGGGCGCCGTGTTTCAGGGTGCCGACCGGAGAATCTGTCTCAGAGCTCTCAGCCGGTGGTGGGCAAAAACTCAGCTTGGCCTGAGGCTCCTGTCTCCTTTGATGGTTGCGATCTGGGGCCAGCAGCTTGACTGGTGGGTGGGGTGGGAGTAGGTAGGTTTGCAGGCCACCTTGAGGGCGTGGACTTAGATACAGGAATCTTCAGCAAATAGAAAGTCTTCCGGAAATCTTTCAGTGAGAACCCTGTGAGGAGAAAAGGATTGCTGGTTACCTGGGAGTTCTCTGGGTCCAGGTTCTGTGATGCCCTTCCCTCCCATTACAGGGGCTTGTGAAAATCAGCAGAGTTTCTTATTATTTCCAGTTAACAGCCACCTCATCGTTGACATAGTTACATGACCCTCCCAAATATAGCTACCTGTTTAGTCTCAACACATCGGCTCGGTGGTGAAACACAAATATAGACCAGTAACCAAAAGAAGAAAACTGCCTCTTCAAGGTTGTGTCGTATGCAGAATATATCTTCATTAAGCATCCCTGGTTTTATTCAGCTTAATTACACTAGAAATCCTGTCCCCCATGAGAAAGCCTGAATCCCTGCAGTGGAGGTGCGACTTTTCCTGCGGAGCCTCGCCATTGGAGAGGGGTTGTGCTGGAAGGGGGGGTAGGTTTTAAATGTCACTTCCAAATGAAAACACATTCCTTAAGCTTTCTTTCCTTCTTTCTTTCTTTTTGATGCAGTTTTCAAAAGGAGCATTTTTTCGAGATAAGTGACCGATCAAAATCGCTGAGGGGAGGTTATAAGCAGCCGCTTTGCCCCAGCTTAGCCTTATCTTATCTTTCACACTTGCATGGTGGAAAAAAATTGGCTTATCTGTATCCCCACCCCCTTCTCTCTTTAATTGCTAAAAAACACTGGTGTGTGTTAAAAGAAAGGGCAGGAAGGAGGTCTGGATTGTCAGTAGAACAGAAAGATTCGAAAACGTGGGCTCTGAGAGGGAAGAAGGGTGACAAGAGCCTATTCTTTACCTATAGGCCTTTATTGTACAGTGCAGAGTCCAGTCCGAGGTGGAAGGCACCATGACCAGATTTTTTTTAAAAAAATTAAATAACAGCAACAACAAAACAGTATGGCTTCCCAAGTCCTCATTTTCTCAACACCCTGTTTACCAACCTCTCACCTTCATCCCTCCCCCCCCCCCCCAAAAAAAAAAACCTGCTAGTGGGTCTCTGTCAAGACTTCCACCTTCATAGTCGCTATACATACCCTCTGTTGAGGGGTGGAGGTGCAAGGCTGGGATGTGCAGCCTGCTGGAAATCATTAAAATATATGCGGGTGTCTGCAAACACACTTTTAATTCATGGCGTTTCCCTTCCACGCTGATATATTTAAACTCCAGAGCGTACTGGATCTCCTCCTTCTTAGTCGTTTGTCTGTGTCATGGACAGGCCGCTAATGGCCAAGCTTCCAGGCGCTGTGCATTATGCATTAGCCTCCTCCCACTGCTGCCCCAGGTTCTGTGCGACCTTACCAAGCAAACCACTCTGAATCCAGGCTCCTCACAATGGAGACCGTGGGAGCTGTAGTTGCTAAAGGGTATGGGGTGAGACAGCAGATTGGTCCTGCAGGAAGAATGGAATCAGGTAGAATGTGCCACCAATTAACTTAAACCATTTGGGATTCCCAGCCCAGAGATGTGCTCCTGGCCACAAGTATCCTAGTTGACCACTCCACATCAACCACTTCAGGGTCCAACTCTCTGTGTGTATTGTGAGAGCGCTCAGTTGCTTAGAGTTACACCAGTTCTGGTCCCCTCCCCCATCTGCTGGCCCTCAGTCCCTTCTTACTATAGGTGAGCCACTGGTGGTGAAATCTTCTGAACCCCTCCGACAGGGAGCAGAGATGAGAAACAGAATGAAAGAGGTTGGTGGGGGAGGCAGGTATGCTGGTTCGGTTAGAGGGCAACTATTTGGCAATGCACCTCCCCCTTTCTCTTCCGTTCCCACTTACCCTGCCCCCCAAGCAGGATAAAATATGTGCCAGAGGGCCTAGCTAAACAAGAACACTGGCCTGGATGTAGGGTTGGGGCCGATCTGCAGGAGCATCCGGCTTCGATGGCGGGACTAGGCCCTTTCCCAGAGCCCCCTGTGTTTATGCCATCTGGTCAACACCTAGTCAGCCTTTGGCAAACAGACGTTGAGATCCTAGAGTTCAGGGCCTGATATAAATGTAGCCTAGAGCAGGAATTTCCTGAGGTTGGTTCTGTGAATCGAGTTGGTTCTGTTCTTTAGGACTTCCACCTCCAAACAGCCTTTTAACCCATCCAAACCCCCAAATCCAACAGTTTGCTCCCCAGGAAAGACAGCTCTTTTTAGGTATTTCACAATTAGTAAAATCCTTAGGGTCAAGGATAGGCCTTCAATTGTTACTTTTAAGTTTTGAAAGGAAGACAGGGAGCTGAGCTAGATTGGTCTCCCCCACCCACCCCTCAGCCGATGGATATATTTTTTTTAAGTGTCATTGGGTTAGTCTGGAGTTCATTTACCAAATGACCGGAAGACTGGAGCACCGTAAGTGTGGGTGTTTGTATGCTTTTAAAAGATAGTTAATATTAACAGAATACCTCACATTGCATAAAGTTAAAAAATGCACCTTTCAAGTGTGGAGTATTCTAATAACTCCAATATCTAGTGACATGGGCCAGAAAACACCACCTGAGGAAGCCTATAGGAAACCTACACAATGAGGATCTCCATTCTACACATGCCTGTTATAAATGAACCCCCACCACACACACAGTTGGGAACCCAGATTGCCCCTAATCCCAGCACAGGATGCAAGCAAGGCCTGAGCCTAGGCCTAGGGGTGGCCAGACTGGTGGAGGAAGCCTGGCAGGTCTTGTAATCAGCGGAATCCAACAATGGCACGCAGGTTTCAAGTTTTCTCCCAGAAGCTCCAGTTTGCTCGCCCAGTTGCAGAGCCTGCCTGCTTAGAATCTGCAGCGCGAGAAGGCCTGGGACTCTTAAATTCAGCCATATGTTATAATCGCAAGACCTTTTCATGGGGGGATGAGGCTGGTGGGGGATGGGCAGCTTTCGCAGCTCCGCCTCGGAGCACCTTCTCAGTTCCTTGCTGATTTATTTTTCAGCTGGCTAGGCCTCCTCCCTTCCCTTGCACTCACTTGCTCATCAACCCCATCTCTTCCTCTGCTTTCATTGAAATCCTCCCTTTTCAAAGTGCAGGGTATATATGGGTCTGACACCCAGGTCAGCTCGAGAGGGGTGTGGAGGAGGGCAGGGGAACAGCCAGTCCTTGAGCATCTGAGGCAGATGCTAAATCTAGTAGTGACCCCCTTGAGTAAGATGGGACTGCCTTTGGACAACTCTTTCTTCCCAGGTAACAATTCTGACTAACCAGGCCAATAGGTGTGATCCTTCTCCACTTAGGGGACCTGCGGGGGGGGAATCTCACATTTTAATTTTCATTAAGTCAACCCCCCCACACACACTTGTGCGCTTGCCTCTTAGAACACCCTTACAACCTTAATATTTTTTAAATCCCATGTAATTGGGAAATGCATCCTAGGAGATGTAAGAGAAAGCATTTTATCCCACCAGACCATTGAAGAACACCATTAGAGTCCAGAGAGGAGAGGGGGTGACCACCACAGATTACGTCAAAGGCGAATTTTCTGGTCTGTTTGTCTCCATCATCAAATTTCCCCAGCAGTCAGCCCTCTCCAATGCCCCTTCATCCTTACAGCATCGCCCCCCCCCCAATTCATTTTCGCTTAGGACTTAAAGTTAGACAAACAGACCCCTTTGTCAGCAGTCGCGGGAGGCCTTAGACTCTGAGCTCTGCTCCTGGATTTTCCAAAAGTTCTGGGCAGTTAATATGACTTGGACTCTGGGAAAAAGCCTGTTCCTGGGAGGTGAGAAGAGGGGGAGAGAAGGTGGCTGGGCATCGATCCAGGGCTGCGGTGGGACCTAACCGAGCTGGATGAGCCTGGCACTGCTCTGCTATTCATCCAGGCCAGCCCTCCGGCCCACTCCACAGCCGCATAGCGGCCTTTTTGCCTGGAACCGTTTTCAGAGTTTCCCCCACAAATACCCAACTCCAGCTTTCCCGGTTATTTTAGACTTGTTTTGAATAAAAGGGAATCGCTTCAAAAAGAAATGTTACAACACACAACCAGCGGCCTTTCCCCCAGCTGTGTCTGTAACTCGCATGCGTTCAGTCTAATAACTTTTAATGTCTAGCCCTAAAACGTCTTTATAAAAAATAACTTTATGGCATAATGGTCCAGGTGTCTTTCTGCTTGTTACCGGAGATTAAAAAAAAATGTGTAGGTTAGCTTTCCGAGACACCACTCCCCAGAAGGACCAAGAAGAAAAAGGCATGCATTCCATTCTGCCGGCGCGGGTCCTGGAAGCATTAGCGGCCCAGCACGGCTAAGCACCACAACCCGCTGGCCTGCCTGTCTTTTGTATCAGTTGTTACAAGCAGCTCTGGAGCATGAAGATTTAATTCTGCTTAAAGTTTCGGGTTTCAAACGGTAGAGATGTTTCACTTCTGCTTTGAGAAGGGCTGTTTTTATAACTATGCGCTGAGAACTAAAACAGAATGAATAAAATTGCACCTAATATCAGTCCCACAGTCAGTAAGGTGTCATTTTTGAAAGGGAAAATATCTTCTAGCTAGAGATGATTTTGGCCTTGACCTTGACTTAGTAATCTACTTGAGATGCTTTTGATTATTTTTTGGCATGTAGACGCTCCAGGATAATTTAAAAACTTTACGTATGGATTTACTAGCCACTTCCATTTCGGACTTAGGTTCTCATCAAGGCTGCACCACCCTAGGCGGAAGAGATATTCCACTCTCTTCCAATAATCAAAAGACCCCATAGAACCACAGAATAGGGTTACCTTTGGCCGTGGTGTAACAGCTTCCAGCCTGGGTGCCCTGACTTCCCTTCCCGCCTGCTTTACGAAGTGGAGCTGGGTTCGCCCTTGAGGCTGTGCGCACGGGGGAGGCCGGAACCTCGCTTCTCGGCTTCCCCCTTTCGCTTGCCTGGCCCTCCTCCCGTTCTGACGCCCAGAGCTGCTCAATACGTGTCAAATGAATTGAACTGCTGCGGGCGCAGGCTGTATACTGCCGCCGAGCCCGGATCTGTACGACGTTACCCAGTGGAAATTTATGGGCTGAACGGGGAAGCCAAAAGTTGTTCCCGGCCAATTAAAATAAAACGCGGGAGATACTCTCACGAGGCCGAGGTGAGAGACGAAGGCAGACCCTCCAGCCACCGGATGTCTGGACCGTGAAATGCTCTAGAACTGGGAGAAAGTCGGGCGCATCACAGTCCCCTTTACGTTCTTCCCACCCCCTTGTGTCCTCCAGCAGCAGCCTCCCGCCTTCACACAGTTCCCACACAACTGAAAGGTCCAGGGAGTTAGGGCTCGGAAGGGCCACTGTTGCCCGTAGCGGTGTTTTCACGGAGCTCTTCGCACCTGAGGAGGAAGTAGCCCCTCTGGGAAGAAGGGGCGAGGTGGGGTGGGGGTGGACGCCCATAAACACCCAGGCTCTGCGGGGCTAGGTCTCGGAGGGGACGCTAGGCCGGGAGAGCGCAGCGCTGGTGGCGAGAGGCGGCAGTGGCGCCTGCCGCTGGGGTTTGACAGCTTTGACTGAGTGGAGCGCGAGGTGCTTTATGGTAATTGCGGTCCTCCACTGGCCTTCTGGGTAGCAAGGGGAGTCTCCGCGCGCAGCAGGGAAAACCACCCCCGCCGCCCCCCATCCTCGCGCTGGGGAATCAGTTGGCCCGGCCCAGTCGTCGCCACCGGTCGAGTCGGTGTCCACTCCCCTAGGATGTAAGCCCCTGCCTGGGCGTGAACAGCCAACTGGGCTGGAGCTGGGACAGAGGACAGAGGGAGGTGCAGTGGGGGAGGGAGGGCGACGACGACGACACGACCCGCCACCCAGGTGGTTCAGGGTTCAGATGTTTCGAGGCCTCCAGTGCGCCCGGCTGGGAATCGGCGACGGCCGGGGAAAGTCGGGCGAGCCTTTCCTGGGGAATCACCTCCTCCCGAAACCCCACCGCGGAGGCGCCGCAGCGGAGGGTGAGCGGAGACTGGGGAGCTCAAACTTGCAAGAGCGGGAGGCGGCGACGGGCGGGCGGCTGTCGCCGGAGCGCTGCGCCTGAGGGGGGAGGGGAGGCGGCTGCTAGGAGGGAGGGAGGGCGGGCGGGGGAGGAGGGAACGTGGGAGGGGGGACGCGTTGGGATCGCTGCGTGCGGCAGCAGACGGAGCCTGGGCTCCCAGCGGCAAGGTGAGGCAGAGCCGCGCTCCTGGCTGAACGGCGGCCGATCTCTTCGGCCGAGGGGAAGACGTACCGGACCGAGATCGCAACCGAGAGAGGGGACCGGCGGTGGCGGAGGGGGACCACGGGAGCCTCCGGGCTGAGAGCCCGAGCCTCGCTGTCGCCTCACAGGGAGGACTTGGCCAACACACACACACACCCAGCCCGAGCGGGCGCTCGCGGCGAACCGGCAACATGGCGCTGGGGCTCTTGCCCGGGCGGCTGCGGGGGCGCGGGAGCTATTGAGGCTAACCGAGTTCAGTTCAGCTGCGGGAGGAGAGAGGATCGCACGGGGCGGTCGCCACCTGCTCGGAGGCTCGGGGCCTGCCCCGCCCCGCCCCACCCTACGCGGCCCAGAGCCCACCCCTCCAACGGGCAGACCCCGAGGGCCACTAGCTGGCTGGAGACCGAGGCTAGAACGAGAGCGGCGCCGGAGCGGGCTGCGGGCAACCGGGGAAGGCAAACTTTGCTGCTCGCTGCGCTTCCCCAGCCCGGCTCCCTCTCCGCTCCTTAACGCAGCCACCCTCTCCCGATCCCGCACACGTTCACCAGCCCCCCGATCTTCCTCGCCGCCTTGATTCCGCTTCGGGGAAAACTTCAAAGCGCCGGATCGCAGGCGCTCTGCCTACTTCCCGACTGGGGATTTCAGGTCAGTGCCCGGAACACCTTTCCCCGGGGGCCGCGGGCGGGCTGGCGCGCCGGGGACCGCAGCCGATCCCCCCTCCCTCGGGACTCCCACCCTCCGAGGGTTTCTCCTCCTACTCCGGTAGATTCCCTGTCCTGAGGTTTAAGCTACCTTGCTCGCTTTCGTTTTTACACCGGAGCTGTAAGTTATTAAAAATGCAGCCATCCTAAGCGGCCCCCTCGTGGACACCGTGTAGGGAGGGACTCGACCGGGGATCTATCGGCTCCCCCAGGGCCTGGGAGGACCAGGAGTTCAGCGACTGGAAGTTTGCAGCCTCTGTGTGTCTGCGCGGGAGCGCGGTCGTCGCCCAGCGTCGGGAGTCAGGCGCGCGCGGGGGGGGGGGGGGGTTTGGGGGAGTGCTGGGCTGGAAGCTGGGAAGCTCGTCTCGGCGTTACCTCCCTAGCAGGAAGGGGAGGGCGACGGGTTCCCGTCTGCTTTCTTTTTCGACTCGGAAAAGAACTGTAAAAAACCCCAGCCGCCGCCGCTTCGTCTGGCCTCTCCAGGGGCCGATGGTGCCTCGGAGTGGAACGACGGCTGGTGCGTGCGCTAGTGTGTGCAGCAGGCGCCTCGGACCTAGCCGAGCTCGACCTGCCATCATCGCGCAACTCCGGAGGGGAGTACCGGGTTTTTTCTTGACTTGCCCCAAAGCGTGAATCACGTGGATTAAGGAGAAGGAAAAAAAATTAAAAACTACTAGGAAACGAGGAGAGCTGGAGATTTGGACTAGCCAGCCCGTTTGCCAGGTCAGATGCTTTGTTTTGTAAATGTTCTTTTAAGATTCTGATTGACCTCCTCCCATCTCCTCCCTTGGGGGAAGAAGTCCTAGGGTAGGTTTTAAGTTCTGGGCCTCTTGGAGTGGGTGTAGACTGCTTGTGTAGGGGCGGGGTGGGGGAGCGAGCGGTGCTCCCCAGCCCTCCTCTAGGCAGTGGGGAGCCTGATGGGAAGCCCTGACGTGTGAAAGTCTGCGGCCGGGGGAAGTTGGTCCTACTCCGAGGGCGGGCGACACGGAGGCTCTAGGCGAAGAGGAACTTGCGCGCAGGGCGCGATCCTCGGCTGAGGCGGGGAGGGCGAGGCGGCACCGAGCCAGCGCTTGGAGCAGGCCGGAGGCTGCGCTGCAGAGCCACCACAAACACAGGGGCTCAGGGCGGTGGCGAAGAGCGCCTGCTGTTTACGAAGAGAGTCTAGGAGCGCCCTGTATGGAGTAGGGCGGCTCGTGGCACGTGTAGTCCCGACGGACTTCTGGCTGCCCGGTTGCTCACGGTAACACGTCCCGACGTCTCGAAGACAATCCAGCCTGTCCGCTTGTAGGCCGAGGCTGAGCGAGGCTTAATTTGCGGTTAATGAATCTTTTCCAGAAAGTCCGCGACCTCCAGCTAGACGTTGTTTGAGTGCCCGCGCGCAAAGGCGCGCGCCGCCGGCGTCTCGAGGGTGGCGGTTGGGGGGGGG
>CAJQZJ010000248.1:3698750-3772900 GCA_907164525.1 Lophiomys imhausi | reverse complement strand
CACACACACACACACACACACACACACACACACACACACACACACACCCTGTGCTTAGATACAGGGGCCTAATTACAATTACTGAGACCTCCCCCATTTACCTTGAGGTAGACTTTTGAGAGTGATTGAAAGTCAAACCGGGTAACTACATGGACACATTTTCAGGGAAATAATGTGTCTGGGAGACTTCTTTGCCATTTTCTACTGCCCAAACAGGTGGATGGCCCTTGTTTAGGATTACTTCTAGTTAGTTCTTGCCCTGCTGGCTTGGTAGCAGGAATTTTGATGAGACTGGGAGTTCTTGACCTTGGGTGGCTCTCTACTTTGTGGTTGAGAAAAAGATAGGAGTCTGGGTTAAAGTCTTGTTGGTGAAGGTGGTGCGAGGCTTGGGCTGAGAATGAGAGCATGCCCTCTGGGAGGAATAAAGAAGGGAGCAGTATGCTTTCATTTTGGTATGCTTTATTACATATTTTCCGTCCCCGCTGGAGAAGATTATGCCTCCTGACAGGGTGAGTTGGCAGGCGCCTCACTGACCCTAGACGGGGATGTAAACTCCTGCTAGGGTTTAGTTTGCTCTAGACACTTATTTACCTCGATCCCTCTTTGTCTAAGCACAGTGAGGAATTCCAGTTTTTTATTAGGAGGATCACACTTGGGTGGAGCCCAGGCCAGGCGGGGCAGGGCTGTGAGGAAGGCAGTAGCCTCCTAAAAAGGCCCAAGTGCTGCCCCAACCTAACACAGTCCTCAGGAGCAACCAGCAGCCCTCAACAATGCCACTCTAGTTTATTCGAGGACACGTAGCCAGGCAAGGTGGGAGAATCACATGGGTCAACCTCAAGGCTGTGCCCCACTGCCCATAGCTAGGGAGACCCTTTGTTAGGTCTTGGTACCCTGGGAGTCTCTAGAGAGTGTAAATGCAGTGTTTTTACCCAGGAGTCTCTTGGTTTTGCTCAGGACCGTCTGGAGCCTAGTCGGGGCCTCTCCCAGACTTAGGAAGGCTTTGGCTGGCCACCATCGAAGGACTTGGTCAGTGTTGATGGCCAATGGGATTCCATGCTTTTGCAGAGATGGCCTCCTTGCTGAGACCTAGGCTGTGGATCTGAGAAAATCCGAGAAAGAGCTGTAGTGGATGACCTCCTCTGTCCACCTCCTTTGGTAGCCCAACCCGGTTCATCCTGAGCACCTTGGCTCAAGGCATGCACTGGCCACTTCCCCAACAGCTTCCCAAACGTGCTCCCCAACATGTCCCTCAGGAAAGGACATCTCACATTTTGTGGGATAGTAGTTAATGATGCTCTTATGGGGTATTTCTGAAGGTTCCCATTCTGGGCTGAAGCTCAATTCTTGTGTGTCCTCAATCCGGATTCTTGTGGTATGTTCCCACTTTTTTTTTTTTTTTTTTTGCCCAGAGACCAAGCATCACTAGCCAGCACCCACAGGCTGGGATCCCTACGATTAGAAAAATGGAGAAGTCCACTCAGAGAGGATCCTGACAGCATAAAATATAATTTGTGATCTAAAAGACAGTTTCCAGTATAATCTCATTATGCACCACAGACTCCCGGTGTTATTTTGTGGAAGGCGGACAATGATCAATTTACATTGACCCGGGGCTGGGCAAGCTTTTAGATGGTAATTGCCATATTGATTTGCATGCAAAAAGGAGACCTGCTAAAATTAAAGACCGGAAGCTAAATTAAACTAAATTTATTGTCTAGGTGCAAACCAGGGGAACTATTGGGGGAGGGAGGTGAGTCAGGTTAAGTTGCCAGGGGCAGAGCAGGTAAGAGACCGTCAGAGCTTGGGGGGGGGGGGCGCAGTTTACAACTTTACGGGATATCTTTGCCTTGTGATTTCAAAATGTAGGGAGGGAGACGACTTTAGGGGAAAAGTTATAAAATGGTACAACTGCAATGAAGGCCTGGATCTTTTAATGCTAACAGTGACTATAAGGGAGCAGGGAAGTTTATAGGGCTATAGTGGGATCTTCCTGCACCATTTTCGGTCCTCCTCACCTCCCATTTCTATTGTTCTGGCTCTGTTGGGCTTTCGCTATGGTGCCAGGGATACCAAAATCTGGAGAGAAAGAAGAAAAAAAGGCCGCCCATCTCCCTTCCCGCCTTTCTCCTTCCCCTCCCCCTGCTCTGGAGCCAGAGACTTTGTGGTGGGCTTAAGCATGCCCTCCACCTTGGGAAGACCCTGATGGGTCATCTCATGATGGAAGCTAAGGTCGCAGGCTCCTCTGGATGGCAGTTGCTCTGGGAAGCCGCACACTTAAGGTGGCTAATGTTGGGAGTGAAGGGGTCCGAATGGATTGGATTGGAGTGGGAGAAAGTCTCCCGGAGCCTACTTAGTGTTCTGGCATATTGGGACAGGCAGGGGCTGGAAACTCCTCTGGCTAGCCAAGGCAGGAAAGTTTTAAAAAGAGAAGGCAAGCCACTTTCAGAGGGCTGGCTGTACTCCAGGTCATCTGGGCCAGTTGCCTGGCCACCTTGGGATGGCGGTATGAACAGAGGGAGTGGTCAGTTCTTGTCTCTACCTATACCCTCTCCCTCCTAGTGGCTCTACTGGCTCTATTTCAGAGGTCCTTGTTGAGTGGAGCTGTGGAAGCTGGCAGAGGTGACCAAGATGTCTGGTGCCTGAGCCAGTCCTCACTGAGCAAAGGTGAAGATTAAACCTTTGGTGCCAAAGTTCCTAAAGCAACTGAAAGCTTGGGGTAGGTCTAGAAATCAGGAGGAAGTGGCAAGAGGATGTTGAGGCCATATCCTGGGAAGAAAGGTTGGGAAAAGGAAAGTCTTCCAGCTTGCCTTGGTGGTTGGTTGGCTTTTGGTAGGGACATTAGGGTACCCAATAGGACCTGTTATCTTGCAAATCACTTGGCTGATATTTTCTCTCCCACTCCACTATGGTCCCACGGGTTTTCTCTTGGAGCCTCTGACAGATGTCAGAGCCCCTTCCAAAGCCCTTTTTTGCTCTATCTAGATAATCGATTGTATTATGTGCCAAGTCTAGGGTTGTAGCCTCAGCCATGGAACCAGTAGTCAGCACTTTGCCTGAGAACCCAGAGGCCAGGCCACCTACCTACTCATGCTTGCTGTGGGCTAGCACCTGAAGGGAATGTGACACCTTGTTGGGAGCCTTGACCCCCAACAGGGACATCTCAGTGTGAGAGCTTTGTAGTACATAGAGGGAAAGTGTGAAAGCCTTTTCAGTGGCCTTAGATTGCTGTAATGTTTAGGGGGAACTGGACTCTGTACTGGATGAATTAATTACACAAGGTTCATGCACTGACTCTGCTTTGTATTTGATACACAAAGCCTACAGAACCTATGTGAGGTGAAGACACTATGTGAAAATGGGGATTTCAAATGGCACAATTAGACCAATAATTGGCTCCTCTCTGCAACTCCAGGACTGAGTTTGACCATGGCCCATTTTTTACTAGCTGTGTGACCTTGGGGGCAAGTTATTTATGGCCTCTGAGCCTTCATTTGTATGACTGGGAATAATTATCTACCTTTAGGATCAAAGCCAATGCTTGGTGCATAGTAGGTCCAGGGGGTTAATAATTGCTTTGAATGACTGCTCATGTTTCTATAAGTTGCTCCTCAGTTCTCTTGTTGCTCTTAAGACCTGGTAGGCCAGTGTCCCAGGGACCAAGGATGTGGGTCAGCTGCTTCCTCCAGGGACATTCCTCTGGGTAGGACTATGTGGGTTCCTCTTTCTCTTTGTTAGAGTTCTTTGCCTTGTGCCTTTAAAGGATTCCATATGCAGCGACTTGGATTTTTTTTCCCTCTGAGTGGGATCATTATATGGTTAGGAATTGATTCCAGAACTGGTATCTAGGTGCAGTTTGGCAAGTTTTCCAGTCATTTGAGGGAAGGGTCCAGGAGCTCCTGGAGGAGAAGGACCTAGTTGGAAGAGGTAAGGGGATGGCCTGCCGCACAGGTGCTGTGGTTTGATAGGGATTAAGTCTGGATGTTATGAAGGCACGATGGGGTTTTCAGTAAAGTCAGCCAGAGATGGCTTCTTTCTTATCGATATGTATTTAAAAAAAATTACTAGCACGAGAAGAAAACCAGACCTGTATGGATTTAGGCTGGTAGTAAGCTACTATGATCGGGTTTCCTCTTCTACTCCCAGAGGGGAAGTCAGCTTTTGATTGAAGCTACACTTGGTTCTTGACTCTCAGGGGATGCCTGCTCTGAAACAGGAGGAGACCCCCTCCCTGCTTTCCCTAAAAGCCTTTGTGCTGAAAGAGCTTCAGTAGGCACGAATCCCTGGACCCTCTAAAGAATGCCTTGCAGCCTTTGTTTTGTGAGCAGTGGGTTTTACCAAGCCAGCAGTTTTGTCGTGTCCTGTCCCCCCCCACCCCGTTTCAGCTCACGTATTTAGAGGTGAGACTGGATGGGTGCTCCTAACTTCTATGGTGACTACAGTGTAGAGCCCAGCTGCCTGGAATCTGAAGGTTCTTTAACCTTTGCCCTGGGGGCCCTTCAGGAGGGGGCAGAGGTGGAGAACTTGAGGACCCAGGATTGCTTGCGAGGGTCTGTTTGTTTTCTCCAGCCTGAGAGGCTGAGGGTGGAGACAGGCAAGAGTAGGTTCTAGCTTTGAGTCTGGTTTTTAAAAACTTGGTTTAATTGGAGAAACTCCTAGGCATTTCACAGTTCTGTACAAATGCAAACTTGAAATAGCTCGAGACCTACGTCATTTAGGAAAGGATAAATGAAGTACAAAAAATGCTCAAACTATGTAAATCCTTGGGGTTGTCTGCCCTCCCATAAACACATGACAAGTGCCAAGGCATTTCCAGTCAAAACACTCGTGGACCCAGCAGCCTTCATCTTTTGTATTTATTATTTTATTAACAGCATTTTACACAGCATTTAACAAGCCCAGACTGCCCGCTTTCCATGGCGACTGGGGCGGAAAATGGGTGGGGGTGGGGAAACATGGTCTACAAACCCACTAGCTAGAGAGATCTCTCCAGATGGAGAGGCAATTTTTTTTTCCTACAGGCCAAAAAGGAGCCAAAAGTAGTACTGAGGAGAAAGAGAGCTTCCCCTCCCATCCAAGGAGCACGTTTGGGCTTCTAGAATGTGTCTGCTCCCAGCTTCCACTAGGAACGTAAAACAGGGTCTACTCCGGACTACTCTGCCCCTTGTTTTTGGTGATCTTCAAAGAACAAGTATTTGTCTGTTGTGATTCCATATCCTGGTGGAAAGTTTCTAACGAAAAGTAATGCGTTTCTTAAGTCATAAAATGAGCCTTGTATGATTATTTAATTAAAATCTATTTAAGGACCGATTAGGCGTGTAATTTGCGCTAATAATGACGATTATGGAAATGTTCAACTTAACCAAAAATCATAAAAGACATTTGATCAGTGGGGCAACCAGTAAGTAGTCAGTTAGTTGGGCAATTTCTGAAAGACCAGAGGCAGACCCTCTGTGGCCCTGCACAGAGTGCAGGCAGACAAGCCCAGCCTCTATGTCAACCTCAAGAACTGCAGGCCTCCCTGACACAGTCCCAGCCTAGCCACTTGGTCCAGTGCCCTAGGAGTGTGAGCAGCCATCTCTTCCCATCCTGCTTCCCCAGACTACCAGAGGCGCAAACTCTTGGGGAGGGCTGATAAACCACAGCGAAATCACTGCGAAATGGAGGTGCTCTTGGGCTTAACAAACTGACTGGCCTTGGCTAGAGACCGGAGGGGTGGGTGGGTGGGGGGCAGGGTCCCTTGTTCCGGAGAAACCTGCCAGCTGCTGGGCTTGGTGCGAAGGCGAAGGCAGACACAATGCTGCTGTTGTTGGTTTGATCTCTAACTGTGGATTGTTAGTCTGGCTTTAACTATGTGGTAAGGGGGGAATGTGAAGGCTGTTTACAGCGAGTGCAAATAATGTGACAGCTGTTGGCGTGAGAGCAGCACTGTGCCTCCTCAGCGCTCACACAAAGCGCCCACTATGTAGGCCCCGCAGAGGAGCTGCAGAGGTGGCCACCACTTTGTGGCTGGTCCTTTCGGATGAGAGAAAGCTGGGCCACATCCCGCCACCAGCCAGATCCCCAGCTCACACCTTAAGGACTTCCCAAGGGTGGGGTGAGGGTGTGGAATGGTTTATGTGTTGTGGTTTAGGGAACTTGTTAGTCAGAGGTGTCTGTAGAAGGCCCAGGGGGCCCGGAGTGTCACTGTCTAAAGGAGTTTGGCCAAGATCCATGGACCTGGGTCCTCAACTGCTTGTGACAGAATTTTGCAAGATTTGGGAAAACAACCAGCAGCTCCAAGTAAGCTTGTTGAGAAGAATGTGCTATTTATTAACTGAAGGCTTTCTGAGGATCCCAGAGGTTCTGAGAGCTGTTCTCCCTCCTCTGTAATGGCTCTATTCAGACAAGTTAGAGGCAGGGTCTGCTGTGTTCTGGGCATTGAGTTTCTGTTCCTTGGGATGGAAAGGCAAGTGTGTGAGTTCGGGATCCAAAAGAGCGTGCACTTTCAGGGTGAAGGGGTGCAGGCTGACATTGCTTGACCCATGCATCTCATAACCTTCCCTTGTCAGAACGCACTGGCCTTCAGCTTCAGCCACAAAAGGCCAGGCAGCAGCACACTTCCCTGGGTACAAGGGTGGAAAGGAGAACATTGGTGATGACTATCACCCCTTCCAGTCCTGGAAGTGCATGGGTATGGCCAAGAACTTGACTCTGTCACTTGGGTGGCCAGGGTGGGGCAAGCCAAGAGAAAAGTGTCACTGTTAGCACCCAGGAATCCCATGGTTGAAAGAAGCCTTCTAAGCCCTGGCTGTCCTCAGGGGAAATAGAGAATCTTTTCAGGCTGACTTAATTCTGCAATCTTGAGTTCTTGTGTGACTTTGGCCCTTGGGTGGGCAACTTACAGGATGTCTGAGTCAAGATACTCCCCACCCCCAGCTAGACATTCCGAGTTTTAATGTGGACTTCTACATATTCCCTTTGGGGAGCTTGGAGATGCTTCTGGAGGGATACATGAACTTCGGTGCCAGTTCTATAAATTGGTCTCTTTTTATGACGTGTGCCATTTTCTGCAGGAATGTTGCTTGCAAAACGAGTTTCGCCTTGGAGGAAAGGCGGAAAGATAAACAAGCCTGCAACGCCAAAACACTGGCAGTCTTTCCTTCCTTCCAGCTCTCTTAAAGCAGCCGGGCTGTATTTCCAGGATTAGAATCATGCTTGTAAGGAGGGACTCGGTTGGCTTCTCCCCCCACCCAAGCAAATGCAAATTAGAGAAAAAATAATTTTCTTTCAACGATATGCAATGTATTAGTCACTTGTTGTCATGCTCCAAGGCAGGCCTCATTTGCGCGTCTGCCAGCTCGCTCACATCTGCTTGGCGCTGTTGGGGCATTTTAACCTTGGCAGTTTTGTGTCTAGTCCCATGGATCAAGGAAGGGTAATTAAGCTCTAAACAGCCACGAAAATTCGTGGGTCCCCATCTATATGGCTTTGTTTTGGGAGTGCTTTGAGTTCCAGGACTGAGTAGCACACACAGGATTCCTATTGTTCCTTGTAAAGAAAGTGACTGTCCCTCTCCTGGCCATCACCCCCAGCCTTGCCAGGACTTACAGGTCCTGCATGGCCAGCAAGAAGGCAGCATGCAGATTTCAGGACCCTTACATTTTCCATATCTTAATTCCTGAAAAAGTGCCTTTGTGCTTCCTAGGGATGACAGCCTTTGGTATAACTTGTTACTTTCTGTAGCAGGGAGTAACAAATGTGTTTCCTTTACACAGAGCCTTAGTGGAGGCATGTGTACTACTACTACAGCCCTGATGTGGGGTGTTTACTTAGGATCCCTCTCCAAGTTGTATGGATTCCCCAAGGGGGATGGAACTCTGTTGGACTACCGCTAAGTATGGGGTGTGTATAAAAAGAAGTCCTGGCTCTCTTCCTAGGTTTTGGGTGCCCCATCCACCTCCTTTTCAAGGAACTCTTGTTTTCCAAGTTCACCCCACCTGCACTTCACGCATGTAGTTCACTGACTGGTTGGTGTGGCACAGCTTGAAGGAAAGTGAAAGGAGCGAAAAGGCAAGGAACCTCTCTGTGGCCATCCCTGTGCTTGGTTTGGGAGCCGTGATAAACCTGATCCCGGTAGCTGGGGTTCGGCCTAGGGTAGAGGATGCATGCCCAGCAACCCACTTTTGGTAGACTCTCGGGGTCAGCCCTAACCAAGGCTCCACACCTGTCCCATTTTACTGTGGACTATTCTTGGCTCTCATCTGACTAGAGGGAGCTCACAGTGAAGGTAGGAAGGATTTGGAGTCCTGACTCTATCGTGGGCTTGGAAGCATGTCCCTTGAGGGTCCAAATTCTGCCTGAACCCACTGAAAACTTCATTTTTGTCTGAAATTTGGTGGTGAGGACCAAAGGCATAGTGGAGGC
Organism: Lophiomys imhausi; assembly: GCA_907164525.1. Classification (NCBI taxonomy): domain Eukaryota; kingdom Metazoa; phylum Chordata; class Mammalia; order Rodentia; family Muridae; genus Lophiomys; species Lophiomys imhausi. The sequence goes on along the minus strand of CAJQZJ010000248.1, from coordinate 3,764,497 downwards.
GCCAGAAGAGGGACGCTCGAAGTTTTCGTGAGAACACAGGGTCCCAGGGGTTAACTAGGGTCTTTGGGGAGGGTATCTGCCCAAGGGAGAATTCTGGGAGGCCTGAGGGGATTTCTGGCCAGTACTTCTACCTCTTCCTGCTGGGAACTTGGCAGGGAACTGTGAGGAGGGGCAGAAGGGGCTGGTGAGCTCTAAGCAGTGTGGTGTGTGCTGGAAAAGACAATCCTTTTGTTGCAGACCCATCATCACATCATGCTCCAGAGGCGTGGAGAGGGGGGTGCCCCTCCTCCTCTCTCCCTCTGCTGCCACGAGGGCCAAGTTTATTCCCTGCCCTGGTGACTCTCTCCTGTGACCTGGGAGCTTCAGAAAGAACCTGAGGAAGTTCTATATTTTGGAAAGATCAGGTCTGTAAAAGCGTTGTTCCTACTCACCCCGCCCTCCCACAGACATCCTTCAGCTCCCTGACTTAGTCTGTTACTAATGTAAAATTTGGGGTTGTGGGTGGTGACACCCGCAGAGCCAGTGGTTGTGGCTTGGAGTATGCCCCTGGGCAGCCTGGATCACACCTTTAACCCTACACAACCTCAGATGCTAAGATGGCTCTTGGCCTGGGAGCAATTTGAGGGTCCCCTGCCCATCAGCTCTGTGACATCTGGGACAGCAGCCCAGGAGGACCCGCCCTGCATTGCATATCCGGGAAAGCATTTTCTTTTCATTTCCCACCCCCACGTAAGCCCTCCTCCCACCATTCTAAAATAGGAACGTCTACCCTCTCCCTTCCTTGACACCCAGAGCGTGGTGCTGCTGTGAGTCAGTCTGGGTTTGGAGCAACCCCAGAAAGGGTTGGTGCTAGGTTTAGACTTGGGAGAAATCCACACCAGTCGAGTTCCCACCACCCCCCCTCCACATACCTGGCTCCTCTGTATCTCCTTCCTCTGCCCCCCTCCCCATGACAGATAGAAGACCTCGTGGCCATTCTGGGATTTAATATATGAACAGTGTGTTTAATGGAGTCAGATGTTATTTTGATGGGGTTAACCATGACCAGCTCCAGCTATTGCCACGCAAAACTCAAGTCCATAGTGCAGCTCAAGCCTCTGGAAAACACGGTGCCAAATATTTACAGAGGGGGACTAAGATTGGAGAGATTCGGCCACCTGCCCAGAGATACAGGGTGGGTGAGGGTGAGGTCTGCAGTTGGAAGACTAGTGTGACCTTAAGAGAACTGGCCATATTGGAAGGACAGACTTCTTTCCTCAGGAGTATTTTCCTCAAAAATACTGACTGGGACCAGGCTACCTATGGCCCACCTAAACTAGAAGCTGTTACAGACCCAGGGAAAGAGCTCAAAGAAGGAATTGCCAGCAGTTTGAGTGGAGAGGTTTCAATCTGTTCCTAGCCTCTGCTTGGGAGAGATACTTTTCCTATTGTGGGTTCAGGTGGGGTCGTCGTTGAGAAATGATCTGCCATAGTAGGGTGGTAGTGGGGAGAACAGAGAAGGTTAAGAGAGCCTAGCTAGTGTTGCCTCTCTTTTCGCTGCTATACCCTTTCCTCTAGCCTCCTCCCTGTTGTGTGCAGGGGGAGGGGTAAATCTTAGATGCCCTCACAGCAAAAACAAGTAAATTGGGTGTAGTGGTATATGACTTTAATCCCAGCAGAGACAGATAAATCTCTTGCATTTCAGCCTAGCCAGAACAGTAAGACCTTGTCTTTTTTTTTTTTTTTTTTAAGTGAGGTCTGCAGTTGGAAGACTAGTGTGACCTTAAGAGAACTGGCCATATTGGAAGGACAGACTTCTTTCCTCAAGAGTATTTTCCTCAAAAATACTGACTGGGACCAGGCTACCTATGGCCCACCTAAGCTAGAAGATGTTACAGACCCAGGGAACAAGCTCAAAGAAGGAATTGCCAGCACAGTTTTTTCCCCCTGGATCTACTGTGCAGTCTTGGCAGGGATCATCAGAATGATGTTAATAGGTACTCCTTGGGGGTCACCTCATGTCCTTTCCTAAGAAGGAGCAATCAGTGGTCCTTCTTAGCTGTGCCAGGATTGGAGGGGCAGCACCTAATCTTGGTTCCCTCTGATCTTCTGCCCATCAGGCCCTTCTACCCTGTATCCAGCCCAAGCATGGGTACTCTAGCCCCAGCCTTTGGCTCTGGAGCAAATGACTGGTCAAAGTCTTCCCAGGTGACTCTAGCTTCCAGTTAAACACAGCACCAAGAGTTGGGACCACATACCGTATATACCTGCCGCACGTAGGTTCCCCTAGAGCTCTGCTTTCCAGCAGGCAGATAACAGCAGTTAGCAATAAAGCTGTTCCATAAGAATCAGACAGCCATCCCTGACTGGCCCTCCTCTGTGCTATCTTTTTGCATTTCCTTTCTCATCCTTGGTTTTCTCTCCACAACTGGAGAAAAGGGTTAAAACCCAGCACCAGGGTAAAGCTAGCAACGTGCCCTCAGAACAGGCTGGTGCTTGAAAGTCTTGGCACTTCTAGAGGGATAACCTGCATGTGGAAGAAGGGGGAAAAAAACAAAACAACAACAACAACAACAAAAAAAACAACCCAGTCTTCTTCTATAGCAGCCAAATGCCTTGAGGTATTCTGTATACCATCTACCATATCCCACAGCCAAAGGTTAGCAAAGTCAGTTCTGAAGCACTTGGCCTTAGAGGTAGAAAGAAAAAACGCCAGCTGTTTTACTAGCACTTTCTAGAAACTAGATGGGATTAGTGTTGCTGTCTTCTGGTCTCTTTTTGGTTTTTCACACGTGAGTTTGTGTGATGGTAGTCCCTGCTCCTCTCTGGTTTAGTTGAAGCAGTGTGCTTCTGCTGAGTGTGCTTCTGCTGGGCAGGGCTGTAGTCATTGGCCCTTTCTACTTTGTTCCTCTTTGTCCATACACCTGAAAAGTTAAAAGTCCTTAGCTTGTTGCAATGAAATTATGACTAGCAGAGGCGCCATTGTTTCCTCAGCAGACCTCCACTTTTAAACAGTTACCAAAAAGTTCACAGAGCAACTCAAGATTGTAAGTGTGTGTACTCGAGTGTGCACAAGCACTCATCATGCACATTCTCGAAAAGGTGAAGTGCAACTCCCTTTGGTTTAGCTCCACTCCCCCCAACCACATTTAGAGGAGACTAAAATGCACTCCAGACCTTAACTCTCAGTCTGACCCTGTATATGTTGCAGTTCATTCTGATGGCTAGTGTTATCTGACAATAATATTGAAAACCTTGAAGGTCGAACCCTGCAGAGGGGCTGATTCTGGTCTTTCTTGAGGGACTTTTCCCAAGGTAGGCCACTCAGGGAGATTTGTAGGAAGCAGCTGGGTTTCAAGGCTGAGGAATTGGAACCTGGAGATAGGTTCCTTTGGAGATAGGCATGTTGAGTCCTCAGGTTCCCAATGGGATTTCTGCACATCATCAGTGCTCCATGAAGGCATGGTCTGATCCCTGCTGTTGTAGCCTGCTGTCTACTACACCTGCACCAAGGAATGGTGCTCTACTTGATGGAGCCACCCACAGTGTCTTCACTTTGTTGGGAGAGATCCTCAGGAAAAGGACACTCCGAAATGGGTCTTTGGTCTTTCCAGCTCTGGCGTACAGTGTGATGTCACCTGCTTGTTTTGTAGATTTGAAAGATGGAAAACAGTGAACAGCCAGCCCCCACTCAACCTTCCCTAACACCCCAGTCAGTTTCTCCATGTCCCATGGCTAGGCCATTTGGATGGAGTTCCCCTGTCTGAAGAAAGAGACCTTTTCCAGGAAAACAGCAGCTTCGCCAAAGTCCATTCCCATGATGCCTTCACAGATTCCAGCTTCTTCAGGGCCTTTCCTCCCTTTGCAGCTTCATTGTTGAGCCCTAACTAACTGTGCATGGTGTGTTGGTGCATGTTGTTCTATGGTTGGGGGCCAGTGGGGGTTGCTGGTGGACAAAAGACCTAGTTAGGACAAAGAAAGGAGTATAGCTGAGCTTTTCGATTCAGTCGTCCCAAGCCTTCCCCACCCCCACCCCAGTCCCTGGCAGAAGAGTCTCTGGACGGGGTGCCTCCACCCAACCGACCTGGCAGTCTGCTTCTCCGTGTGCTAAAGTGTAAAAGCAAGCATTTGCATATTTTCTCCTGCTAACAAAGGAAATGTGTTGACTTAAGGGAACATTTGGGCTTTCGGAAACTGTGTGGGTGGGTGTGTGAGGGAGGAGAAAGAAAAGTTCCCCTGATGATCTATCTGCACACCAATTATTTCACACTCAGGTTTGGGTCCCATGGAAAAATGCCGTGGCCAGTCGTGGACAAGGGAAACTGAAATGTGTTTGTGAGCAGGGAATTGCCGAGGGCCATCGGTCCCAGGCATTAAAGGCTCCCCTACTTATTAACCCAGCATTTAACAGCAGGATATGGGCTGAAGCGCAGTCAAAAGAAATGGCTCAACCTCCAAAGAGCAATTAAAATCCTGCACGAGGATAAATCACGCGCTGTGATAATCCTGTTAATAAAATGCGCTTGTCCTGACCCTTCACTCAGGCAGCAAACTAGAATGTGGTGTGGGTAGGGGTGGTGGGCTGAGAAGCTACGTGGGGGAGGTGGTCCAGGCTCCTTTGCACCCCCCCCCCCCCCCCCCCCCCCCCCCCCCAGGGGGGAAATGGGTGGCTTTTGCCTGTTCCCTGTGTGCCAGCGGCTCGGAGCCCATCAGCATCAGCCCTGGCTGCACAGACTTATGCACTAATGATTTCTTGTCCCCAGCGAGCAGTCGTCATTGAATTACTCAGCCGCCTCCCCCTGCAGCTCCCAGGCAAAACTACCCGTTAGGTGCTTAATCTAATCCAGGGCTCCAGTGAGGAGGTTCACCAGCCCACTGGACTCTCTCCTTCACCCCCCCCCCCATCTTTGGGTTGGTGCACAGGACCAAGCCTGCCACCACCACCACCTCACTGTTACTCCTTCTACCACCCCAAGAGTGATGACTGTACCAGTGATCATGTATCCTGTGTCTCTCTAGTCCCTCCCCAAATATAGCTTCTTTCTGTGCCAACAGGGTGGGCAGGCACAGAGCTGTGACTAGGATGGGCTTCTTCCTGTTAACTTGAATCTGACCCCCTCCATGACTGTGGGTCACGTGTGTTCTTGGATATTTGCAGGCAGTCTTCGGGCACAGGCTACGTCCTGTATGAATTGGCCTTGAAAGAGGCCTTCTCTGCTTCCACAGTGCCTTTCCTTCACCTAACCTCATGGAGACTCCCCCCCTTTCTCTTTTTTTAAACAGACTAGACGCTTGAAGGCAAGCTGCCACCCAAGAAGACGACATGCTTTCAGCAACTCCCCTGTATGGGAATGTTCACAGCTGGGTGAACAGCGAGAGGGTCCGCATGTGTGGAACAAGTGAAGACAGGTGAATGGTCTCCAGGCATGGTGAGGGAGAACTGCTCTCCTCCCCCACACTCCTGAGCAGTGCCCATGCATGCCCAAGCCCCCTCACCTTCTCACAGCCTGAGAGGGTCCCAAAAGGTCTGGACAAGAGAGATCTCCTAGCTGGTGGCCCTTGATTTACAATTTGAACAGTCAGCCTGGCTCAGCGAAGCATTGCCGCCCTTTAAAAGATTAGCCCCTAAAGCGGCCTTTCAGTGCACTCTCGTCCTTAATTTATTATTTCATATTTATGAAGGAGAATTAATCCCCGTCTATATGCTGCTTTAACTCTAAATGTCAGGAGTGTGGGCCCAGGTGGATCGGCATTCGATGTGCTTTTAAAACAAATAGTTTGCTTAGTAATAAATGAAGAGATGGTTACCCTTTCCTTGGGTACAGCCCAAGGTTTCAGGTTGCCCTCTGCTGTCATTCCACGAGGCTATTGGCCCAGATTCTGATCACTGGACAGCTCCGTTAGGCTTTTCTAATCAGTAAATTCAGACTGGGGCAGAGACAACTGAACAGTGGGTGATTGAAGTAGCTTTGGGGTAATGGCAACGCTTTTCCTCCGCTGCTTGTCAGTGATGTTATCCTGGGGATTTGGAAGTTGGCATAGAACACTTTGTTTATCACTGCTCTCTGATAACAAGTCCCAGGACAGCCAACAGCAGCCTGGCACAGATGTGTAGCTTCCTCTTCTGCCTGGGGTAGCTGACATTTCTCTGATTCTATTGTATATCCACACACATCTCCACATTTTTTTTTTTTTTTTGGATAAAGGCTGCAAATATGACTTACTGTCACCATGGAAACTAGTCTCACAAACTTGGTCCCTAACTTTGTCTGGGGGGGAAGAGAAAATTTTGGAAACCTGCCCCTAAGGTTAATGCAGATTGTGGGTAAGCGAAGGGGCTAGCCTGTAGACTTCTTCTAGCCCGATTGATCCATGGTTGTTTTATTTAATTTCTGCCCTCCAGGACAGCTCGTAAGGGTTAGTTAGCTAGGACAGCACTTGGCCTCTATAGAAAAGGTCACGTGAGAGAAGTCTGCTTAATTTCTGGCTTGCCCACCTCTGGGACATATGTGTTATTCATTTCTCCACACATGAAAGGCCTGCCTTCGCTTTGTTCTGCCAGGGTAATAGTGAATCATCATTTGGGAGCAACTTTCACTATAGGTCATGGCAGGGAGGGTTAAGACAGTTCAAAAAAATAAATGAGATTAGTAGAAACTAGTCTGGTCCAGGGAGATAGATGAAAGATAGATTCAGCAAGAAATGTTTTCATGAAATGTGTGTCCTTTTAAATAGGAAAATTCCTGTGAATGATGGTGACACTTCAAAAGGCAGGCTGGAACTGAGGGAGGAGAATCCCTTGAATCACAACGTGGTAAGGGATGAATGACTTCTTGATGGGATGGCTATCAGTGATTTGAAATCAGCTATGTATTAGTTTGCATGCAATTAGGGATTTTGTGAGTGTGTGTGTGTGTGTGTGTGTACACGCATGCTATGTGAGGAGGGAGAGAACATCAGGGCCTGGCTATGTATTGCTTTTAATATTCCCTGCCCTCCTCACAGGTCCTTGTTCTTTAGTCACTGGTGGGGCGTGGGGCTTCCATAAACTATGTGCCCCATTAATGCTCCAAGCTGGATAATTTCCCAGTCTCCAAGTAGTTCCTAAGGCTTGACTTTGCCAGTAAAACACTACACTGTCCTTTCAGGCAGCGGGGAAAGGGTGTCAAAAGAGGCAGCCACACTTTGACTCCCTCCCCCCCATTGATGTAGAAATGAGATAAGCTGCTAAAGCTCCCCAAACCCGTTGTCCCATGGAAAATTGTTTCTTGTCTTGTTAAATGATACCTTTCTGTGTTCAAGAAAAATGGATAGATACCCCCCTCTCCAATCCAACCTAACAGGTTCATAGGGTTAGTATGAATCCTATACCCCCATAAGAGTGGTTCAGAGAATATCATATTTGGTGTTGTGTGTGCTGCAGCAAAGGCTTTGGACTGCAAAGGTAGTTTGCACACATGAGCAAAATAATGGATTGGCTTCTAGTGTGAGTAGATTTTTGAGTGCTTGCAGGGTACTAGTTGAAGAGAATTTTTTTAAAAAAAAAACAAGACTTCAGAGGGATTTCAATGTGGGAGAGTAGAGGGCTGCTGGACACAGGAAAGCTGTCTTTAACCTTTTCTGTTGGGGTGTAAAGGGTAATGTCGTGTGACCCAGTGGGTGGCCTTTCCTCTGGACCGGGCTGCTATGTGACAGGTGTCCCAAGTAACGTGTTATTCTTTTATAAAGGTGGATACCAGTGGATCCCATCGAATCGATGGGCTGGCCGCATTGAGCATGGATCGCACAGGCCTCATCCGGGAAGGGCTCCGGGTCCCTGGAAACATCGTCTATTCTGGCTTGTGTGGACTGGGCTCAGAAAAAGGTCGGGAGGCTGCCACAAGCTCTCTGAGTGGCCTTGCATTTTCTTCAGAAAGAAATCCAGAGATGCAATTCAAACCGAATACCCCTGAGACAGTGGAGGCTTCTGCTGTCTCTGGAAAACCCCCAAATGGCTTCAGCACTATATACAAAACACCACCTGGAATACAAAAAAGTGCTGTAGCCACAGCAGAAAGCTTGGGTTTAGACAGGCCTGCCAATGACAAACAGAGCCCTCTCAACATCAACGGTGCTAGTTACCTGCGGCTGCCCTGGGTGAACCCTTACATGGAGGGGGCCACTTCAGCCATCTACCCTTTCCTGGACTCGCCAAATAAGTATTCATTGAACATGTACAAGGCCTTGCTACCTCAGCAGTCCTACGGCTTGGCCCAGCCACTGTATTCTCCTGTCTGCACCAGTGGGGAGCGCTTCCTCTACCTGCCGCCCCCACACTATGGAAACCCCCACATCCCCTCCTCCTTGGCTTCGCCCATGAGGCTCTCCACACCTTCGGCCTCTCCAGCCATCCCACCTCTTGTTCACTGCTCAGACAAAAGCCTCCCGTGGAAGATGGGTGTCAACCCTGGGAACCCAGTTGATTCCCACACCTATCCCCACATCCAAAACAGTAAACAGCCCAGGGTGCCCACTGCCAAGGCAGTCAACAGTGGCCTGCCAGGAGACACAGCTCTCCTGATGCCACCTTCACCTCGGCCCTCAACCCGTGTCCACCTTCCTGCTCAGCCTACAGCAGAGACCTATTCTGAGTTCCACAAGCACTATCCTAGGATCTCCACCTCCCCATCAGTCAGTCTGACAAAGCCATACATGACAGTTAGCAGTGAGTTCCCCACAGCCAGACTGTCCAATGGCAAATACCCCAAGGCTCCAGATGGGGGTGATTGTGCCCAATCCATGCCTGGGCATACCCTGAAGACAACGGTTCAAGACAGAAAAGATGGGGGCTCACCTCCTCTGTTGGAAAAGCAGACCGTTACCAAAGACGTCACAGATAAACCACTGGACTTGTCTTCTAAAGTAGTGGACGCAGACACTTCCAAAGCTGATCACATGAAAAAGATGGCTCCTACAGTCCTGGTTCACAGTCGGGCTGCAAGTGGATTAGTGCTTTCTGGAAATGAGATTCTAAAAGAAACGTTATCTCCTCCAGGAAATGGCTGTGCTATCTATAGATCAGAAATCATCAGCACTGCTCCCTCATCCTGGGTGGTGCCAGGGCCAAGTCCTAATGAAGAGAAGAATGGCAAAAGCATGTCACTGAAAAACAAGGCTTTGGACTGGGCAATCCCACAACAGCGGAGTTCCTCATGTCCTCGCATGGGTGGCACAGATGCTGGGATCACTAATGTTTCAGGGTCGGTGTCCAGCTCGGGACGCCCAGCCTCTGCATCACCAGCCCCCAATGCCAATGCAGATGGCACCAAGACCAGCAGGAACTCTGTGGATACCACACCATCAGTCATCCAGCATGTGGGCCAGCCCCCAGCCACGCCTGCCAAACACAGTGGCAGCACCAGCAGCAAGGGAGCCAAAGCCAGCAACCCAGAACCAAGCTTCAAAGCGAGCGAGAATGGCCTCCCGCCAACCTCAATATTTCTATCTCCAAATGAAGCATTCAGGTCCCCACCAATTCCCTACCCTAGGAGTTACCTCCCTTACCCAGCGCCAGAAGGCATTGCTCTAAGTCCCCTCTCTTTACATGGCAAAGGACCTGTGTATCCTCACCCAGTTTTGTTGCCCAATGGCAGTCTGTTTCCTGGGCACCTTGCCCCCAAGCCTGGCCTGCCCTACGGGCTACACACAAGCCGGCCAGAGTTTGTGACCTACCAAGATGCCCTGGGCTTGGGCATGGTACATCCCATGTTGATCCCCCACACACCCATCGAGATCACAAAAGAGGAGAAGCCAGAGAGACGATCCCGCTCCCATGAGAGAGCCCGATATGAGGATCCAACGCTTCGCAGCCGGTTTTCTGAGATGTTGGAAGCTAGCACCACCAAGCTACACCCAGAAGTCCCTACTGACAAGAGCCTGAAGCCAAATCCTAGCTGGAATCAAGGGAAAACTGGGGTCAAAAGCGACAAACTAGTCTATGTAGACCTTCTCCGAGAAGAAGCAGATGCTAAAACTGATGCAGGAGCATCCAAACCAGGCCTTGTAGCTGAGAATGTGGGCCAGAACACAGAGCCCACCAAGCCCTCAGCTGACCCCGTGATCCAGCAACACCGTGATTTCCTCTCCCTCCGAGAGGAGTTGGGCCGCATCAGTGACTTCCATGAATCTTATGCTTTCAAGCAGGCCCCGGGCCAGCCAGTGTTCAGCTTAGGCAAGGACAGTGTTGCAGCAGGAACCAACAAAGAGAACCTGGGGGTGCCTGTAACAACTCCATTCTTGGAGACAGCTCTGGGCAGCGAAGGCCCTGCCGTTGTGACTTTTGGTAAAACCCAAGAGGATCCCAAACCGTTTTGTGTGGGCGGTGCCCCTCCGAGCATTGATGTCACCTCCACCTATACCAAAGATGGAACTGATGAGGCAGAGTCCAACGATGGCAAAGTTCTGAAACCGAAGCCATCCAAGCTGGCAAAAAGAATTGCTAACTCGGCAGGTTATGTGGGCGACCGATTCAAGTGTGTCACTACCGAACTGTATGCGGATTCTAGTCAGCTCAGCCGAGAGCAGCGGGCGTTGCAGGTGAGGCCCCCCCACCCGAATTTCACTCACTTTATCAGTTGTCAGTTTTATAATGTATCAAGGGGATTTGGGGGAACGTGATAGGACAGAGCACTAGGCAGATTTGGCTAATGACACTTATGATAATTGGAATGTATGAAATGTGTTCAATAAGGGGACAGCAGTAGTAGCTTTTAGGAGGTTCATGTGTCTGGATACTTTAAGCTATTCTGTAGATTGTATGAGAAGTCTACTAGAATGCTGATAACAAGTTGTAATTATTATGAAGGATGTCTAAAGACTGCATGACGTTTGCCTAGCAATTGCTTTGATGTCTCTGCCTGTAAGATAACAAATATATCTAGAAGCATTGCTTAGAATACCTTGCTTGATACTTGGTGGAGATGTGTAGCAGTCGCATGTCTGTGGGAATCGTGCAATTTTTTTCATCAAAAAGAAAGAAAAAATTCACTTAAAGGGATAGAGTATATATTTAATTTGCTAGTGAATTATGATAGATGTTGTATAGGAATTTCCTTAAGATATTTTACTTTTAATTAAAAGATAAATAAAGCCAAATTGTTTTGCAATGTTAACAAAAAAATTGGTTTATGCTGATAAAAATGGATGAAGTTATCTAAATGATCCATTGAGTGCCCATTTTAATTACATAGATGGAAGGATTACAAGAGGACAGTATTTTATGTCTACCCGCTGCTTACTGTGAGGTCAGTTCTTCAAATTTTTATTCCTAGAATCTTCCATAAACCTTTTGAGTTAAACTTCATTTCCAAATATACAAAGGGAAGTTTGTGGGCCATGGTCGTCTTTATTCATTGTACATTTTGTTTCTTTTCTGTTGTGTTTTTTTCTTTTGTTTTCTTTGCGTTGTGGTTTTGTTTTGTTTTATTTATAACCTTCCAAAGAGAATGTCTTTCTATGGCTATACATACACATTGTGTCTATATCTATTGCACATGACTTTATGGATAAAGAATGTGTGACTACTCACATATAGACACTCTTAAATTTTGTCTGTTAAACTTTAAAATATCTAAGTTGTATCTCATAAATTGTGGTTGGCTTTGGGCAAGCTTTTCTTTGAAAACACTTTCCTTTATATAGTATAAGGCACATGAAATAGCCTTTATGGTAAGATGTTGTGTTTTTTTTTCCATCTCCATTCTCTTTCCAGCGTGCAATGATGCGCTTCTCAGAGTTGGAGATGAAAGAGAGAGAAGGTGGTCACCCAGCAACCAAAGAGTCCGAGGTGTGCAAATTCAGCCCAGCAGACTGGGAAAGGTTGAAAGGAAGTCAGGAGAAAAAGCCAAAGTCAGTCACCCTGGAAGAGGCCATTGCTGACCAGAAGGACAGTGAGAGATGTAAGTAACCTGAGCTGCTGGCTTGTGGCACCACGTCTGTGAGAACAGAGCTGCCTGCCCTGCTTCCAACGCCTGGATGGTGAGAGGAAGAGTGATTTGTGGATAATGGCCCAAGGTCCAGTTAGGGATTACTCTGAGAAAGGGACTGCTTTGGCCTTGAAGCTTTAGTAATGTCTGCTCTCGGGGCAGCTGGGAATTTGGCATCTCTGGGATTCTTTTGTAGACCTTGGTCTTCCATTTTGGAAGAAACACCAGGCTCAAAGTGAGTGCTAAGGGTCAGTTCTTTTTTTTTTTCCTAGCAACTAGAATGACACTCTTTCACCTTTCCCCTTTCTGGCATGACAGTCTAATGTGGAATGGAAAAATGTACTCAGGATATTTCCATCTATGTTTTGTTGAGGTTGGATGAAGGTTGGCCAAAGCACCAGAAAGATGGCAACAGGCATTTGTTGACTTTGTTTGCTGATGTTGGGAGTTAGTGATAGAACCCAAGTGTGGCTTATGTGAAAGGCCCCCTAGACAGGTGGTTTATGTTCTGGAGGGAAAAGTACCTTCCTAAGGATACTTCAGTCTCAACGGTGAGTCCCCTGTTGGGCTGGACTTTGGAGAATTCTAAGGGTGTGTGCAACACTTGGTGAAGGTCTTTGGCTTCCTCAAATGTTTATGACTAAGGTTTGAGGTCTACTTGGGCCCTCAGAAACCTTGCTAGGGAAGGCGAATTAGGATGTCAAGGGTAAACATGGAGGTCAGCAGTTGCAGAAGCCTCCTAGTCAAGCCAGTCAGGGATGTTGAGTGTTTGAGAGCCCTGTGTTGTTGTCCTTGAAGGTGTACCACAAATGGTACAGTTCCTCGGTGCTTGATGAAATCTGAGGATTTCTGGTCCAGGACCATGTGTTTTTGCCTATCTAGAGCCCCATCTTTCCTCCCCTACCCCCAGTTCATCCTTAAGGTCCAGCACATGCTCTGGCTATGCTGCAGCAACAATCAAGAAGGATTGCTGTGAGTTAGTCCTAAAGGTGGTTTCTGCAGCAAGCAAGTGACTCCCTTTCCCAAGACACTCTTGATGTGTGTGAGTGTGAGTATCTATACACTCCTCACCACAGGATGTCTGCAGGTCTGGGCTGCTCTTGGGTGAATTGGCAAAGAAAGCCTTCCCTCTGCTCTGGTGCTCAGAGTGGACACCAAGCAAAGCATTCGCATCACTACCAGCACTTTATGAGTTGCCCTGAAACAGCAGCTCTTGGCAAGGCCTCTAAGAGCTGAGAAATAGGCAAGGTGTTTCTAGAAGGGAGGAGCTACTCACAAGTGGGAGTCCTCTTTGTTCCCAGTGAATGGTGAGACACAGTGTAAGATGTTGAAAGGTGGGAACTTGGACAGCTTCTGGTCTTTTGGCACTTTAGTTTTCAAGTAACATAGCCAGGCCCAGAGTGGCCTCTGCCCTCAGATAAAAATCTCTGAGGCTACCCACCCACCTACCTGCCTGGGAGGTCTACCTCCTTCCCAGTTTTGTTTTGTTTTCCCCTGATGACCCTAGAGACAAAAAAAATTTCAGTGGATGGAGGGGCTCCTCTAAGACACAGACAGTGAGCTTTTGCGGGATACCAGGACAAGGCTCCTGCCACTTATAAGGGCCAGAAATTGCCACCAAGTGCTCTACAGGTAATATGTGAGAGGCTTGTATTTCAAGAAGGAAGTATGTCACTGTCTCCCCAATTTTCTGGTGACTTTAACCATTGTACTTGCTCTCATCACTACCTCATTGTGGGGAGGACAGGGACTCCCAGATTTCTTCAGCTCCAAATTACTGAGCCATCTTGTCCATCACAGCTCAGGTGGGCTTGGGCTGTGTTCCTCACAGATCCCTTTACATCTCAAGGATGTAATGGAAGGCCAGGAGTGCAGGGGTGGTGGTTGGAGGAAGTCAAGCTGTTTGCATATGGAAGCTTGGTTGGGGATTTAGAGTAGGGGTACAGGACTCTAAGCTCTAAGTATTCCCACACTCTTTGGTTGGTTTTGTTGTTGTTGTTGTTGTTAGTTTGGAAGGGGCAGAGGTGGAGTCTTACCATGCAACTCTTACTACATACCCCAGGCTGGCCTTAGTTCTCCTTGCCTCACCCTCTCAGATGGTGGGATTATTGGCAGTCCCTCCCCCTTCTGAGGGCAACCCTTCTGCTCTCAGAACATAAGAAGCTTCTGAGGTGGTGGCTGCATGTTATTGGAATGGGCCCTGGTCAGGATTTTCATCTGTCCTCTTTGGTATGGTGGCTGAGTTAAATTATTGTAGACGTTGATCAGATGAGTGAAGTACTTCCCTCCACACCTGACAGCACATGGGTAGGAATTACCAGTGAAATTCTGGAGACAGAAAGGGACAAGGAAGCTCAGTCCTTTTTGAACAAAAGCTACTCTGTCCCTTGTCAGTCTCTTGGGTGGGGGTAGACCCGGAACCTGGTAGCGTGAGCAAGAACTGGGGGAAGCTTGAGTCAAGGGGCTTTGTGGTAACTTGTCACTTGTGGGATTTCTTCCCCAGGACAGCAGCAGCATGCTTTATGAACTACACAGGTGCCTTGGCATCAGTCACCTGCTCTGCTCTGCTGTGGGCGACAGAGCTAGCTACCTGCAGAGGGGACTGAAATCTAGGATGACCCCCAGAAGTCTTAAAGTCTCCCATCTTGTATAGGGCTCACTGGGCATGGCTGCCACTGTGATGAAGTTTCTTGGTTGCCGTGGTGATTTGTAAATGTTGCCATGGTGATGCTTCTATGAGGTATATAGTATGGCAGTGCAGTCATAATAAACTCTGGGATATATGTGCTGCAAGTCATGACCATGGTGTAGGGAGCAAGTGCCAAATGCTGAACAACACAGACACATCTGCCTATGTGGCAGAACCAAGGGGCCAAGAGTACGAGCAGTAGAGGCTGGTGGTTAGGGCCTCTGTTGCTTGTTCTCTATCAGCCTATCTCCTTTGCTCTAAGGGTAATCTTATAGGTGTAGTGGTTGGACTGGTCCCATTTGAGGAGGTCCAAATCAAAGTCTATGAGAATGATATTGAGCTTCCCATCATTGGCAGTGGAGGGATATGTTTGCTTCAGAATTGTCATTAGCTCCTGGAGGATCATCCTGGGGCAGATCTTTGGAGTTCTCTGAAGGGAATGAGACTTGGAGGAAGGATGCACATCATTTATAAAGATTTGGAGACTGGAGGAGAAAACGGCGATCCTAATGGTGCGTGGCATAGTGTGAACCCCAGTAGGGTTCACAGTGAGAGTTCTTGATGATAATTTTGGACGGGGAGAGAATGACGGGCACTTCCTTGAAGTTTCCTCAAAGTAAGGCAGAAGGACTTGTCATACAGTCATTCACAGCCATTAAGCCTCAGGAATACAGTGGCCAGATGGGTGAGAAATGGCGGGGAGCTGAAGGAGCCAGTGAGCAATGTATTTTCTATTCTCCACCAGCCTCCTTGTCAATGAATAGCGGATGGTAACTGTGTAGGGACACCTCTCTTACCTACTGTGTGCAGGTTGACCCTGATGGGAAAATCTCACAAGAGAACAAGATAGCAAACCCCCTGATCCTTAGGGATGTTCCTATCATGTGAGGAGCAGACGCAGGTCACTCTCAGCTAATGCCAGCCCATGAAATAGTCTTTCGGGGGTGGTTTTACCAGGGTGGTTTGGGCAGAGGTCAAATGATCAAGATAAACTTCATTTCACTGTTAGGAGTTGACAGAGAGGCTGAAAACTTCAGTGGAAAACCTTCCCAAGAAAGATAGCTTAGACAAGGGTACATGAGTTCAACTGTAAGACTAGGTAGTGAATGTAAAACACTCAGAGTAGAGAGAGCCTTAGAGATTGATTGGCAGGAGGGGATGTGATGCTGGAAAGGGATAAGCTGGGGCAGTGCAATCTGGGGAAGACCTCACACTGAATATGTTGTCTGATAGTGAGTGACTTTGTAGACACCTTTCACATAACCTACAGAAGGGTGAGGTGAAGGAAATACATTTTAAAATACTGGGGTAAATCCAAGCTGGCTTAAGAATCTTAGCATCCTGCACAAGTAGTTACTCTGGCACTTTTATTTTTCCCTGAGCAACCCGAGTTGATGAAGCGCCTACCTACCTCTGGAGGAGAGGTGGCTGGCTGGTCATAGTGTTCCCACTTTATAGCCCAGCGTGGCCAAGTTGTAAAGCGGTGTACTGTTAGTGCCAGAGCAGTTAAGAGGGTCACAGAGTAGCTAGCATGAGTGAGACCCTGCAGCCAGTCTCTAAGACCCCTGCCAAGATAAGTGTGGTGGTCTATGACACTTTGCATGTCTTCTGGCTGCTGTCAAGCCTTTT
The DNA here is from genome assembly GCA_907164525.1 of Lophiomys imhausi. NCBI lineage: Eukaryota > Metazoa > Chordata > Mammalia > Rodentia > Muridae > Lophiomys > Lophiomys imhausi. The sequence continues at coordinate 3,748,237 of CAJQZJ010000248.1, read as the reverse complement.
GGCAGCACATTGCCATTGTCAAAGGCCTGCTTTGACCATGTCCTTGAGTTAGATGTACTCAGAGAGTTGAAATGACATGCCCTACAAGGGGCCTGGCTGCTGTTCCACCATGAGGAGGAAGAGCAGTTAGGACGTATGGCCAGTCTTTAGCTCAGAATGGATCCAGCCTCCTACTACCCCCACCCCCACCCCACCCCCATTCCCTAAGGTGCTGCTCACCCCCTGCAGCTGACAGCCACTCAATGCTGGATTCCCCTTGAGAGAAGTTGATGAGGCATAAGCAGAGCTGATCAGGAGGTGGAATTGGAAATGTATTGAGTTCAGCCTATGAGGTGAATGCTTATTTTGTCTACAAAACGACTCCTGCAGTACTATAAAACCCATACCCCCAGGATCATGTCAGGTCATTTTAGTGGTCCATGGGCAAGCACCGAACCTTAGGATGGTCATTACATAGTGGTTTGTTCGTTTGTTTGGGAGATTTATTTTGTGTGTGCGCACACACGTGTCACAAGACGTATATGGAGGACAATTCTCCTTCCATTGTGTAGGTCCCAGGGATGGAACTTAGTTCCTCAGGCTTGACAATAGTTGCCTTGACCAGCTATCTCACTGGTTCCCATAGTGTTTATATTTTGGTGAGTATTAGAAAAACTGCCTGCCATACCAGAGCAATTTGTGGGCTACTTCTTGGCTAGAAGTACAGTAGGAAGGGGTGCTGGGGCTGTGGTGATTCAGGGAAAAAGTGGGTGCCTACTGGTTCTCATGTCCCTTGGTCTGGTACAGAGAACAACAGAAGTAGCTCGGAGTGGGGTGTCCGGGACCTGGAGCCAGAAGTTTTGTTAATGCTTGTCTGGCTACAAAAGACACAGAAATGTGAAGGGGGCAAGATCTTGTCTATAGATGTTTGCATGAGAGAAAGTGCAGGCTGGGTGATGTGAGTCCTTGTGAGGATCCCCTATTTTGGACTTTGAATGGGAGCAGTTCCCTGATTTAGTAATAGGGATTTTTGTGGGCAGCCATCAAATTGAGCCCTTTGAAGTTGTCTCTGAAGTTGTAGGTTTGCTAAGACATCCTTGCCTTTGACTTTGCTGGGCCCCTCCTACCATCAGCCCAGGGTCTGCAGGGTTCTTCACCTCCTCTTGCCCATTAAGGTCCTTTCAACACTCTCCCATCTGCATTCCTCATTTTTCACCATCTTTTGTCTGTCCATTCAAGTAAACAGATGTTACCCCTTTGGATAGATGACATTTTGGGGATATTTAGTCTTTTATTACAACCTTCTGCCCCCTCTATATTTCAAAATAATGAACAAATGCTTCCTCAGAGAGCTTGAGCTTAACCAGTCTGGGTTGAGAGTGTGGGTATCTCAGCCCTTTCTGGGTTCCCCCAGACCTCAACTACAAAAAGGCTAGAAAGACAAGGTACCTACATTGTGGCACTTGGGGACCTGTTCTGGCATGCCCTTTCTCTGGAAAGTTCTGTTTGTTTATCCTGCTTCTGTACTTCTAATGGGTGAGGGGATCCCTGTCTCCCAAGCCTGTCAGGTGTTCATCGCCTCAGCCACGGCTGTCTTGCCTCTTCCCCATATCCTGTCTGGGCTTAAAGACCTGGGCCTTCATTTCTGTATTCTCATCTCTCCTCCTCATAGGCGAGTATAGTACTGGAAACAAACATGATTCCTTTGAGGCCTCAGAGAACAAAGATCTTCCTGTGGAAAAGTATTTCTTGGAGAGGCCACCTGTGAGTGAACCACCCACTGACCAGGGGGTGGTGGACATGCCTCACAGCCCCACCCTCCGGCTAGACAGGAAACACAAAGTGTCAGGTGACAGCCCCCACACTGAGACCACTGTGGAAGAGCAGCTGCCAGAGGATCCTCTGAAAGCCAAGCGGAGACGAGTCTCTAAAGGTGAGTTTGGCCAGCTTTCACTGCCTGCTTGGGACGTCTGTGCATGCAACCGCAGAGGGCACACTTGAGGTGTGGTTGTGTGGGGACACAGTGGGGTTATTGCAGCACCTGTCATCCCCCTTCCCCCATAGACAGCAGGTGGGTGTTTGGTGCAGCCTTGTCACTCCTACAAATGCCTCCTGAAGCCCTGGGGAGGCGGTACCCACCTCCCCTCCCTCCAAACCCAGAGGTGGCCAAAGAAAACCGAAGTGACCTGCCTTAGCAGAGACCGTGGCCACACCCTTCCCCTCCCCCCATCCCATTGGTGCTATGTAAGACAGTTTGTTCCCTCCCCATGGGCTTTTTGATTAATTTGTAGTTATTTCTCCATTAGATGACTGGCCTGAGAGGGAAATGACAAACAGTTCCTCTAACCACTTAGAAGACCCACATTATAGTGAGCTGACCAACCTGAAGGTGTGCATTGAATTAACAGGGCTCCATCCTAAAAAGCAACGCCACTTGCTGCACCTTAGAGAACGGTGGGAGCAGCAGGTGTCGGCAGCAGAGAGCAAACCCGGCCGCCAAAGCAGGAAGGAAGTGGCCCAGGCTGTTCAGCCTGAGGTCACCTCCCAGGGGAATAACATCACTGAAGAGAAGTCTGGCAGGAAAAAGACAGAGGCCAAAGGCAACAGAGGCTGGTCTGAAGAATCCCTTAAATTCAGCGACAATGAACAAGGTATGTGGAGACCACCTCTGGACTACCTCACTCTGGTTTTAGAAGGATGGGTCGTGACATTCCATAGGAGAGGGCCTTTGAGGAGCAGAGCGACTTGGAGCATCTAAGTTGACTCAGGCTAGGTTTTGTGGCAGGCGGTGCATTTTTTGTGATGTCTTCGAACACCCCATTCCCTGTATTCTCTCCACTTCCTTCCTGATTTCTCAGTATATGGCTGGGCAGGAAGGGAAGGCTGGGTGGCCCCACAAGGTCCTTCCAGGCTGAAGGCCTCAGTCATCTGGATTCTGAGCTCCCTGAGCCCAGTGGGTAGGGGAGAGCAGAAAGAGCCAGTTTCTGTCTTCTTGTCCAGGCACTTTTAAGAAACTTTACACTTGGCATTTTGAGGGTTAACCTATTTGCCATTTGAATGTGGGATAATTAAAATATTAATGCTTTGAAAACATAATTGGTATATCTTTAAAAACTGAAGCTGCTCTAGTGATCAGCGCTAACAATGGGCTTTTCTTTCTGCATCGGCTACAACTGTTTAACGCCTGCTTCTTCTTCCCCTCCCCCGCCCGTCACCGCCCCCTCGCCCCCTCCGTATTTAGGCTTGCCTGTGTTCTCCTGCTCTCCGCCCATGAAGACCCTTTCATCCACCAATGCAAGTGGCAAAAGGCAGGCTCAGCCAAGCTGCACGCCAGCCTCGAGGCTGCCTGCCAAACAGCAGAAAATTAAAGAAAGCCAGAAGACAGATGTGCTATGCACAGACGAAGAAGAGGATTGCCAGGCTGCCTCCCCGCTGCAAAAATACACTGACAACAGTGAGAAACCATCCGGGAAGAGACTGTGCAAAACCAAGCACTTGATACCTCAGGAGGCCAGGAGGAGCTTGCCGATTACAGGAGACTTCTATGTGGAGAACACTGACAAGGTACCTTCTGCCCCACTCCCTCCTTGTGCCTGCTTCTCATGGACTAAGCTCCCCTTTCCCTGGATTGCACCTCCCCTTCTTTGTATCCCTCCTGTCCTAGAGGGACATGTATTCTGGGTAACCATGAAGTTTCAAACTAGTAAGAGTGAAACCCCATCCCCAACTCTCCTTTGACAGTCCCCTCCCTTCCTAAAGAAGAAAAAAGTGTTTTTGTCTATGGGTTTGCCACTCTGGGAAGAAGAAAGGGAGAAACCGTGGGTGTGTTGCAGTCTTCACCTGTGCATACTGCTTTCTCTTGTGTCAGTTGACTGTGCGGAGATTCCGGAAAAGGCCCGAGCCCAGTGCGGACTACGATTTGTCACCAGGCAAGCAGGAGCCAAAGCCTTTTGACCGTTTGCAACAATTGCTACCGGCCTCCCAGGCCACACAGCTGCCACGCTCAAGTTCTCCTCAAGAGACCACCCAGTCTCGCCCCATGCCGCCAGAAGCTCGTAGACTTATTGTCAATAAGAATGCTGGCGAGACCCTCCTGCAGCGGGCCGCCAGGCTAGGCTATGAGGTGAGTGAGTGTACTTGGGGACACTCCTGGTTTTCAGGCATCCAGCTGCTCCTGTTCCAGGCTGGGGGCAGTGGCTTCAGGGAGGGACTTGGAGAGTAGAGCCCAGAGCCCAGCCCCCTCCACATCAGCAGGATGTTTGGGATGTTTGTATTAGACTTTACTCTGGCTGGCCCTTTGGTGGCTAGGTCTGTCAGGGTAGAGCAAGAAAGGCCTCAGATGTTCAGTTCCTGTTCAGGCAGGTAGGCTTGCTCACTTATCTCTGACAGAAAGTCTCACATAACTCAGGACTTGGAGACTGAGGGGAATGTTAATGATTTCTTTTGATTTGCGATTAACAAGGGTGTAGAGAAGCAGTGATTAGCCCTATTCAGGGTGGCTTATGCTGTTGCTGATAGGAAGGTGGTCTTAAGGGGTAGGAAGTGACTGTGGGGAGGGTTGCTATGGACCCACAGAAGTGGGGAAGGCAACACTGACTGGAATGATATCTGAGAAAGGGAATGGTAACCTGAGGGGGCTCTGCCCCAAACTCACTGCTGGCAGCTGTACCTGGTGCCTTATGTGTCCCTCTGACTGAGCACTCCCAAGCCTACATGATCTACAGTAACGCATTTTCGCCTTTCGTCCTCTTTGGGCTGCTTAACTGCTCTTATCTGCACTTTTGGTTGAGGAAAGTTACAGAGAAACTGAGGAACTTGGAATGATGTTGGCCCTGGACAGTGACTGCAGAGCCCATCCCTGTCCCATCACCTTCCCTGGACCCTTTCTGCAGAGCTAACTGACTCCTTCTGTCCCTGTATGCACCCCACACACTTGCCAGTTGGAATTGTGATGCAATAGCCCACAAGGCAAAAGGCTTTTTTTTTTTTAATGCTGACATCAGCCCCCTGGGAGTTGGATGGTGAAAATAAAATGCAGTTCAGCAAGCTGAGGGTGGAGGTGTGGAGGAAAGAGCATCCAGGCATCCATCCACACTGGCCCACAGTAGGCTCAGACCAGCAGGATTTTGCCAGAACTCTGGAGTCCTTACCACGTACTTCCTGGTGGGATCACCCAGCCCATCAGTAACTGAACTGTGCCTTTGTGGGTTGGATCTTGAGGTAAGGGTGCTTCTTGGGTGCACTCTTGTTTCTCGTTGCGCATGCCATTGTTTGCACCGACACATCTCTCTCTCTCTCTCTCTCTCTCTCTCTCTCTCATCTCTGAGTCATCTCAAAAATAATTAGTGGAAAGATTGGTAATTAGTTCAGTTACCGTGGCTTAAGTACAAGTGGTCGCCAGTTGTCCCACAAGCCAAGAGCATTACCACCTCAAAGGAGAGGGTGAGACCATGTGCTCTACATCAGGTTCCTTCCAAAATCTTCACCAATGCTGCAGTTGGGTTTCCGGCAAGCTCACTGGGGAAGACAGTGAGGGAATGAGGGTTCCCTTAAGGACAACAGGCTTCTTTGCTTGGAAAGAAACAATGCTTGTACCCTAGCCTTTGATCTCGCCATCATTTCCAAAGGCCTTACTCTATTGCAATGAGAGATGGCAAGGCTCAAGAAACCCTCATGGCTTCTCTAAGTAAGGAACAGTTTTTATACAGCCAGTAGGTCTGAGGCCTTCACAAAAGAACACTTTTTTTTTAGGCTCTATCCTTTGGCCCAGGGAATATTTATTGAACATCTCCAGTATACAGGTGCATGTAATTTTTAATATGTAGATTTTGGTGCCCAATGTTTTAACTATTAATGTTAAAACATTTCACTCAGAATCTGACTTTCCTGGGTTTCTTTTGGCAGAATTTAAGATGTTGGATGATAGGCCATTCAGATGTGCTGATTTTAAACTTTCTAAACGAAGGCCAATTTCCTGGTCCTGTATGGAACTGTTTGAACACACAGCTATGGGAGAGGTTTCCAGGAGTGAACTTTGCCACTGTTTTTTCCTATTTGGCTAAAGATGGCCTCATGTGCAATAAAAAGGCATCCCTGTCACCAGAGCCTCATTCTATTTCAGCTGTTGTGGGTCTAGGGGCTTGCAGCACCCCATCTCTTCAGCTTTTTTCTTAAGTAGACTGCTGATCAGGCCGGGCACACTCATGTTGTGCGTCTTCTCCTAAGGAGGCTTCTATTTCTCCAGCTAAAATGCCAGCATTGCAACCACATGCTTGTGCATTTAGTGGTGATGGTTACATTTTTCTATGAATTGAATAAATCATGTTTTTAAAAAAGTTAATGAGGCATTTAATTAATTAACAATGTTGGGTTTATGGCCTTTATGGTTACATTTTGCAGTTAATGGCATTTGGCTTATGGCCTCTTAACAGAATTGTCCAACAAAAACAGTTTGATTTTTCTTTAGGAATTGGTGGGCTGTCCTTCAAACACACCCATTTTTGATGCAGAAAATAACTGAGAAATGTGTCGGCTAGCCATCCCTCTTCACCATTCTCTCTACTGGGGACAGCAGTTGGCATCTGTGTGAAGAGGCTATCATATCACCCTCCCACCTAGGAGAGTGGTATTAGCTTGCTTGACCCCAGCAGAGGGTCAGAGGGATGCTGATCACAACTGGATCAAAGCCGTTCAGCCAGAGCCTTTCGTTGGGCTTTTTGAGTCTTTCCAGCAGACCTGGTGCCAAAGGGTTTGAGTGACAAGTCAATTTACAATCTCACCTTGGTTGGGAATCTTAACTCCTCTGGACCACAGAGACACCTCAAGTGTTGGATGAGAACACTCCCACTTTTCTTCCTGGTGTTTCCTAGACTGTGGAGAGAGGTGCATCTCAGGCCAAGTTACAGCAATGGAGCCCGGTGAGGATGGGTCATGGCAAATGCCTCACCTAGTGTGTGGTCACTGCTGCCTCTCCTGCCATCCTCTAGGAAAAGAGAGAATTGACTTAATCTTCTGCTGTGGCCCCTTTAATTTCTAGGGTCCCTCAAATCAGCCCTGTAGCAATAAAGGTTTCCAGGTGAGGGCCATAATTGTCAGAACAAATAAACCCTGGGTTGAGAGGACACTGGGCAGACCGCCGGGATCCACATAAATTGATCTTTGCACAGCAGTCAGTGGTGCTCAGGGCTGATCCCAGAGTCACGTGACAAGGTCTCTTCCTGGCTGGGGCACACAACTCATTAGATTGCAGCCGTCCACTCGAGTCTGACTAGTGAGGGCTGCTAAAAGAGTAGTGGCTTCATGCAGTATCCTGGATACTGGTGCTCAGGGCAGGTGGCCTGGGAGCTCAGAGCATTGTGGGCTTTCTGGCAGGTTAGGACTCGAAGGAAGAAATGCCTTGCCAAGCATGCTTTCTCCCTTCCTCCTCTTGTTTTAGCAGGGAGCTGCCGTGACGACCTGAAGCAGCAGGGCACAGATGGTCAGATTTACCGGTGCGCAGCTTTAGGGTCACAGGGAGGCATCTGTCTGGAACATTCTAGTTAGCACCCAAGTGAGCCTTTACCTTTGACTGAACTGTCCTAGAAAAGGCATAAAAGAGATTTTTCACAACCCACCTCAACGTCGATTAGTGGCTAGGAGCCCTATTTTATGTCTAACAGACAAGTCCCCCCAGTGTCATGAAGGGAGGCCCCATGTTACCCGTGAAGTTTCCCTTTCACTGATAGGCCATGTATTAGGCCACCACTACATTGCTTACCCTGTACATAGAAGTTAGTACTGATCTGCTTGGCGTGACTTAGAGGAAGGTAGTCTAACCTGTTTCCTGGTGACAGATACTGTTCAATGTGTTTGAAAACTTGCTTGATCATGGCAATAAGACATTGAATAAATTGTTGCCATGCTTTCTGGGAGTGGTTCATACTAATATTTTAACATGCTAAAGAAATGAGATTACTAATAGTGTTTCGGGTACAAACTATTGACAAGGACCACCTTCTGCAGAGGAGGATGGGTAGGTTTGTTCTATTTTGCTCTAGTATGTGATATATCCAATTCCTGTCATTGATTTAAGTAAATAAGAGTGTATTTCATTGATTCAGTCTTGAGTATTGTGAAAAGTGAGGAAATGTGGTGTTATTTGAGGTTGATGACCTTGGTGGTATGAATGAGCCTACCAAGCAAAGAAAGGCTCTCCCACTAAACTAATTGCTGCTCATTTTCCCACCTGTTTGTTTGTTTGTTTGTTTTTAAGAGTGGATTTGGCTTTGTATCCCAGACTTGCCATCAAGGCTGGCCTCAAAACTCGAAGTCATCCTCCTGCCTCAGTCTCATCAGTGCTGGGATATAGGTGGACACCACTATGACATCTCACAAGAGCTCAGCCTCTTATCTAGAGGCATGGTTGCCTAGGCTCTGTCTCCTGTCTAAAATTTTTCCATTTTGCTTCACTTCATTCATCAGTTTTGTCTAAACCTGGCCGTTTACTATCTATAAAGCCCCTGTGGCACATAAGTGCCTTTGTAAAGATGAATGCACCCTTGGATTTATTTTGTTGAGACGGGGTCTCCTCACTCTAGCCTAGGCTACTCTCAGACTCATGTTGGTTCACTGGCCTCAGCCTCCTGGGTGTTGGGAATGACAGGTATGGGCCATCATGTGTGGCTTTGAATGAGCCCTTTTGAGATCTCCACAGCTGAGTCTGTATGTTCCCTCCACCCTGAGCCAAGTGTTTTGGGAGCATACTGGTTGTGTCCCCACAAACAGCCTGTGGAGACTCAGGAGAAGGTAAAACACCATTTGCTTGCACTGCACAGCCCTGGGCTACACAGAGCCCTTCACACTGTTGCTGGTCTGTCAGCAAAATCCAGGCACCATCCAAACCACACTGGGTCAGGAACTTACTGTGTGTAGTCTGAGAACTACGAAGAGGTCTTCCTTATGAGGTGACTGTGTGGTGACCAGATGGTGTGTCCTGTTCCCTCCCCCCACAGGAAGTGGTCTTGTATTGCCTGGAGAACAAGATCTGTGATGTGAACCACCGTGACAATGCTGGTTACTGTGCTCTGCACGAAGCTTGTGCCAGGGGGTGGCTCAACATTGTTCGCCACCTCCTTGAGTACGGTGCTGACGTCAATTGCAGTGCCCAGGATGGAACCAGGTCAGTGGTGTGTCTTGTTCTCCCTGCATCCTCAGCCTTCTAAGGAACAGACCGCAGCTCTCAGGGAATGCAGAACACACACACTCACACTCACACCCTGAGAGGTGGCAAGCAAATTTCACCTGCACCAACTCCAGCTTAGACTTGAACTGAATAGATTGTTCTGCAGCTATAGACAAAAACCTCCCAGTCTCAGCCAGCTCTGTAGTTCTCCTGCAGATCAAAGTCTCCAAGGAGGCTACAGTCCTCATGAAGAATGGGTGTGGGGGGGGGGGGTTGCTGCCTTTTAAAACTCTGAACTGTTCATCGCCATCTGTGAAAACACTATTCAAAGTATTTGTGAGCTGAAACACCCCTGGGCGCAGACTGAAGGCCATCTGTCCCTCCCTCCACTGGTTCCTCAGTCACCACCCACATCCAGGCCCTGATGTTTACCTTGTCCTTGGCCTCAGTTTAATCGGTAAGACCCTAGATCTGAGTCAGCACAAGCATCCCTGACGTTTGAGGGGTACACTGCTGGGAGATGGGACACAACAACAGTTTCCCTCATGGCCATAAATAGCTAAAAGGTAACCTTGTAAATCTGTTTCTTTCTTCCTTCCTTCCTTTCTTTCTTTCTTTCTTCCCCCCCCCCCCCCCGAGATATGGTCTTTTTTATTTTCTATGTAGTCCTGGATATCTTGGAACTCACTGTGTAGACCAGGGTGGTCTTATGGCCTTGAACTCACATTGGATCTGCCTGCCTCTGCTTCCTGGGTGTCGGGCTTTCCTAATAGCATTGACTCAGGGGCCTGGGTGTAGGTAGTATATGCCCCACTGAGGTGGCTGTCTTTTTGCTTGTCTCGTATATATATATATATATTACTTTTTGCACTGGCTTCTGCAATGGTGAGATTTTCACCCCTCTTCAAGTTACATTTACATGCTCTGTCTCTACCACATTTTATTGAAGACATTTTTATAGACTTAAGTTCTTCCTTGGGCGTGAGGAAAAAAAAAATAGGTGTGTGTATGTGTACCTGATCCTGAAGTAGTTCCTTCGTCAGTCCTTTAGAGGGCTAGGTGTCCATAACAGTAACAAGCTGTTTAACTTTGCCTTAGTTTTCCTCTCTGTAAGATGAGAATGACAGTGTACCCAGTATACTCACTATAGGAGGTGTGCATATACTCCGTTTTCCCTGCTTGTAGATCAGACAGTTTGGGAGCCGTGTGTGTGTGTGTGTATGTGTGTGTGTGTGTGTGTGTGTGTGTGTGTGTGTGTGTGCTCACTAGCTTGATGCCACTGTGTGTCTCTTCCCAGGCCTCTCCATGATGCTGTGGAGAATGACCACTTAGAAATTGTCCGATTGCTTCTTTCCTATGGTGCTGACCCGACTTTGGCCACATACTCAGGTAGAACCATCATGAAAATGACCCACAGTGAACTTACGGAGAAGTTTTTAACAGGTATGATGTAGTTCAACAAAGAGCTTATTCACAAGTTCCATTTACTTGTGCATAGTGGCAGTCACCTACAGTCCTAGAGACTGAGAAAATGATATTAGAGGATTGTGAGTGTTGGGCCAGCCTGACTGACTTATCAAAGCCTGTGGGGTGAGGGCGAGGGGTAGATTGAGCTTGAGGTGTCTGTGGCCTCAGTACTTGCTTAGCATGTGTGAGACCCTAGGCTCTCACCCACACCACCAAAGGTGTGGATTGAGAGGAATGGATGGACACTACATATTTCAGATTTGGGTGTGACTAGGCAGAAAAGCAAAGCAAAGGTTTTTCTATGCTGTAATCCTGTTGTAGTAAAACCATTTGGTTTCTTCGTGGTTGTTTGTTTGTTTGTTTGTTTGTTTGTTTGTTTGTTTGTTTGTTTACTTAGGTTGTTTCCTTTTCTACAAATCCATTTTTCACCTAAGTATGACCCATAAATTCACATAGCAAGTCTGTGAAACTACACAACCTCCTGGGCATGCAGTTTTGTGTGGTGGTGTTTGGTCTTAGGGTAAACCCATCTTTTAAGCCCCAGGTGTTATGAGATCTGGGAAACAGAAACACAAAGGACTTTGACAGTCAGGCACTTATGGTTAAGTTTCTCATCGGACACTTACTGGGAAAGAATTCCCTCAGCTGGCCAGTGATCCACCCATGCCCATCTTGATTTGTACTTACTGGGAGAAGTTTCTCAGTGGCTTGGAAGATACAGGGTCTTTCTTGGTTTTATTATATATATGAAAACTTTGAAGCTTCTTTGCTCCCATTTGGGAAGCCAGGGTGGCCTGTCCTTCAGCAAGTCAGGTTAACAGTCACATCCCACAGTGGGCTTCTAAGAATTGAGAGGCAACTTGTAGACACACTCACAAACCATCCTGTTGTGAGTTTATAGGAAAAATGTACCATGACTCAGCATTTTGTTATTGTCAAATGGGGTTTTGTTTTGTGTGGCAAACAGGACCCATAGTGTGGACCAAGCTGGCCTCAAACTTAGAATCCTTTTGCCTCACGAGTTCTGGGAATATGGTTGTGTGGCTCCGTGCCTAGCTTGCCAGTTTGTCTCATCCTCTGTCACCCCCTTTCTCTGCAGACTATTTAAATGACCTACAGGATCGTAGTGAAGAGGACTCCAGTGGCGCCTGGGAATTCTATGGCAGCTGCGTTTGTGGTAAGCAGCGTTGTTCATGGTGGGGGTGGGGTGGGGTGACTTACAGTGTTTCTCTCTGCCCTGGGTGAGGGAGGTTGGAGGTGGGCACTGGAGGAAGAACTTGATTGCTGAAGAGGTCTGGATGTGGCTGAAATATTCTGTAGCTAACTGATCCCTCTCTCTCTCATTGGCCCTACATTAGAACCAGATGATGAAAGTGGCTATGATGTTTTGGCTAACCCCCCAGGACCACAAGACCAAGATGAGGAAGAGGATTCCTACAGTGATATGTTTGAGTTTGAGTTTTCCGAAAGCGCCCTCTTGCCATGTTATAACATCCAAGTGTCCGTCGCTCAGGGGTGAGCATGTCTATCTGTGGGACAGATTAACCAAGCTGTTTCTAAGGCAGTTTGTCCCTATAGGGAGATGAAAGTGGATGAGTGGGTGTCTCCTTGGCTGTCCTAAGGATAAGGGTCCAGATTGACTTGATTATTTATGCCTAGTAGAGATGGGGCTTAACCATAGCATGGTATAGATTACCCTGTGAGAAAGCAGGAACTGAAGAGCTGCAATCGTGGATACTACAGGAGTCAACAGTTAAATGAGTTCTTCCCTTAGCAACTGTCACCCATCCCCGAACAAGTCACCCTAGGAACTCCCCCAGGCACTTGAATTTAATTGGACTGTAGTGATGAACTACCTCCTTACCTAAGAATAGGACAGTCACACTTGTAGTCCTTAATCTGTCATCAGAATTTGGTTAGATCCCATATTTCCCCTGTGGGTGTGTCACTGCACTTTAATAATCACTCCTTTGGGGTGTGCATGTCAAGAAACTGCTGTACTCTGTATTGACATAGGTGTTTAATAAGTAATGTCCTCCTAAGCTCTGAAGCTATATAAACATATATGCTGTTCCAAACAGCAACAGAAATCTAAAGGGTGTTGGGTTGTAAAGACTATTAAATATCCCTCTCAAAAGTGTCATTATCCCACTGAAAGATGGGAATGGAATTGAGAAATGGGAGGAGAGATGGGCTTCTATGTTTGTTTAGTGGCTTGTTAGTGGGGGTCCTTGGAGAGGTCAAAGAGTTTGGGATGCAGGCCTGCTTTTCCTCAGTGATTGACAGAGTTCACTGGAGAAGCATGAAGAAATTTCCTTCAAAGCTGGGTGGGCAGGACTTTCCCCATTTGTCTCCATCCACAGCAGGCATGGTGGGACTTGTTCAAATACTAGTAGATGTTGTCTTCATAAAACCAGATATGTCCCAAGTTCTTTCTACTGTAGTTGCTTTCCTTACCTTAAAGTCCAATGATGAGATATGGTAGAAGAGGGTAGGGGGTGTTGAATAGAAGACAACTGGCCCTGGTTAGCACTCAAAACTAGTCAGGGTATAGTATGTAAGTAGTACCTTTCCATCTGGCCAGAAATCTAACCCCCGCCCATTTCTATTTTATAGGCCACGAAACTGGCTACTGCTCTCCGATGTGCTCAAGAAGTTGAAAATGTCCTCTCGAATTTTCCGCTGCAATTTCCCCAATATGGAAATTGTCACCATTGCAGAGGCAGAGTTTTACCGACAGGTCTCTGCAAGTCTCTTGTTCTCCTGCCCCAAAGATCTGGAAGCCTTCAACCCTGAAAGCAAGGAGCTCTTAGATCTGGTGGAATTCACCAATGAGCTCCAGACCCTACTGGGCTCTACCGTGGAGTGGCTCCAGCCTAGTGACATGGGCCCTGAGAACTACTGGTGAGCCGCCCACTCTGCCCAACCACCATGTACAGTGTGTTATAATATTAATCCTTGTGCATATGTGTCATAACAACAATTTCTGTAAAGAAAGGACACTATTACATATGAAAATATCTCTTCTTTATATAAGAGAAGTTACACCAGTCAGAAGAACTTAGAAGTCTGTGTTTTCTTTCTAAACCTTTAAGTAAGTTTTTATGAAGCTGTTCAAATGTCTTTATTTTTCAGTGCACACATGCTTTGAGATATATGTTCATTTTTACTTGGTACATTTTTTCTTTTCTAAGGACAAAAATAAAACTGAAAAGGAATTCCATACTTTAATGTAATTTCATACAAAGCTCTGGTGACAGACAGGCCATGAGTGTATTGTGGTTGGTTTGGGCAAGTCAATTGGGTGAAGGCACTTGGTGGTGATGTACTTTTATGTTTTGTTTACAGAGTACCTGCTCACGCCAGGTAAATGCTATTGGATGAATCCAGTAGTATGTAATATAAACTCAAACCATATCCACACACAACAACTAATCGAATGAACCTTTTGTACCCTAATTTAAAAGCTGTGAGATCACTTTTCACACATCAAACCGGGTTGTTTATATGTTTAAACATTTTATGCTCTTATTTAAAGAAGAACTTTGAGCTATTTTTTTCTGTACCCTGTAAAATATTGAAAACTAACAGAATATGTCAGGTTGCTTGAAAATGTACATAAAACTAAAATTTTCTGAACCGTGTGTTTATGTTTGAGATCTGTGTTTTAACTTTGTAAGTAAATTCTCTGCCTTTGTATTTATATTTTACAAAAATTTTCTTAAAAGGCAATAAACAGTGCTCTCAGTTTCTTCCAGGGCTCAAATTTAATCCTCCTACCTCAACTTCCTGAGTAGCTGGGGTTATAGACATGTACCAACATATCCAGACCTCAGATCTTGTGTCTCCTAAAAGACAAAGGCTGGAAAGCTGCTAATTACTGGGCTCCCTTGCAGCTAGAAATGAATAAAAATGTGAAGATGGGTTAGGGAAAGTCCCAGTTACTGCCATAGCATTCCAACATCGAGTTATCAAGTGGAGTCTTAAATACACCAAGATGGGAGAAGTATGGCTAGAGGAGGCCTGCAAATGCTATGGTCTGACAGACAAGAAAATCAAGACATGGTTGGGAATGAGGAAACTTGGTGTGGTTGGATAGCTCTGTGTAGAGTTGAAATTTTTGTTGAGAAGATAACCAAGTAAAATTTGGAATGTGTGCTAGAAAAAAAAAGGTAACAGGCAAGATTTCTGTTCCCTTTATTTACATTAATGTTTTGAGTGCATGTATGTCTATGTGAGGGTGATAGACCCTCTGAAACAGAAAGTTACAGACAGTTGTGAGCTGCCATCTGGGTGCTGAGAATTGAACCCAGGTCCTCTGGAAGAGTAGCCTGTGCTCTTAACTGCTGAGCCATCTCTCCAGCTCCTGTTCCTTGTTTTTGATCAATATTTTTTTATAATCATGAAAAAAAAAAAACAGAAGCGCCTTTTTTTTTTTTTTTTTTTTTTTACAGAGAGAAATTCATGTCATCCAGTCCCAATACTCTTCCCACTCCAGGCTGAACCATTGTTCTGATTTTTGTGGGATTTGGTTATGTAGAGGGTCATCTCAAACTGTAGGTAGGAGGACTAAGTGGGAAGAAAAAAAAATTGGATAACAAGCAAGACCAGCCCAAAAATGCCACCTGCAGATGAGACTGAGGCAGGAGAGTTCAGGGTAAACTGGGAACTACTCTTAAAAAAATAAAAGGCTGCCAGGAGCTTTAAGGAAAAAAGACAGCAAAATTCAATGTTATTTCAGCTGGAGGCAAAGGGAGACTGGACTCTCAAGTGGAGCCTTAGAGGATGCGGAGGCAAAATGAGCTCAGTGTAGGGAAACTGAGGATCTGTCTTATTGCATTAGAGAAAGCTGCTAGAGACTTCAAGAATCCTCTGGAAGTTGGGAGCAAATTAAAGCTTGAGCTAATGAGATGGCCCAGCCGGGAAAGGTGCCTGCTACCAAGCCTGATGACCTGAGTTCCATTCCTGGAACCCACATGGTAGGAGAGAACCTACTCCCACAAGTTGTCCTCTGATACATGCATGCACACATGTGCCCCCCCAACACATACATAATAGGTGAACATAATAAATTTTAGCCAGGTGTGGTGGCACTTGACCTTAATCTCAATACCTGGGAGGCAGCAGCAGCTTAATCTCATATCAAGTTCCTGACAGACAAGGCTACATAGTGAAACCTTATGCCCAGAAATGTGGGGCCAGAAAATGTAATGGTGCATGCCTTTAATCCCAGCACTCAGGAGGCAGATGCAGGCAGATCTCTAGTTCAAGGCCAACTTGTTCCAGGACAGCGAAAGTTATACAGAGAAACCCTGGCTCCAAAACCAATTAATTAATTTATTAAAAATCAAAAAACCAAAACTTTAAAAGGAAAAGGTTGTTCCTCCAAACCTAATTTGTGGGGTACTTTGTTTAATTTTATATTGGAGTGCTGAGGGTCCAGGGTCTATGCATGCTAAGCTATACCACCATCCTTCAGATTTCTCTCTGCATACCTATTTATATAGTTTTCACATTTGAAAGATATACATGTTTGCATTATTAGGGTTCTCTAGAGGAACAGAACCAATGGGGTAATGTATACATTAAACTTATTAAGTCATTGTACAGTGAAATAGTCATAACAGGTAAATCACACCTTAGTGGCTGAGACTCCAATTGTTGCTTGCTCCTTGACGCTGGCTACCTCATCAACCCCAGTCTGGCACTGAAAAACCTGGAAGGTTCCATAGTGTCTCCTCCTGCCTCTCCTTCTAAAGTTCTGATATCAGCACAACAATGAGCAGCAATAATTATGGCAAATCAACATGGAAGCTAGAGGGAAACCCTGACAGAATGATGTTCCTCATGTCTTCCCCTTTTCAGTTGGGATGCTACCAGAAGGTGCATCCCACAGTTGGAGCAGGTCTTCCCATACCTGTCAAGGCAATCAAGACAGTTCTTAGGGTGAAGGTTTCTACTCAGGTGCTTCGACCTTGTGTCACGCTGACATGAAAACTGACCATAATGATGTTTAATTTTTTTAAGGCATTGGATGAAACTATGAACAAAGACAGAAACCAAATGTGAATATAAGCCAGAACAAATTAAAGCTTTGTGTTGAATTGATGACATTGCCACACAGAAAGATTTAGCCGATATTCCAAACATAGCACTCTGGTCCTCCTGAGTCAGCTGCTGTGTTTCTAGCTTTACAGGCTTGCCTCACAATGTGGTACTTTTTTTTTTTTTTCCTGAGACAGGATTTTTCTGTGTATCCCTGGCTCTCCTGGATACTTTGGTGGCTATTGTTTGAGAAAGGATCTAATGGAGCACAGGCTGACCTTACCTGGCATCCAAGGATGACCTTGAACTTTTTAGACAGCTAACCCAAGTCTATAGCAAGGCCAGCTAGGGGATAGACAGGGTCCATATGCCTCCTGATGTGACCAACAAGAAAGAGCCAGGAAAGAAAAAAAGAAGGAAGCAAGCAAGCCAGCCAAGATTTTTGGTCAGGAAATGTTTGACCTGAATCCAGTTTTGAGGAAACAAATAAACCCAGAATCTGGACCATTCTGTAAGACTAGCTTGGTTCTTCTCCTTTTTCTTTGTTCAAAATCAGTGTCATGGGAAAGAAAGTAAAGGAGGAGGGAATGTCCTAGATCAGAGAAGGCTGAAAAGAAAGGACAATGAAATGCAAAACATGAATGAACTTTGACAGACTCCTAGATGCAGGCAGGGAGCAAATAGACACATGTGACTCTTATTGAGTTCTTATTTATATGTAATAAAATAACTCATAGCCAGGGCATGGTGGCACACACCTTTAATCCCAGCACTCCAGAGGCAGAGGCAGGAAGAGCTCTGAGTCTGAGGCCAGTTTGCTCACAAAAGGAGTTCCAGGACAGCCATGGCTACACAAAGAAACTTTGTCTCAAAAAAACAAAACAATAAAAGAAGCACTCAAGTAACCACCTGTTTTCATTTTGGAAATTTTACACCCATGTGACTACTTCCAGTTAAGAACCTATTAGAGTTCTGTGGTGGTGATGCACACCTTTAATCCCAATACTCAGGGAGGCAGAGACAGGTGAATCTCTGTGAGTTCAAGGCTAGCCTGATCTACAGAGCTAGTTCCAGGACATTCAGGGCTACACAGAGAACCCTATCTCAAAAAAAAAAAAAAAAAAAAAAAAAGAACCTACTAGAAATCTAATGTCTCACCTGCTGTAGTGGCACACACCTTTAATCTCAGCACTTAGGAGACAGAGGCAGGAGAATCTGTGAGGTCAAGGCAGACCTGGTCTACAGAGCTAGTTCCAGGACAGCCAGGGCTGTTACACAGAGAAACCCTGTGTCAAAGAAAGGAAGGAATGTTTCAACACCTCCTTTACCCTGTGCACCCATTGGTGTGGTTGTATAGACACAGTTGAGAAATTGAAATAAAGACTATAAATTCTTGGGGCTAGAAAGACAGCTCAGCAATTAACAGCACTAACTGCTCTTCCAGGGGACCATCTCCATAGCTGCTCGGACATTTACAACTCCAGTTCTAGGGTATCCAGTGCTCTCTTCTGACTTCTGATGGTGTCAGGGACACACCTTGTATGTACACACACACACACACACACACACACACACACACACATACACACACGAGACAGAGAACAATCAAACACATAAATCTTTTTTATTTATTTGGTTATTTGAGACAGGGTTTCTCTGTGTATCCTTGACTGTCCTGCACTCACTTTGTAGACCAGGCTGGCATTGAACTCGCAGAGATCCGCCTGCCTCTTCCTCCCAAGTGCTGGGATTAAAAGTGTGGGCCACCATCACCTGGCTGAAGAGGAAGATCTTAGAGCAAACTTGGCTACATAGCAAGTTGGAAGCCAACCTGGGTTATATGAGCCTCAACCACCACCCCACCCCCCCAAAAAAAAACAAGAAAAGGCTTTTGGCATAGACAGAAGGCCCAAGAGATCTGTAGATTTCTCTCTTTGTCTCTCTCTTTTTCTCTCTCTTCACACACACACACACACAATTCAGGATCAGAGTTCCAGTTGTATATTTAAATTTGGTTTGGGGTAGGGATCTTTTTTTCATATTGATGCTGCCTTCCTCCTAGTACACTCTGGTTTAAAAGAAGGTGATTTACCAGGCAGATCTCCTTCTCAACAGGAAGGTCTTCACAAACACACTGAAACTAGGAGGGCATAAACCAGCTGCTAGGGAGAGGCTAGGCCACTGCAAGAAGCTAAAACCTTCTTGTTGTAGGGCCACAGTACTCTTATTCATTCACCCACGGTCACTTCCAGTGCTGGACTCATTCATCTAGACAGGATGCAAGTCCAAAGTAGCCACTTTGGCTCATGGAACCCTCCTCAGCCTGGCTGACCTTTCTTAAAACTAAGTTGGCTGCCTTCTGGGACTTTCCCTCCTCATCCTCTTTCTCTTACTTTCCCCTTTTGTTCCACACCCATCAGAAGACTCTACCTACCTTCGATACTTTCTCCTGTACATGCCTGACCTGTCAATGCTCATGATGGTGGGGTCATCAGAGTCACACACATCTGTACAGGCTTGAACTGAGAGTGAGACCTTGTCCCAAAATACCAGAAGGAAGTGGGGACGGGGGAGCAGTACTGGAGGGGCTGGGAGGAAAGAAAAGAGAAGTCTGAAAAAGGACTTTAGATGATCAGGGAAGGCCCCTAGAGAGGGGAGTTGAGAATAAGACAAGTGGACAAAGAATTGAGCGTTTAGTGAAACAAGATGATACATCCCAGCTGCACCACTCAAGAAAGTAATGTCATACACATAATATCAACCAAAATAGAAGGCAAATTGCAGAATACGTATAATGTGACACATTCATATAACATTTAAAAATAGGCAAAATACCACGTTATATTCTTAATGTGGATCTGACTAGGTAGTGATGATGTAAAAACAAGGAAAGGAGTGATACTGACTGATCACAATTGCCCATAACTCCAGCTCCAGGGGACCTGATGCCTCTGCTTTCCACACCTGTACACTTGAGCCCATACCCACACAGAGATGGACACCAGTACAACTAAAATAAAGATAAGGTGGGTGTGGTAGTGCATGATTTTAATCTCAGCACTCAGGAGGCAGAGGCAGGTAGATCTCTGTGTGTTCAAGGCCAGCCTGGTCTACAAAGTGAGTTCCAAGACAGCTAAGGCTGTTAAACCTAGAAACCTTGTCTCTTGGGGGAGGGGGGCTGGGGATGCACCTCCTTGGATAGAGTATTCATGAAGTCTTGGCCTTGATCCCTAGTAGTGGAGAAATAGGGGAAGGCAGGAGGAATCAGGAGGAATTCAAAGTCATTCCCTACTACACAGCAAATTCAAAACAAGCCTGCTCAAAAAAACCAAAGTAAACCACAACAAAACAAAAACCAAGCCTGATCTATGAGAAACCCTATCTCCAAAACCAAAACCAGCAAAAATCTTAGACCAGCCTGGTGTACAAAGTGAGGCCAGGATAGCCAGGGCTACACAGAGATAACCTGTCTCAAAAAACAAATTAAACAATATCTTAGGACAGCCATGGTGATTCACTCTGGGGGGCAATGAGGCAGGTCATTCTGGGCTCACTGGCCAGCCTAAGCCTGTATAATAAGACCCTGTCAAAAAGACAGGAAGGGGTTAGAGAGATGCTCCATGGTTAAATGCATTCCCTGCTCTTCCAGAGGACCTGGGTTAGATTGGCAGCATCCACATGGCGGCTCGCAACCATCCATAACTCTGGATCCAGGAGATCCAACTCCCTCTTCGTGGGCACCATGAATACATGTGGTACATAGACAAATATGTGGGCAAAACATTTAAAATATAAATTTAAAATAATTTAAAAAATGAAAAATAAGGTGGCAAGCTACTGAGGAAGACAATGTCCACCTCTGACCCCCCCACACACACACAGAGAGAGAGAGAGAGAGAGAGAGAGGAGAGAGAGAGACAGACAGAGAGAGATGACCTAAATGTCGGTCAACTGATGATTGAATAAAGAATGTGTGGTGTGACCATACAAGTAATAATAGTTGGCAATAAAAGGGAATGAAGTACTCAAGTAAGAACATGCTATGACAGGGGTAAACCTTTGCAGGCACACTGAAGGAAGCTACATGCAAAGAAAGATCCACAGATTACATGAGACCATCCATTCAAGATGTCTGTAGCAGGCAAATCCATAAACAGAAAGTTGACTAGTGAGTCCCAGGAACGGGGGAGAGGCTACAGGGAATTGGGAAACCTCCAGATTTTGGAAGGGTTTCAGTGAAGGTGTCCTTAGTTTATTATGAAGACAGTTACACAGTGCTGTGAATGTATTAAAATCACTTGATCACACAACTGAAATGAGTGGATTTTATGGCATGCGAATTATGCCTCAATAAAGAGTTTTTCTTTTCTTTCTTTTTCTTTTTCTTTTTTTTCCCCGGTTTTTTGAGACAGGGTTTTTCTGTATAACAACAGCTCTGGCTGTCCTGGACTCACCTTGTAGACCAGGCTGGCCTCGAACTCACAGAGATCCACCTGCCTCTGCCTCCCAAGTGCTGGGATTAAAGGCGTGTGCCACCACCGCCCAGCGTCTTTTTCTTTTTCTTTCTTTTTTTTTTTTTTTTTTTAAGAACTTCATGTCTCAAAGCAGGGACAATATGTGTTTGCTTGTGAAGCTGCAGTTTGAACAGCCATCCCTGGGACAGCTCACCTCTGATCCACTGGGCAACGGCTTGGGTGGTGCAAGGACTGGGCTGGAATCTTCTAGAAGCCTCTAAAACTTAGAGGCCCCTTTAGCCTAGCTAGTTGTTGGCTGGAATAATAGCTGAGTCTGATAACTGAAGCATGTTATTTTTGCTGTGGCCCAGGCCTCTTGCCTCCATTGTAGCTGGGTGATGGCAGGGGTCATTCACAAACTGTTTCCTTCCCTGGCCTAGCTAGCTATTGAGATCATACACTGTCACTTTCACTAGCTTTCTTTTTTGCTAGAAACCAATGGCTAAGAGCAGCCCATATTTAAAAAGAATTGATTGAACCTTGCTGGCTGTGAGAAGCTTTGGGGAATTTATTTAGATATAGGGTCAGCCTGGCCTCCAACTCAGTAGGGAACTTAAAACCAACCTTAAACTCTTAATCCTCAAGTCTCCATCTCCTGAGTACTGGAAAAACAGGCTTATACCATCACAACCAGTTTATGTGGTGCTGGGAATCTAACCCAGAACCTACTAATAGGCAAACACTGTACCATCTGAGCTACAACCCAGCCTGGTCTACATAGCAAGTTCCAGAACAGCCAGGGCTACACAGAGAAACTCTGTCTCAAAATAAATAAATATGTATATTTAAAAGTTTCTTCTTCTATATTTATTTGTTATTTTTATGTGTATGTGTGTTTTGCCTGCATGTATGTATGTGTATCACTTTTGTGCCTGGTTCCCACAAAGGCCAGAAACAGGGATTTACAAATGGTTGTGAGCCCTTTAATGTGGGTGCTGGGAACTGAACGTGGATCTTCCACATGGGCAGCAAGAGCTCTTTAACTGCTGAGACATCTCTCCAGCCACTTCTCTATTATTTTTGATAGTTAATGTGGCTTCATAGCACACTAGAATTTTTTTATTTTTATTTTTTTAGGTTTTTTTCGACACAGGGTTTCTCTGTGTATCCCTGACTGTCCTGGACTCACTCTGTAGACCAGGCTGGCCTTGAACTCACAGAGATGCGCCTGCCTCTGCCTCCTGAGTGCTGGGGTTAAAGGGGTGCGCCACCACACCCGGCTAGAATTTTCAAATTTTTTATATTTGGTATTTATTTACTTGTGATGGAAAAGCATATGCATGTCACACATGTGTGGAGATCAAAAGACGGTCGAGAGGTGTCTTAGCTTTATCATGTGGATCCCTCAGCTCTTTAAGCTTGTGCTCAGTTATCTTTAGCTACTGAGCCATTTCAGTGGCCCTAAATTTTGTCTTTTGAGACCCAGTCTCACTCTGTAACCCAGGCTTGCCTGAAACTCACTGTGTAGCCTAAGCTGCCATGAAGTTCACAGAGATCCTCTTGCCTCAGCCTCCAGAGTGCTGGGACTATACATGTTAGCCACCGTAACTATCTGGCATACTAAGATTTAGTTCATCAGTAAATGCTTTGTTGTTGTTTTCTTCTTCATTGTTTGTTTTGACACAGGCTCTGACTATGCGTATAAAGCCCCAACTGGCCACCATGCCTGGCAATGCCTTGTTTTTAAAAAATATTTTAAGATTATGTTGACTGATTGATTGATTGATTGGTTGCCTGTATGTGCATGTGCAAGGGCCTGCCTGCATTTAGCATGGAAAGTGTGTGGAGGTCAGAGGACAACTGAGGGAATTGATTTTCCCCTTCAGTATGTGGGTCTGGGGGATTGAACTCAGGTCATTAATCTTTGGTGGCAAGGTCCCTAACCTACCAAATCATCTTGCTAAACTTGTGTTTTGTCTTTTGTGACAAGATCTGTTGTAGCTTAATCTTGCCTGGAACTCACCATTTAGTCTAGGCTGGCTTTAAACTCAAAATCCTCCTGCTTTGCCTCCCAAGTGCTAAGGTGACAGACAGACATGTGCCACCATACCTAGTCCAATATCACACTTCATCAATCATTCATAGCTTTGAATTTGAGGGCTAAAACCAAACAGATGAGTAATAATAGCAACCACCAAAATAATAACAGCAGGCCACAGTAGGAATGGATGCAGGTCTGTAATCTCAACAACTCATGGGGTGTGATATAGGGGGACAGCCTTGAATTTGAAACCAACCTGGACTACACAGCAAGTACCAAGCCAGACAGGGATCTGTAGCAAGATTGCCTCAAAAACAAACTACCAAGCTAGAGCCAGACAGTGTAAACAACACGTCCCCCACTCCCCCAGACATCTGCCTCTGAAGCCTCTAGATATGGAGTTACAGGAACTCCATCCCCAAACCTGCTTCTTCTTTTGGTTCAACACTATAGTTTTGAAAAAAAAAAAAAAAACAACGCAAAATAGAATATAATTTAGGCCTCTGCGAGTTTAGAGGCTGAGGATACAGCTCAGTGGAGAGAGTGAGTGACATTCTTGTAGCTCTGGGTTCGGTCTCCAGCACCACATAAAAGGGACATGGTGGCACGCATACCTATAGTGGGAGGATCTGGAGTCCAAGGTCATTTTTGGCTACCCTAGTAACTTTGAGGCCAATTAGGATACTAGGATACGTGAGACTCTGTCAAGAAAAGAAGTCCATGTTTAAAACTGAAGCCTTCAGAAACATACACAAAGGTCTATGTCCATTTTCTTTTCTGGTCCCAGGTGCCCTACATTTCTGACTCCAGGTGTCTAAAGTTCCCTGAAAATAGTCTACTCAGCCCTCAGCTGTACAATGGGCCCTCCATCAATGATGGACACAGACTTGGCCTGGGTTCCTTAATTACCAGTTTAAAGGAGAGAGACAATCCCATCTCCTTAGCCCTGGGTTACTCTCTATACACTGGCTACTTCGTATCCCAGGCAACCTACCTGCAGGAATTTGTATTGTCTGTTGCTAAATTGGAGATCTTGGTGGCTGAGAGTTTTCTTTGTGTTCTCTAGGCCCTGGTACCAGACCCAGCTGGGGGAAAGCCTTGTCTCATGTGTGGAATTGTCAATAGTTAGCAAAGAGAGAGGACATGTGCGCTCCTGTTCCCTCCAGGAAGCCTAGTGCACAAATACTGCCCCCTTTACTCATTTGTCTCTTTGTTTTCGAGTTAATTGACCTATCTGGAGTCTTTCTGGAACTAAGAGGCCCAGCATAATT
Organism: Lophiomys imhausi; assembly: GCA_907164525.1. Classification (NCBI taxonomy): domain Eukaryota; kingdom Metazoa; phylum Chordata; class Mammalia; order Rodentia; family Muridae; genus Lophiomys; species Lophiomys imhausi. The sequence goes on along the minus strand of CAJQZJ010000248.1, from coordinate 3,723,820 downwards.
TCAGAGCTGTGATCTCTCCCAAGGCCTCAAGGCCTTCAGCCTTAGAACTCTATGTTCTCCGGGGCACTATGGAGACTGAGCTTAGGGGAATCACTTGAACCCAGTAGTTGTGGCACAGCCTGGAGAACATACAAGACCTTGCCTTAAAGAAACAAAGCAAAACAAAACAAAACAAAAAGCAAGCTAGAAAACAGAAGGACTGAGGATCATTATCTGATGGGAGTGCTTGCTCAATATTTGTGAGAACCTGAATTCAGTCCTTAACAGCACCAATTAAAACAAAAGGAGAGGAGGACTTGACCAGGTCTGTAGATTGTCAAGAGAAAGAGGCAGAAATGTCATGAGAGCCCCCAACCCCAGTCATTTGTGCCATCTCATCTGAAGCCTCTAACATCGTCTGGAGCAGAAAGGAAATATCCTACCATGCCCCTGCCTATGTTTTGTTTGCTTGTGTTTTTTTTTTTGTTTTGTTTTGTTTTTTTGTTTTTTTTTTGAGACAGCATCTGACTGTGTATCCTTGGCTGTCCTGGACTCACATTGTTAGACCAGGCTGGCCTCGAACTCATAGAGATCCACCTGCCTCTGCCTCCCTAGTGCTGGGATTAAAAGGGTGTGCCAGAACATGAGGCCTCCATCTTCCTGCCTAAACAGCATGCTTAAGAACAAAAGCTAGCTTGACATGTTGGTGCAGGCCTATAATTCCAGCATTCAGCATGCCCAGACAGGAGGATTGTCATGAATTCTATTCTGGCTTGGGCTGTAGAATGAGACTCTACCAAAACAAAAACAACAACAAAAAACCCTGGGATCCATTCCTCTTAAACCAGATATAGTGGCGTATGGTAATAAGACCAGCACACAGAAGGTAGAGGGAGGAAGATTAGAAGTTAAAAACAAAAAAAAACCCAGGTGGTGGTGGCACACCATTTAATACCAGTACTCAGGAAGCAGAGGCAGGTGGATCTCTGTGAGTTCGAGGCCAGCCTGGTCTACCGAGTGAGTTCCAGGACAGCCAGGGCTACACAGAGAAACCCTGTCTGGAAAAACAAAACAAAAGTCCAAAATAAAAAATAAAACAAACAAACAAAAAAAGAAAAGAAAAGGCTCCTGACAGGGAAAGAAGAGACCTTAGTACTTAGCAAGGGATAGTAGTACTCATGTGGGGCAATGAAAGTATGTGGGAGGGAATACTGAGGGTTAAAGCTTCAATTGGAGATTGGGGTAGAGGAATGCCAGTAGGTTAACCAAATCTAAAAATGCATTAAAAAAACTATTTATGGAACCCATGACTGCATAAGCTAATTAAAAAATATGACCAGGTGTGGTGGTACATGATAGTAATCCTGGAATTCTAGAGGCAGATGCAGAGGAAGGCAGATCTCTGTGAGTTCAAGGCCAGTCCAGTCTACATAGTGAATTCCAGGCCAACCAGAGTAAGGTAGTTAAATCCTGTCTTAAGGGGAGTGGGGGAAGCCAGGAGTAGTTATGCACACCTTTTATCCCAGCACTCATGAGGCAGAGGCAGGTAGATCTCTATGAGTTTAAGGCTAGCTAGCCTGATCTACATAGTGAGTTCCAGGGTAGCCAAGGCTATATAGTGAAATCCTTGTCTAAAAAACCAAACAATCTTCGCACGTGTATACATGTGCGTGTATGTGTGTTTATATGTGCATCTTCTGCTAAGGATGGAGCGACTACATCTTCAGATGAGATAAATATGTCAGAATCTGAGGGTTCAAAATCTGTAGTCTCATTCTGCCCCTCCCACAGACCCACATTTCCATACCAAGTTACAGGATCCCACTCTTTAGCTGCCAACTCTCTGAGGCTGGGACTTGAGTCTTCACTGTAGGTTAGCCAATCTTAGCATGAGGGCTTGGGTTTGATTTTCTGAAGCTTAAGCTTGTTGGCTCCTAGAGAGAAGATTCTTTTCCAGGGAACACTAAAAAATCTTTAGACTGTTTATGCAAATCTGGAGCTGGTTAATTTTTCCACTGAGCTCATACTTTTCCTTTGTCAATTTTAAGCTTCTAGCTGCAACCAGACAAACATTGTCATTTACCTTATTTTCCCATAAAGTGTCAAAAGTTTATATGTAGAGTCACCAAATTCCTTGTGCCCCAAAGGAGTCTGAACACAGCTGCTCTGCATGGGTGGAACATACTTCTTCCAGAAGACATGAGTTATCAAACGAAAATCTCAGTACCACGTGTAGGCTACCTCCCTATGAATTCTCAGCCAAGGAGGCACCAGAAGGCCTCTAAAACAACACAGATATTGCCATTGCTTTTGGTTATCCACCATAACTGTATAGCAAAAGACTACTGCTGAAGAAAACACACTTTGGTCACAGACATAGAGAAATCAAGCTGGAACTGATGTAAAAATTTCTTCCCTTCTGGTTGGATTTCATAGTGTCAACAGGTGCCATGCAGACTACTGGAGGTGAAAAGCCCTCAGTGGTATTAGCCAGTGGTGAACTCTGCATGCTGACCTGCTAGGCAAAATATGACCACTGCTGTAACAGTGGCATGAAGGTTATGAGAACAACCATTTGCTCTGTGATTGGATTTGAGGCCTGCTGCACAAGAGGGAATTCATACCTGCTACTGTAAACCTGATCTAAGACCCATGGCTCAGAGGTCATAGGCCCTAATGTGGAACCTACTGCTGTGGTTTTTGCTAAATGGACCATGCTCTCAAACTGCCTTCTAAATATATATGTGCATACTGATAGGCCTGTTGTCCACCTTGGTCAGAGAAGCTTCTTTCTGCAGTGGGCAGCAGTGAGCACAGATTCAGAATTGGTAATGTAATAATAAGTGATTGTTGAGTGCTTAGCCCTAAATGGGAAATCAATACCAAACCCCCCAAGGCTCAGGGAAAATTGAGGAAAAGGGGGGGGTGGAAAAAAGGTGAGTGGAAGGATGAAAGGTACTATGAAATGTTGAGACAGGGTTTATTTGTGTAGCCCAGGTTGTCCTGGACTCACTTTGTAGACCAGGCTGGCCTTGAACTCACAGAGATCCGCCTGCCTCTGCTTCCTCAAGTGCTGGGATTAAAGGAATGCGCCACCATGCCAGGCTAGAAAAATTTAAAAACCCTGTTTGTTTGTTTGTTTGGGGGTTTTTTGGCCATGAAATGTGGCTCACACTTTGTTACATAACACAGATAACATCAACACTAAGGAATTTGAAAAGACTCTTTCATTATAAATTAAAGAAGATCCACCAGCAGGCCCAACAAACATCATAATCCTGAATTAGTGATTAGTGTGAGTATGATCAATATATTGAGATATCTGAATCAATTGCAATCTGATATGAAAGTCCTGGTGATTTTGATTGGCAATGAAGTCCCAGGTGCTGCTGATGTGGCTGTAATTGTTGCATACTTATGTAGCCTAAAGGATATACTAAATTGCAATTCAAAGATAATGAAAAGAAAAAGAAAACTGTTTGCCATTCAAGTTCGCAAGTCCCCTGAATTCGAGCCATGGATCCCAAGGTAAGAATTTATATCTGGGCTGGAGAGATGGCTCAATGGTTAAGAGCACTGGCTGTTCTTCCAAAGGACCCAGGTTCAAATCCCAGACACTTCACAGCTGTCTGTAATGGCCGGGTGTGGTGGCGCACACCTTTAGTCCCAGCACTCGGGAGGCACAGGCAGGTGGATCTCTGTGAGTTCAAGGCCAGCCTGGTCTACAAAGTGAGTCCAGGACTGCGAGGGATACACAGAGAAACCCTGTCTCGAAACACCTAAAAAAAAAAAAAAAGAAAAAAGAATCTATTTCTGAGAGAAAAAGGGGCATCCCTTTGATGGCTGATCCTGTCCTTAAGAATTCAAGGACACTGTCTTTAGAAAAACTGAACAGACTGTATTTTTATATGTATAAACAAAAACTTTAAAAAATACCCCTTTTATTCTGCTTTTTTTTGCTTTCAGAGTCTTTCTCATTCTTCCATTGACCTGCCCCTTAAAATTCTCTCTCTGTTCTTCTGTCCCCTCCTCCATCCCATCCCTCATCTCTTACCTAGACCACCTAGACCGACCACATTTAGGAAGGTCCTAGGTCTCCAGTTCGTCCGGTTGCTCTGCTGCTCCTTAGAACATAAATGTCACCCTGTCCTTGCCAGAACCGTTGACACATAGAGATTGAATTAACTTGGGCCACAAGGACTGAAGAAAGGACAGACAATATAGAAAAGCTGGGATTGGGTGGGTTGTGTGTTCTAATGGAGACAAATCCCAGAAACTCAGAGTATTTATTACTTCCGGCAGGCACCAGTGGAAGTGGGTTAGCTAATGTCTATAGAGGAGCTGTCTCAGGTTACAGTTATCCACTGTGGGAGGAGTCTGGGTTGATGGCTTCTACTTGTAACGTCAGCATCCAGATGATGAGGAAGATGCAGTTGATATTTTCTGCACACATTGGTTTTAGCTAAAGGTCAACCAATGGTCAATATTTGCACTTGGACCAGGGGAGGAAGGCTTTGTTATTCCTCTGATACTCGCCCAGAGAAGGTCTTGCCATTCCCATGGGTCTGAGGAGTTGGGATTTTGGCATGAGCACGTTCAAGTGAATAATACAAATTCACTCAGGATTTCATCCGTTCCCACAAGTCCTCCTCTCCAGGTCCACTACCAAATGATACTGGTAAGGAAGGACTGGAAAGTGTTTATGTTTATGTAAAGCTTGCCAGTGGCTGTCTCTTCTTTCCTAAACTCCAGTTTCCAAGTCTCTCTCTCTCTCTCTCTGGTTTATCTGTTTGTTTTTTGAGACAGGGTTTCTCTGTGTAGCCTTGACTGTCCAGGAACTCAATTTGTAGACCAGGCTGGCCTCAAACTCAGAGAGATCCAACTGCATCTGCCTCTGCCTCCTGAGTGCTGGGATTAAAAGTGTCGCTGCCACCACCATCACCGTTGCCAGGCTTCTGATGCACTTCTCCAGGGCTCAGGCTACTTCTAGCCCTTCAGTTCTTATTTGAACATTTACCTAGGCTGAAGTTGACCTTCCTGTGTAGACCGAGCCTGAGATGGGTGTGGCGCACACAAGGGATGCTGTGACATAAAAGACTATCCATTTGGGACTAGTATAAACTATATAATAAGGTTTAAACCAGCCTAAGTGACCCGATGAGGATCTACCTCAAAAAAGTAAGGCATGGGCCAGGCATGGTGGCACACGCCTTTAATCCCAGCACTCTGGAGGCAGAGGAAGGCAGATGTCTGTGAGTTCGAGGCCAGATTGGTCTACAAAGCAAGTCCAGGGCAGTCAGCTATTACACAGAGAAACCCTTCCTCGAAAAACAAACTAACAAACAAGCAAGCAAAAAAAGTAAGGTACGGGGATGGTGTTAACATACTGGCATATGCCTACAAGCCTAGTGCTAGGGAGACTGAAGTAGGAGGATTGTTGAAAATTTGAGAACATACCAGCAGGAGAATCAGGAGTTCGAAGTCATCATTAGCTGCGGAGAATACAGGGCCAGCCGAGGTTATAATAAGATCTTGCCTCAACTGACATAGCAAGAGGCTCAGTGAGCTGGCTCAGTAAGTAAGGGTACATGCTGCCAAACCTGACAACCTGAGTTGGAGCCCTGGGACCCACCCACACAATGGAAGGAAAGAAAGGACTCTCTCATGTTGTCTTCTAACTTTCAGTCTTTCACTGTGAAGTGTGCACACACACTACAAATATATAAATGTTCAAAAAAAAAAGAACAAGTTAAAAACCCCAAAACTAAGACCTCATCACTTTTTGTAGGATTCAGACTTCCTGCCTTGCACATTCTGTCCTTCCTCATTGGTTCATTCACTCCAGCCAAGGAAGAATTTTTGTGGGTTTTGAAAAAAACACATTTTATTGATGTACTGCAGACAGACAGAAAGTGCAAGTGTTACCAATGGTTGCTCATAAACTGGAGACATGTTGCACTTGAACACAAGCAGCACCCAACCAAGGAACAGAACGTTCCCTGACTCCTAGCATTCGTCAATGGCTACCTCCCATCATCATATCCCTCCCTAGCGAGATAATCATCTTCCTGGCTTCTGGCTGCATGGGCCAGTTTGGCTTGGTTTTAAACTCTGTCTAGAGCGACAGCATGCAGTATTTGCCTTCTTATATCTGGATTCTTCCACCGTATAGAAAGGATCCCTCACACTGCAATGTGCAGGTGTCCATTGTTGGTTTGCACTGCTGTGTAGTATTCCACTATGTGAGCATACAACAGTTCTTTCCTCATGCTGCTGTTGATGGGCAGTTTCTAGCGTGGGCTCATTACCAACAGTCCTGACGGAGAACATATGTTTGCAATTTTTGTTTCCTGGCTACTGAGGACTCTTCAATAGCCTTTTGTTTTTTGAGACTTGGTATCCCAGGCTAGCCTGAAACTTGCTCATCCTTCTGCCTCAGCCTTCTGAGTGCTGTAATAAAAGGCATATATCACTGTATCTAGCTCCAAAGCCTTCTGTAGAAGTAGCTAAAAGACTGGGTAGCACAGTACAATCTATTAGACTCTGAGCATCTTTCTTTCATATTTGTTTGTCCTGGGGACTGAATCTAGGGCCTCTCACGTGCTGTCTAAGTAAGCCACACCCCCTTCTCTCCTGGATACTTTGTATCACTAACTTCTTTACAATCCCTGCTTGCCTTGTGGTGGTGGTGCCTACCTTTAATCCCAGCACTAGAGAGGCGAGGCAGGCAGATGTGAATTTGACCCAGCCTGGTCTACAGAGAGAGTTCCAGGACAGCCAGGGCTACACGGAGAAACTCTGCCTAGAAGGGGAAAAAAAAAACCAAAAAAACAAAAAACTGCTCAAGCCAGACGGTGGTGGCACACGCCTTTAATCCCAGTACTTTGTGAGTTTGAGGCCAGCCTGGTCTACAAAGTGAGTCTAGCACAGCTGGGGCTACACAGAGAAACTTTGTCTCGAAAAACCAAATAAATAAACAAAATAATAAAAAAGCTGCTCAATAAATATCATTCAAATGAATGAATTTAAGCATTTACAAACCACTAGAAGAAAGTACTGTCCTGAAGGCTTTCTTATAATTACATCCTTGTACTGTTACTTCAATTCCTCCAGGGGTTAGGATGTAGCTCAGGCACACATAAGCCCCCCCCCCCCCATTCCATAGCTACCTACCTAAAAAACAAAGAAAAGTCCCTCCATGATTCTTCAGAGTTTGCTGTTTTGTTTGATTTTTTTTGTTTGTTTTTAACTTTTTTTTTTTTTTTTTGGTTTTTCAAGACAGGGTTTCTCTGTGTAGCCCTGGCTGTCCTGGACTCACTTTGTAGACCAGGCTGGCCTCGAACTTACAGAGATCCACCTGCTTCTACCTCCCAAGTGCTGGGATTAAAGGCGTGCGCCACCACCGCCCGGCTTGTTTTTAACTTTTTGAGACATTCTCACAAAGCCCTGGCTGGCCTTCTATGTAATAGAGGGTAACCTCCTACCATCTGAGCGCTAGGATTGCAAGTAAGCACTGCTGTGTATTTTGTGTGTATATATGTGTGTTCCTGTGTGTACAAGTGTATACATGTGTGTGCATACATGAACATGTGTGTGGAGGCCAGAGGTCAATTCCAGGTGTCACCTTAAATTGTGTCCCACTTTATTTTTTTGAGGCATGGTCTTTCACTGACTCTGGAGCTCAGTGATTCCCATCTAGCATCAGGAGGGTGCTGCTGCCATGTTTGTTTGTTTTTTACAAGGGTGATGATGATCTAAATCCAAGTCTTCATGTTTGTCAAATTTGTTGTGGATGATATTCTCTCTCTTCTTTCATCAACTCTTATCTCCTCCTCCCCTCTCCTCCCCTCCCCTTCCTCCCCTCTCCATTCTCTACCCTCCCCCGGCTCCTGTCCCCTCCCTCTCTCTCCTCTCCTCCTTTCCCTTGCCCTCCCCTCCTTTCCTCTCCTCCTCTCTCTCCTCTCCCCTCCCCTCTCTCCTCTCCCCTCCCCTCTCTCCTCTCCTCCCTCTCCTCTTGTCTCCCCAGAAGGGAGAGTCTTAAGTTGATTCTGTAATGTCCCTGATATGGGGACAAGAAACAATCTGAGTCATTAAGGTCACATGCCAAACATTTTATCATTGTAGTTGTCAAAAAACTACCAAGAAGGAGGGAAAGGAAGCAAGTTGCCTTTTTGGCAAGTCCCACCCTGGGGGGCATACCTCTTTCAGAAATGAATGATCCTGGTTTCTCTTCATACTTTGGGTGTGTTTGCTTTCACGTTGACTCTACCCTCAAGAATGGTTCCTCTCTGTGAGTTAGAGAGATGCTAATGAGCTCTTACAGAGATCCGACTTGCAACTGCAAAGTGATCAAAACTATTTAAAACTGTTTTACTGCCTCTGCTTCTGAGTTTATCGTCATGGGAAACTTGATTTTGCTCCGTCTCTTCACTCTTTTTCTCTTACTCCCAGCCATGTGGTGTGGGTTACTCCTCATGAGTTTTTAGAAAATAGGTCTTGAGGTTGAGGGGAAAAATTGGGGAGGAGCTGGCGAGATAGCTCTGTGCATAAAAAGCCTCTTGCTATCAAGCCTGATGACCTGAGTTTGATCCCTGGGACCTACACGGTGGAAGGAGAGAGCCTAGTCCCCCTTAAGTTGTCTTCTGACCTCCACGTGTATGTCATGGCATATGCACACCCACATATGTACATACACACACTAAAGAAATAGCATGCAATTAAAAAAAAATTAGTGCCAGGCCTGGTGGCTCACGCCTTTAATCCCAGCACTTGGGAGGCAGAGGCAGGTGGATCTCTGCGAGTTCAAGGCCGGCCTGGTCTACAAAGTGAGTCCAGGATAGTCAGAGAGTCAGGACTGTTACACAGAGAAACCATGTCTCAAAAAAATCACAAAAAAGGGTAAGAAAAACAAAAACCCTGTCTACAAAAACAAACAAACAAAAAAGTATGTGGGTAGGAAAAATGAGTAGAAGCTATGGCTACATGCAAGACTGACTTATGTATTCTTTATTTACTGCTGTATAACCCTCCACCAGTTAGTGGCTCAAAATGGTTCATATCTATTTCCCAGAGTGCATAAGGATCAGGGCTTAAGGAGTCTGGTAGGTTTAAGGCTCGGTGGTTCTGACTCTCTCCATCCCATGCTGTAGTTGGTGAGATGTCAGCAGTGGTCGAAGTCACGTGAAGACTCAGGTGGGGGCTATTTCCAAGGATATGTTACCAAGATGGCTCCCTCACATGGCTGTTGGCATGTGGCTCACTCCCTGGAGTGAGCTATTTGAATGTCCTGGTGATCTGACTGCTAACCTTCCCCAAGATGGCAAAGCGGAAGCTAGAATGTCTTTTATGTCCTAATAGTGGGTGTCACACAGTCACCTCTGTCCCATTCTATTTATTAAAAGTGAGTCACTAAATACAGCTCACAACTCCAAGGAGGGAAATCTGGCTCCACCTTTCAGAGGGAGGAGTACCAAAGAATTTGTGTACATACTTTAAAACCAGAGCAGACAGTAAATAGGCTAATTGAATCGAACCATGTGTTTCAACAACACGGGTGGTGGCCACATATTTTCTTTTCCTTCTGTCACATGACAGAGCTGAAAGACAGTGTTAAAAATGAATCAGGTAAGGATTTACCTTGAACTTGAAACTTGAGGTTCAGGAAAAAAAAATCCACCTGAAGGAATTTTTGGCCTTGGATTTTCAGTTGTCATAGTGATTTTAAATATGATAGAGGCTGAGGGTGTGGTTCAATGATAAAATATGTGTGCTTAGCATGGGAGAGGCCCTGGGGCCCTGGGTCCATCCTCAGCATCACTAACAGTCTCTGTTGGCTTGTCTAGGGTGGAAGCATATTTTCCCTGGAGATCCATACCCTGACTTCTAATTACTATCTAAATGTAATGCTGAACTGTTGACCAATGTTGAAAGTTAATTTTCAGAGGCTGGGGAGATGGTGTAGTCAGCAATGTGCTTGCTATGAAATCTTGAAGACCCACCTTTGGATTCCCTAGCACCTGGTATGCAGAAGCCAGGCACTGTTGTACATGCCTGTAAAACTCAGACCTTGGGAGGCAGAACTAGGAAGATCATTGAAGCACACTGACTGGCCAGTCTGGGTAAATAGGTAAGCTCTGGGTTTAGAGAGAGAGATAGAGATAGAGATAGAGATAGAGATAGAGATAGAGATAGAGATAGATAGATAGATAGAGAGAGAGAGATTGTGTCTCCAAAAATGAAGTGAAGAACAATAGAGGAAGACATTCTACATGGACCTCTGGTGTACATTCACAAGTGCACATGCATGACCCTTGACCCACACACAAAAGATATTTTCAGTCTGGAGAGATGGCTCAGTGGTTAAAAGCACACACTACTCTTCCAAATGACCTGATGCCTTCTTCTGGCCTCTGAGGACATTGGCACACATGTGGCACACACACAATCAATATGTTTTTAAGCTAGCACACACTTTTCATCTCAGCACTTGAACGGCAGAGGCAGGCAGATCTCAGTGAGTTCAAGCCCAGCCTGGTCTTCACAGTGAGTTCCAGGACAGCCAGAGCTACATAGTAAGATCCCATCTTAACTATATATATATATATATATATTAAGGTATTTTCAAAAGAAGGCAAAACCAAGACTTTCAGATACCACCAAAAGAGCTGGGAAGGTAGCTCAGAGACAGCGTGAATCCTGGGTTCAATGCACAGCAGGATCAAAAATAAAAAATATATAAATTAATGAAGAAAATAAATAAATAAAAGCTTTATTGGAGTCTGGTCAGACATGGTGGCGCATGCCTTTAATCCCAGCACTGGGGAGGCAGAGGCAGGCAGATCTCTATGAGTTCAAGGCCAGCCTGGTATACAGAGTGAGTCCAGGACAGCCAAGGCTATACAGAGAAACCCTGTCTCGAAAAACCTAAAAAAAAAAAAAAAAGTTTTATTGGAGTCTTTAGTCAAGGAAGTGGGTAAAGTAATCCCACCTACTAATTCAAAGGAGAATTCTTTCTTTCTTTCTTTTTTCGAGACAGGGTCTCTCTGTGTAACAGCCCTAGCTGTCCTGGACTTGCTTTGTAGACCAGGGTGACCAGGCTGGCCTCGAACTCACAGAAATCTGCCTGCCTCTGCCTCCCAGGTGCTAGGATTAAAGGCATGCAGCACCAAGCCCGACTCTTTCTTTTTTTTAAACAATAAAAAATGCTTTCTTTAGGGCTGGAGACATGGCTCAGCGGTTAAGAGCACTGACTGCTCTTCCAAAGGACCCAGGTTCAAATTCCAGCACCCACATGGCACTTCACAGCTGTCTGTAATTGCCAGGCATAGTGGCACACACCTTAATCCCAGTACTCAAGAAGCAGAGGTAGGCAGATCTCTGTGAGCTCAAGGCCAGCCTAGTCTACAGAGTGAGTTCCAGGACAGCCAAGGTTACCCAGAGAAACCCTGTCTCGAAAAACCAAAAGAAAAAAAAATGCTTTAACAGTTGCAGGCCAAACATCCTCTGGGTTAAATGGTGGATATCCAGAACCTAGCAGCAAGGTCAGCACAATCTCTGCATCTCTCTTTCTTACTCCACTAGGATGAGCACATCACCCTCTGGAACAGGGCCTTTGATGTTTCAGATGATAGAGTGGCTAGTGTCATCCATAAATTCTACATGCACTTCCATGCACTGCACTGTCCCTGAGAACTGTCCCTGAGTGCTGGTCCTGCCCAGCACTTTGGTTACCCTAGCCAGCTTAATGGGCTGCATGAGGCTTGTGTCCATGATGGCAGTGATTTGGCGGAGAGCTCAAAGGAGAATTCTAAGAACAGACATACCCATAGATAAGGAATGTTGAAATAAGTTAGTAAATGGCCACAAAATTGACTTTTGGGGTGGGGGTAGAGGCTAACCCTCCTCAGAAGTTACTTGCTCGTCCAGAAACTAGAGTTATTCTCATTGCTACTGACTATGGTTTACTTTTTTTGTTTGTTTTTGTTTTTGTTTTTTTTGGAGACAGGGGCACCTGTGGCACCATGCCCGGCAAAATAAGTTATTTTTAAAAAGAATGAACCGCCAGGTGTGGTGGCACATGACTTTAATCCCAGCACTCAGGAGGCAGAGGCAGGTGAATCTCTGTGAGTTCGAGGCCAGCCTGGTCTACAAAGTGAGTCCAGGACAGTCAGGGATATATAGAAACCCTGTCTCTAAAAACCAAAACCAACCAAACAAACAAACAATCAAAAAACCAAAAAACCCAACTTATTTTGATGAAGTTTGTAAATTATTATCTACTCTTACAACAGTCCATTGAAGAAATAGCTAAAATTCTTTTTTTTCTTATTCTAAAGCATTAACTTTTTTTCCTTACATTAAATAGCATGTTCTTCAGAAAGTATCCTTCTAACCTTGGGAAAGTTGGGAATTGAATATGGCAAAGATGAAATTAATTTAATATACTGTAGTTATATTTTGGTGTTCAAGAATAAATAATCTGAGCTAGGTGGTGGTGGCACAAGCCTTTAATTCCAGCACTCAGGAAGCAGAGGCAGGTGGATCTTTTGAGTTGGATGCCAGCCTGGTCTACAGAGAGAGTTCTAGGACAGTCAAGGCAACACAGAGAAACCCTGTCTCATGAAACCGAAATAAATAAATAAATAATCAATCAATCTATATGCAATTCAATTTCTAGAGTCTACAAAACTTGAGAGCATTAAAGAATTTGATAGATTAGCCTTCTGTTTCCCCCTAAAAACCATGGTGCAGCAATGGGCCTGGGGCTTCATGCTTATAAACCCAGGACTCTGGAGGCTAATGTAAGAGGATTGCATGAGTTTGAATCAAGCCTTGGCTACTGTCTTAATTAGGCTTCTACTGCTGAGCTAAACACCACATAGGCCAAAGCAACTTGGAGAGGAAAGGGTTTTTTTTGGTTTACAGGCTATTCCCCATCATCAGGGGAAGCAAAGGTAGGAATTGAAGACAAGAACCTGGGGGCAAGAACTGAAACAGAGACTGTAGAGGATCACTGCTTACTGGCTTGCTCCCTCTGGCTTGGAATCAGACTTTATCTTCCTTTATTTGCTTGCTTGTTTAAAATGTGTTACATACATTTGTTTCTGTACGTACATGTATGGACACATGTGTACCATGGTATGCAAGTGGGGGATATGATTCTATCCTTCCAGGGCTCCAGAGATTTAACCCAAATCACCAAGCTTGATGGCAAATGCCTTTACCTCATGAGTCATCTCTCTCCAGCCTCTAACAGACTTTAGCCTTGTGATTTAAAGGTAAAAGGAATTTAATATGTCACTTTCCACCTGGTACAATAGTCACCTAGTAGAGGCATGGCCCTGAGTTTGACTAAGTACTTCAAATAAGCATAAGACTAAAATCCCTTATTTATTTGAGACAGTTTTCTTTGTAGTCCACACTGACTTCAAACACAATATGTAGCTGGTTTTGAACATCTGATCCTTCTGCTTTCACCTTCCGAGTGCTGGGACTCGCATCTTGCACCACTATACTTATTTTAAAAGAATTAAACATTTCTATTCAGGAAGTAGAGTCATATAGTTTAAGACAAGTACACATTTGATATCTTGAAAAACATTATTTGATTTACAAATGTTTATGTCCTTGTCCTTGGAAAGATTTTGCTTATCAAAGTCATCAATTTGTGCACCCAGACAGACATAATTAAATAAGAAAACAGTCAAAACTCCATACATGGGGGCTGGAGAGATGGCTCAGCGGTTAAGAGCACTGGATGCTCTTCCAAAGAACCGGGGTTCAAATCCCAGCACCCACATGGCAGTTCACAGCTGTCTGTAATTCCCAGGTGTGCTGGCACACACCTTTAATCCCAGCACTAGGGAGGCAGAGGGAGGTGGATCTCTTGGGAGTTCCAGGTCAGCCTGGTCTACAGAGTGAGTTTCAGGGTAGCCATGACCACACAGAGAAACCCTGTCTCATTTTGGAAACAAAACAAAACAACAACAAAAAAAAATCAAGGCCAAACAAAAAATAATAAAAAAAAATAAGCTGGTCCTGGTGGCGCAGGCCTTTAATCCCAGAACTCAAGAGTTAGAGGAGGGAGGAGGATCCTCTGTGAGTTCAAGGCTAGCCTGCTCTACAAAATGAGTCTAGGACAGCCAGGGCTACACAGAGAAGCCCTGTCTCAAAAAACAAACAAACAAAAATAGCAAGGCCAATAAATTGAAGCTTAAGACTTGTAAGAGTCTTACAGCATTGAGCAGTTCATCTTAAAATACTTAGTCTGACAAACTACTTGCCTAGCATGCTTGAGGTCCCTGTCTTCCATATCTCTATCGCCAGCCCCTCAAAAAAAAATAAAATAATAAAAATAAAAAAGCTGGGTTAGGCATGAGTGAAGAAATGAAGTCATGTATTCTATATTCTTCTGAAATCACATATATAATAGCCATTTTCAACAATAGCCCTGACTTCTTTTGTTTCCTTTCCCTTTGAATCTGGGCTCTGTGACTGACTGCTTACACAATATATTATTGCTCGGATGACACCACCATAGGGTGCTCTTCTCATAAATCTTCGTGTGTGTGCCAGTCCAAGTGCATGAGCTCTTGTGTGCGAATGCAGACAGGCACAAAGGTGCTATGGAGCTTGTATGGAGACTAGAGGAGAACCTCTGATGTCAGTCCTTACCTCCTTCTACCTTGTTTGAGACAGGGTCTCATGTTTACTTTTGTACACTAGGATATCTCCATATCCTATTTCATTGTAGGAGTGCTGGGATAACAAAATCAAGCAGGGCACCGCCTGCCTGGCTTTGCTGAGGTCTGGGGCTCTGAACTTAGATACTCAGGCTTGTGGGGTGAGTGCTTTATTCCCAGCCTTTTGTCTTTTTTTCTGAGACAGAATCCTGCCCAGCATCCCAGATTGGTCCTGAGATAAGGGTCCTCATGTCTTTTCTCATGAGAGCTGAGACTGCAGGTATGGGCCGCCACACCTGGCTTGGGTGCTTGCTTAACACAGGTAAGCAGGTCCATGAGCACTTTTAGTTCTAAGACTGCTACTCAAAGAAAGAGGCCAACAAGGCTTTGGGGAATCTTTAAGCTGGGAAAACTTCTCTGAATCTGCCTCTAGGCTTAGGTTTTAAGTCACTGGCAGCTTCCATTTCCTCTCTCTTGGGGTGCTTTGCTCTTGGCACACAGCCACCATGCTATAAGGAAGCCCAAGCCACCCTGTAGCATGGCCCACATGGAGGAGAAGCCCAGCCAGCATGGTCCTACCAGCTCTGTGTGTGCACCATCCTGAAAGTGGATCTCAGTGGTCAGGCCCCAGACTAGATTCTTGAGCCAAATAAATGACTGCTGTTTTAGACTACCAACCTTGGTGCAGCTTAACTCAGTAGTAAGTAACAAAGTATGACTTAGACCTAGCAGGGTGCACAAATCTTAAATGTACTTTTATAAGCCGGACGCACGCCTTTAATCCCAGCACTTGGGAGGCAGAGGCAGGCGGATCTCTGCGAGTTCGAGGCCAGCCTGGTCTACAAAGTGAGTCCAGCACAGCCAGGGCTACACAGAGAAACCTTGTCTCGAAAAAAAAAAAATGTACTTTTATATGTTTATGAAACAATGTAATTGTTAATTAGGTTGGATAGAGAAGGTGTGCACCTCTCTAGGTTTTCTAGACAAATAGCTTCTTGAAATACTACCCAGGTACCTGGACTCTGAGTCTCTGGCCTAACATTTATTATTATTCTTACTTTTTTTTTTTTTTTGCAGCGATGTTTCCAAACTTAACCAAATGAAAAACACTCTCTGCAGCAGCCTTCCATGAAGTAAATAAATACTGGCGCTGATGATGTGTAGGCCAGAAGAGCGAAAGCTCAATGGAAGACAAGCAGACTTCCATCTGTAACCCCTGGGAAGACAGCTGGCAGGAAAATGAGCCGCTGTGCTCTTAAATCTCCTGTCAGCAAAGTCGCCTCGTAAAAACCCAGCGCAAGAGCATGGGGTGCTATCATAATACCTGTGATCATCAGCACTCTGAGGCCCTAACTTGTCCCTATCCTAAACAACAGAGGCCAATAAAGGCTTCGGGGAATCTTTAAACTGGGTGGAGAGGGACCCCTCCTGCTCTTTCCAATCTGCTTCACCAATTGCTTTACTTCAAACTGTGGGCTGATTTCCATTAATCACACTTGGCCCTAATTATCCTGGAGCAGCCATTCTTCCCCTGCCCTGGAGCTGGAATTTTAAGGGGTTACTGACAAAGCAGGTCCATGAGTCCAAACAATAGTGGTGGCTTCAGGAAAAGGCCGGTTGAGGACGTGTCTATCCTCAGTCTTTTCCTTCCAGACTATGTAAATTCCAGGCCTGCTGGTGATCTCCCCAGGTAGGAACCCGAGTTCCTCCACTAAATAGATTTTCCTTTTGTTGTCACATTAATTTGCAACTCATTAATAGTGACAGAAGTGAGGTACTGCAACGATGTCATTTGCATATTCATGAGTGACTTATTATTAAACAAATAAGATTTTCCTATCTTCGCAGCACCCAAAGTAAGGCTGAACAGTACATTACACCGGCCCCATGCTTTATTCTCTCTTTAATATGTTAATAGATGCAGTTGATTTCTTTAAGTAAATACGCATCTATAAAACAACACGTACTTTATAAAAAAGAAATTTAAATAATAATCCATTAGCAAAGTTGGCAACAATTTAAGAGGAACAACCCATTAATACTAACGCGTGGGAATCAATTTGCGAATTTTTAACTCGGGTGGTGGGTTTCGGACGACTGAGGGGGGAGGACCTGAAAATGTTGTGTGAGCTTAAAAACCATTTTAGTGAGTTTCAGGAGCCAGGGACTGGAATCCTTTACATCTTTTGGGTGCCGGGTCCCCGTAGGTGGAAAACTGTCTTCACCTCCACGTCGGCGTTTTTCCTGCGTCCTCTGGGGATGTAAGCTGTGGGCTGACATCCAGCACGTGGCTTTTCACCGGGTCCCCAGGCTGCCCAGCAGCAGCACCGGGTTAAGCGGGATGGGGGTGGGGCAAGACCTGGCGACTAGGCGCCGCTGCCACCGGGGCCGAGGCCCGGGTTCTCCCCTCCTGCTCTCCACCACTCCCCCCTCCCGGCACCCGCCTCATCACAGCCGGTTCTTTCCAGCTGGGGTCAGGGTGGCCTCCCCCCGCGGCGTCGCGGAGCCCAGGGCCAACCGCGCACCCTTATCTCGGCCGAGTCAGATACTCGCTGCGCGGAATCTGTTGACATTTACTATTGTTCGCAGGAGTCCGGAGCGCCGGACGGGAGGGAGCGAGCGAGCGGGCGGGGCAGAGCGAGGCGAGCCGAGGGAGGGCGGCAAGTGTGAGGCCTGCGCTCCACGTGTGTGTGCGCGCGCGCGCGTGCTCGCGAAGGAGGCGCGGGGGGGGGGGCTGATGAGGAGGGCCGCCTTCTTGGAAAATAAAAGTGGCCTGCGGGCCCGGAAGCTTCCAAGCCGGCCGAGCCGCCCACGCCGGGAATTGAAGTGGTGGTGCGCGGGGATGGGAAGCTGGGGGGCTGGAGGGGGAGGTGGGTGCAGGAAGGAAGACCGGGCGGCGAGGCCGTGGGCCCCGCGGGGGAGGGGTGGGGACGGCTCCAGCCGCAGGGCCCCCAGTGACCCACAGGACACAAGTGCATTTGTGCCGAGCCTTGGTGGGGATTAAAGTGCCATACGGCCCGAGCGAGGGGGGCGAGACGGGTAGAAAACAACCCGCGCGCACAAAGCGCGCATTGTTCCAGCTACCTCCATTATGCCGCGCTGCAGCCAAGAGCCTGTTTCGCAACTGCCGTCCGGGGGATCGGGTGCGCGCGCGCGCGTACACACACACACACACACACACACACACACACACACACACAGGCACACACACAGGCACACACACACACACACACACACACAGGCACACACACACACACACACACACACACAGGCAGACACACACACATACACAAGTCTCCCTGGCCAAAGCAGGGAGTGGGTGCGCTCGGCTGGGACAGGGAAGGGCTGCCTGGGCTGGGCTGTGAGCCGTGGGGACTCGCGGGTATCTTGGGGAGCTCAGCTGAGCTCTTTATGTTCTATCGTCCTAATCTTCCCGGTACTTTTTCGTTTTTCTGGCTCCTGCTCCAAGTGCGCCCCAGAGCGAGGAGATCCCCCTGGGAAGGAGGCGACGGCGGGGGTGTGAAGTGGAGAGGGCACGCTCACAGCCGCTGGCCTGCTCTGCTGAGGACACGTGCGCAGGAGGAACGGGGACAGCATCCCTGCTTTCCGAGAGGCTCCCCGAGCACCCACTCTAAGGCTTCCTGGCACTCCGGGACTTCCCCCTGCCGAGAGCGGAAGCAGCGGAATCCCGCACCGCGCCGCTTGGCCTGCCGGTGCGTGCGTGCCAAGTGGGGCAACTGAGTCTCCTCCACATTAACCACGCAGGGCCCAGGCCCTGGCCTCCTCCCTCTGTGGCATTCAGCGCCCTGCTTAGGCACACTGAGAGGGATTTTTACGCCTCGACAGCATCAGAAAGCGCCCTTCTTTGGGTGCAGAAGAGGGGGAGGATTAGAAACTACCCCACTTTCCAGAACCCCTGCTGAGCCTTCTTGGTGGGCAGGTGGGGATCGAAGGCGCTCTCAGGCTCTGCAAGCTAGCGAAGTCTGGTTTCCTTTACATTTTACAAGCTACAAATAAACTTCCCCTTGGGCGGATGAGCACTGCGTCCAAGGGCGGCTTCCCGCCGAATCCGGCGGGTGGTTTACGATCTAGGTCGGGAGCTGGTCCTAACGCGGCCTGAGCCCAGGGTGGGGCACTGGCTCCGGGAGAGCTCAGAGGTCGTCCAGGAGTGGTCGAGTGACCCTCCTCTTCCCTCCGGGGCTGAGGCGCCTCAGCTCTGAGGCCCGGGGGGTGGAGCTGGTTGATTTATGAGCCGTCACCCCACCCCGCCCCTCC
Source organism: Lophiomys imhausi (assembly GCA_907164525.1). Taxonomy (NCBI): domain Eukaryota; kingdom Metazoa; phylum Chordata; class Mammalia; order Rodentia; family Muridae; genus Lophiomys; species Lophiomys imhausi. The sequence goes on along the minus strand of CAJQZJ010000248.1, from coordinate 3,704,885 downwards.
CGTTTCACTTGTTTTCCTCATCTTCTCTAGCTCAAACCTTGTTCCCAAAGCCTCACCCCGCTACCCTGCCCAGCGATGATTTGGCAACATCAGGCGGCTGGAGCACTGGCCGGGGCCCCGGCGAGGAAGAGGGTGCAAAGGGTGTGGGTGAAGCCCTTGGTGTTTTTCAGCCCCCTGTACCTCCTCCCCGGGCAGGTGGTTAGCCAGCCTAGCGGGACAAAGCTAGGTGGCCAAAGCCTGAAAGACTGAGGTGAAGGGCTGGCCTCTAGGAGTGGGAAAACCCCAAGCCTTTGGGTTAGATCGCTGACTTCAAGGTTATCGGGCTGGGGGACTGGAACCATTGGATCACACCAGAGCAGAAGCCACTGCACCAGTTAACACCTTGCCAAAGGTCTCCACATCGCCTCATTTTTAAGTGTGTTCAGTTTCCCAAGGAAGTACAGAAGCCGCCATAGATTCCAACACTGCCTTTCAACGAGGGAGTGTTTTGCTCTGCTTTGATGCCCACACTGCCTACGTGGGAGGCCAGGCCTCCAACACGCGAGTGCGGATGGTGTATGTATGTGGGCCTACGAGGGAAGTAAAAAGAGTACTGGCAACTCAGGTGGCTGGCTACCTACTTTCCATTCTTTGATTTAGGAATGGGGAGTGGGGCTAGCACAAGGTGAGGGCCCTCCACAGCGCGGGACAATCTTGCTCAGCAGCCCCGCAGCCCGATGTTTGTTTAACCCTCTACCCAGCCTCCGCAGCTGGTGGCAGAGTGATTCCTGGTGGCGTTAATCTCAGGGCCGGACCTCAACCTCCTCCCCATTCTCAGGCGAAAAGTCCCAGGGTACTGGTGCCCCCCACCGCCCCGCACCTAAATGGACCTAGGAGATGTCGAGGGTATATATTAGGGGACCTTTGGCAATGTCTCCATTGTTCCCCGGGGGCTGGGAAGCTGACTCACTCCGAACACAGAGCGAAGCAGAGTGTTTTCTCGGCAGCCTTTACCCGAGTGCTTTATTTAGACAGGCTTTATTTACAGTACACATGTTTTCGGCTCGTTATTCTGGAGGCGGGAATGGAAACTGGGCAGAGCCGCTCTCCCCCGTGAGCGTCGCCTTTAGAAGGGGTTGAGTGAGCGTCAAAGGAGCCCACTCTCGATTGTCTCCCGTGTTCCTCAGTAAGATCATGTCTAAGAAAACTGAATGGGGCAGAAAAGGATGCTAGGAGACCTACAGTGGGCCAACCCTCCCAAAATACCCTCTTACAAATGCATGATAGACACCAGGAGAAAGTGAGACATCCCCATGACCATTTGAGTTCAGAGTGGGCAGGACCATAGAAGGTCACAGGGCCAACAATCGGTTTAGTGTGAAAAATCTTAATTCCTCCGTGTCTGGAGCTTCTCCCTTGTATGGTTTGGACCTCCGGGGTTCCCTGGCCTTGGTCTCCTCCCGTTCTGTTAGGAGTCTGGTGGCTGCTCCAGCTGGAGGGCCTCTGGTTGCCAGTCTGCAGTCAAGACGGATTTTTGGCAGCCTCTCAGTAAGTGGGGTGGTCCAGTTAGGGACTGCAGGAAATTCTCTGAGCTAGATTAAATATTTTACAAAACCTTTTGGGGGGGGGCTACGGTTGACTTGAAGCTGGCAATGTTAAACCAAACAAAAGTTAACGAGTTCTCTCTCTTCTGACTTTTAAGGTACAGTTCAGAGAAAGGGTGGGGGTGGTGCTCTTTGGAGGAAACAACTTTAATGGCTTTTCCTCTTATTTTTCTCTACATCCTTCTCCCTGGTGTTTACAGAGTTCACTAGTCTCTGGGATTGGAATGTTAGAAAGATCCCTTCAGAGGTCCCTTTTTGAGGGTAGCTGCAGCCGATTTGGTATCAGGTGGCTGCTGAATCCTAAACTTAAAGCTGTTAGCTTCTGATTACTGCTTAGAGTTAACCAGCAGCCTGTCAAGAAGAGCATGGGTTCTAGGAACTGCTGAGACATAACGCATCATTGTAATGCCAGAGGCCTCTTTCAAGATCTGTCCTAGGAGGTGGAGGGCCTAAGTTCTTGCTGCATTTCTGAGTTTTCTAGCCCTTTCTTGAGTCTCTAGTTGCAAAATCCGAACAGTTCCTGGGCTTTGCAGTGTTTCCTTCCCTCTGTCGTGCATCCCTTGGTTCTTGGGCTTGGATGTGACCCCCTATTCCCACATTTTGGCTGCTGTAATGTGGGAGTTCTGCAGGGCAAAACTGAACTGTGGGCACTCAAAAGGAGGAGGCTTGACCTTTGCAGGAAGAAGGCAGATTCACAGCCCCGAAGCTCCACAGGGAGCGCTGAGCTGCAAGGGAGCCACAGGCATTGCCATGGCCCCAGCAGCTCTCAGAAAGCTTGTAAAAGGAAACCGGCTCTGGGAGGCAGGGGGCGAGGAGACTTGGGAGCTTCCGTGCTGTGAGGGTGTCCTTCGAGAATGCGTAGGCCACTGGGAGCAAGAGAAACTTCTTGGGGGAGCTTACGCTGCCACGGTGGAGCTAGGAGGTGGAGCTAGAGGGTGGGAGGCTAGGTCAGAGTTGTCTTGGAAGACAATTGAGGGAGGAAGCTATAGAGAAGAGTACCTGGAGATGATGGTTCATCTGTTTGAAAGGGGATCTCCAACTGTCATCAAAGTTCTATGTATGGAGACTGGTTGAATTTTAAACATTCATATTGGGGGTGGCATTTTCTTTTTTTGAGGTAGGGTCCTTTCCACAGAAAATAGCAAGTCTGGAGAATTCCTTCCACACACTGTTTTAGTCAGAGCAAGGGGCTCTGAAGAATTGCCGCACAGGCTGATCAGGTTTAAGGGAGAGGGACTGAGGGGCCTACCCACTCACAGTAGACAAGATGGTGTCCCTTTGGGGTTGGAGTAGGTGCAGCAAACCGTTGTTCTGAGTCTGAGGCCCCTGCTTCTCCAGCCGGGTTACTTCTACACATGTCCAATTTTGGTGTCTGGAAAAAAAAAAGCAGCACAGAAACAAAGCCATATGACAAGACTGGCCGCAAACCTTAAAGAATCGAGAGGGTGGAGAAGGTGGTGGCCTGGAAGGTGGAGGGTAAATAATGCGGGAGTTGGGGGCGGGGGTGAGGCAGCATATAACTCCAAAGTTTTGTCTGTTTTCTAAATCCCCCCCCCCCCCCCGGGGGCATCTGATGCAGTTCCAAATCCTTCTATAGATTCCTAAGCCCCCGGTGCTCGAGGGAGTGTGCAATTACAGTCTTCAGGAAAGGCGCCTCCATAAGAGGCAAGGCGAAGCCGAAGTGTAGTACGGGAGTGGAGAAGCTCAGGCTTCAATCAGGGAAACCCCATCCCCCTGCCGCTTGGTCCTCCTATAGGTCCATTGCCAAGAGGTCAATTAACGCACTGCACACTCTTCGGTATGGTGGGGGCGGGAATAAGGGGAAGTATGGCGACAAAGCTTCTCCCAGTAAGCCAAGCGGAGACTTACACGCCCTACCCCAACTTCTTGAGATCCAGCTCTAGAAGTTAGCCTCCCCCCCCCTTCCAGTCCCCAACCCTGCTTCCTCGATGTAAGGAGTAACTTGTCACTTGCGGGACTCTTTGGAGTCCAAGGACCAGGGACTTTGTTCTCTAGGGGGCTTCCCCTCCTAAACTATCCCCATTTCTGTATATTATTTATCTCCCTCCCCACACTTAGCCGAAGGGTTGTCTAATCTCATTATCATAGACCTAGGTCTGGGTGACCTCGAAGCTGCCTTCCCAGAGGGCACTCTATTACACAGCAAACTGGAGTTTCCACCATTCAGACACACACACCCTACCTACCCCATGCTCCCGAAAGCCCGGTAGTGGTGGCTATAAGGGATATTTCGGACTATGTTGGCTTTGGGTCAGGCTAGGAGGAGAAGGCCCCCAGAGGCAGCCTGAACAGCGGGAGGACGACCCCTCCCAGCGCCCAGTTGCTGTGGTCCCCGGAGCAGATGGCAACTTTGTCTCCTGGTGTGTGCACAACCACTTTCAACACATTCAAAAGACAGCGCTCAGGCTGTCGGGGAAGCCTTGCTGACATTCAGAACCGATTAAAGACCCGAGACGGTGCCAGGCGCAGTGGAGGGTTATGAATTAATCATGGAGGTTACCGATATCTGAGGCTCCCCAGGGCAGCCCCTCTATTATTAAGCAGCCCACTGCCCATTCCTGACCCCCCACCCCCCACAGCAAAGGGGTAGGAGCGGCGTCTTTTGCACTGCCCCAATTAACAGCCACCCGGTAATGTGAAAAGTGTTTGCCCTGCAACCCTCCGAGAGGGCTCAGGCCGTGTTGCTGGGCCTGCCAGACACGCGGAGCAGAAAGCTCAACCTTTGGGACAAGCTCCAATATGAACACTAGAATCAAACCCTGGAGTGAGGGCTGCTCTCAGTCTATCTTTCCCACCCTGATGTGGGGGTCCGGGCTGGTGGCTGATGTCCGATGCCACCCACAGCTGGCTCTGTGTTCTGGGATCCCAGAGCAGCCACAACCTTGAGGCTCTGGCGGTGTTTCAGACCCCGGGTGTGGCGGGGCGGGGGGTACAGGTTCTTGTACTCTGTGAAACCCCTTCGCAGCCTCTGGGCCCCAGTGACTGGCATCTCCATGGTCCAAGCAATTTAGGGGTTGCCCTAAATGTCCCGTATCCCCGGGAACCCAGGAGGACATCTCGTCCACGGAACCGGCTGTCTGCGCTGTCGGCGTATTGTTCTCATCTCCTCTATTTATTTCTCAGGTCTGCCTGGCCACAGATTTCTGCAAGACGGAGCAGTCTTCGGGTTCCTCCTGCTTCCAGAGGGGCCATAAAAAACAGATGGTCTCATTAGGAACAATTTATGCATATATATTTCGAAGAGTTCAGCAGAGTCGGGGTAGGTTTGCAGCCCCTGCGTCAGGCAGGAGCAAAATATCACCACTTGCAAATGTTTCCAGTTTGCAAAATAATGGCCTATCCAAAGTAGCTAAGCGACGAATTACTCAAACACTAGAAGGTTGGATGCCAATATTATCAAATTCGTCCTGTTCCTCAAACCGTCCTTGTCTGTGGTCATTGGATTTCGGAGGGAGGCTTGGGGTCTCACACCCCTAAGCCTGCGGCTTCCTTTCAATGACTATTTCCAATCTCCAAGTCAAATCACTTATTAATTATAGAGGCAACTCTAGCAAACCCAATTACCCGTAGGCAGCCCTTCCCAGATGGGAAGTCTGTCTCGCTCGGCTCCCACAGTGGCCCAAATTCTGGGGAGGCTTCTTTTGCGTCCGATTTCTTTTTGTCAGTGCTCCTTCAGCGGCCGGAAATGTTTCTTTTCCCTGACCCCCCTTTTCCTACCCAGTTCCCTATCCTTTCTTTCTGCTAGGAGACATCCCCGCCCCACAGAAGGCACTGCCTTCAGGCTAAATTTACTGCCGCGCCAGGTTTAAGCCTTAGGCGTTGTAGACCTGGCGTTGGAATGGCGGAAGCTAGAGACAGAGCCCTATTCATTTGCAAAGGAAGGCTGAATGATTCGCTCCGTTGGCTGCCCCTCGCCTACACTATCCTCCCTTCAAGCCTAGCATGTGGTTTAAGTGCGCCTTGTTTTGTGGGATGTGTGTCAGAACTCCGACAGGCCTTACCCTAGGTTGTGTGTGATGGTGGTGGGGAATCTCACTTTTAATGCCACCACGGTTATGGCCATGTGGCAACAATAATGCTTACCACCAGGACATTGTGCCAAAGCATTTAACCTACTGTTCACGTTTATCTCTTCCCTATCCAAGCAGCCACCCTTACATGGGCATTATTCCTTCCACTTTGCAGATGAAATACCTAACGTTAAGAAACGCGCCTCAAATCCCGCAGCAAGTGAAAATAAAGCCTTAATCCGAAGCCTGAGTTTAATTCACAGCTTCAAAGACACCTTCCGGAATTGTAGAAGCCATAGGGGCCGGGGTGGGGGACGGGCGGGGACCACTGTTAATTTGCAGGCGAGGACGCATGCCTGACAGAGTATAGGCCTCAGAGGTTTCTGGCTAGAGATTTATTTAATGGTGCAAGGACACGTGGGGCAGGGGGCACCCGGATTACTGGCACATGTGAGACTGGAGGGGACCCTGAGGGTTGCTGCGTTGGTTGAGGCTGGGATCTTGCAAAGCCTTGGAGAAGG
>CAJQZJ010000248.1:3636997-3653750 GCA_907164525.1 Lophiomys imhausi | reverse complement strand
AAATGTTTGGGGAGATGGCTCTGCAGTCCAGTGGCTTGCTGTGCAGAACTGGTCCCTGGAAGCCTATTGAAAAGCTAGACACAATAGGGCACTGGTTTGTGACCCCAGCACAGCCCTACTGGGAGGGAAGGCAGAGACAGGAAAATTCCAGAATTTCCATAAGTGCACCAGGACATGCACCTCCCCCTCCCCCCACACCATCAAGGAGACACTGAATGTGATGATGCAAATCTATAATCCACAGCATTCAGAGATGTAGAGACTAGAAGATTGTTGCAAGTTTGAAGCTAGCCTGGTCTACATAGCCAGTTCAAGGTCACTCAGGGCTACAGAGTAAGATCACTCTCAAAACTAAAACAAGGAGTCAGTAAGATGACCTGAGTTTGATTCCTGGGACCCACTTAGTAAAAGGAGAGGATCAATTCCACGAAGTGGTCTTTTTAATCTACACACACACACACACGCACACGCACACGCACACGCACACGCACACGGCAAGCTACCCACACGAAAACAACACGCATACATTCATAATAAGAAATAAAAATTTAAGAAAAGTGGCCCATTCGCCTACTCCTATTTCCTCTTCCTCCTCTGGAGACTTTCCCTGTACACTGGTCCAAATCCTCTTGAAGCAGGGAACCCACCATGGTGGTCCCATGCTTTCTTTAAGCCAGGCTTAGGCTGCCCCTCCTCAGGCTAGTTGGGTATTGCTCCAGGCAACGTGATTAAAGTTGGCCCCTCCAGAGAGGGGCTGTGTTAGAGAATCGAAGACATGGAAGATGCTCATATTTGCTGCTCATTTCTAAGGCTAAGGTGCTGGGATGGAAATATTAGACCACACAACAAGCCCTGAAGGGTTGTCAGTTCAGAATCAGAGCAGTGAAGATGAGAATCAAGACAAAAAATCTCATCTCTGAAAATGTTAAAATTTCAGGGGACCATCAGATACCTGAAATCCATGAAGGCCTGATAACGAAAGGAAAGAAAAAACAAAACAAAACAAAAAAACCCCAAAACCCTGTGTCTGTGAGAATGGGAGGCTATTGGTCCCACTTTTAATTGCACCTGGAAAGGGGCTTAATATCTCAGCCAATTTCTCCATCATCTTTTGCAAATCTTGGGCTGCTTAGGTCCCTGAGGGTTTGTGCAATAAAATGGGATGGTTAAAGGGCATGTTTCTGCATTAACGAATCTTTCTGCACTGGCTGGGCCTGAACATTATGTAAATGTTTACTGTAATTAAGAGATGAAGTTGTCAAGGCACGGTATTTTGGTGAATGGGTTGGAGTGCCTGCCATGCTTAGTCACTAGAGAAGGAAGAGGAACAGGAAGAAGCAGAAGAGAAGAAATGGGTGCCTTCCCCAGGAGCCTGGTTTTTACAGGTCCTTTAGCTGGTGGTATAAGAGAAGGAATAAAATGGGGGGGAGGGGATGCTTGGCAGGGCTCAGCTTTGTCGTTCTGGTGCTGCTGCTACTGCAGTAGGGGCCTTAAGCTTTCTTGCACTTTCTCCTACCCATTTAGGGAACCATGAGGCTGTATTTGCTGCTTGCTTTTGTTTGGTTTGTTTTTGATGATGTGATGGTGGAGGTTTTTTTTTTGGGGGGGGGGGTTGTTTCAAGACAGGGTTTCTCTGTGTAACAAGCCCTAGCTGTCCTGGACTCACTTGGTAGACCAGGCTAGCCTTGGACTCGCAGAGGTCCACTTGCCTCCCAAGTGCTGGGATTAAAGGCATGTGCTACCACGCCCGGCCATTACAGACAGTTTCAAACTGCCACGTGGTTGCTGGGATTTGAACCTGGATCCTTTGGAAGAGCAGTCAGTGCTCTTAACTGCTGAGCCATCTCTCTAGCCCGATGGTGGAGAATTTTAACACTTCAAAAAATACCCCAAACCCTGGAAGCCATGAGTGATGCTTCCAGCACTGGGGAGGTGGAAGGCAGATGATCTTTAGTTTGAGATTAGACAAGTATTGATATATACTTTCCATAATATATCTTTAATTTGTTTGAGTTTGAGGTACAAATTAGTTATTATTATTTATTAAATTGGGGTTTGCTGGGCATGGTGGTGCACGCCTTTAATCCCAGCACTCGGGAGGTAGAGGCAGGCGTATCTCTGTTAGAGGCCAGCCTGCTCTACAGAACCAGTTCCAGGACAGCCAGGGCTACAAAGAGAAACCCTGTCTTAAAACACTACCCCCATTTTTTTGGGTGTGTGTGTGCGCGAGTGTATATGTGTGCAACGTACACGAAGACCATAGATTGATGTTGCTTGTCTTCCTCAACCACTCTCACCTGAGTGTGGTGCCCACTGATTTTGATAGACTGGCTAGCCAGCGAGAGATCTGCCTGTGTCTGCCTCCCGAGTGCTGGGATTATAGGTACTCACTGTTGTGCCTGATATATTTTTTAACATGACTTTTGGAAATGTGAACTTACATCCTTAGGCTTGCTTGGCAAGCCCTTTACCTACTTAGCCATCTCCCCAGGCCCTGGACCCATTTTGACATATAGATACATCCATGACACCATCACTAATCTAAGCAGCGATCACACTGTTGCTCCAAATGTTTCCTCAGTTGCTAAAAAAGATTTGTTTTGTGGCTTATTTATGTGTGTGTCTGTGTACCTATACATGGTCCCTGTGGATGCCAGAAGAGGGGGTTGGATCCCCTGGAGCTAGACTTACAGGTGCTTATAAGCTGTCCAATATGGGAGCTAGGACCAAACTCTAGATTTCTGTAAGAGCAGCAACTTTTTTTAAAAACTGAAAATAGATTTTTCTCTCACATAATAATATATCCTGATTATGGTTTCTCCTCCCTCCCAGTTCCTCCCAACCTCCCCTCCCATCTAGATCTACTCCTTTTCTGTCTTTCATTTAAAAATAAACAGGCACCGGGTGTGGTGGCACACACCTGTAACCTCAGCCCTCGGGAGGCAGAAGCAGGCAGATCTCTGAGAGTTTGAGGCCAGCCTGGTCTACAAAGTGAGTCCACGACAGCCAGGAAAGACTGTTATACAGAGAAACCCTGTCCCTGTCTCGAAAAACAACAACAACAACAAAAAACCAAAACAACAACAACAACAACAACAACAACAACAACAACAACAAAAACCCAAACAGGCTTCTAAGGGATATAATAATAAAATAGAGTAAAATAAAATAGAATAAGATAAAACAAAAACCATCATATCGAAGTTGGACAAGACAAACCAACAGAAGAAAAAGAGCCCAAGAGAAGGCACAAGAAAAAGACCCAGTCACTCATATGCTTAGGAATCCCATAGAAACACTTAACTAGAAGCCATAATATATACACAGCAGACCTACTGCAGACTAATGTAGGCCCTGTGGATGTTGCTTCAGTTCATATGAGCTTTGTTCATGCTGATTTAGAGGGCCTTATTTTCTTGGTGTCTTCCAACCTCCCTGGACCTTAGACTCTTTCCATCTCCTGTTCTATGGGGTTCCCTGAGCCCTGGAGAGAAGGACTTGATGGAGACATTCCATTTAGAGTTGAGTGTTCCAAGGTCTCTCACTCTCTGTATAACGTCTGGCTGTGGGTCTATTTATTTGTTCCCATTTGTTGCAAGAGGAAGCTTCTCTGATGATGAGTGAACAAGGCACTGATTTATGAGTATAGCAGAATATCATTAGAAGTCATTTTATTGCTATGTTCTCTTAGTAAAACAGTGGTATTTAGTTTTACCCTAGGTTCCTGGGCTATCTAGTCTCAGGTTATTGGTCACCCAAGCAGTGTCAGGTATGGGTTCCATCTCAAGGAATGGGTTTCAAGTCAAATGAGATATTGGTTGGTTACTCCCACAAGCTTTGTACCACTATTGCGCTAGCATATATTGCAGGCAGCATCCCATTGATGACCCAAGGGTTTGTGGCTAATTTGGTGTTTACATTTCTGTTTTGGTAGTGGGCAGTGTATATTTTTGTACCAAAGATACTAGAAAGTAGGGGTGAAGGATCTAGGTAGGCACCAGCTCAACTTCCCCATCTTCAAAGAGTTGTGCGGGTGTTGTCTTCAGCAATGAGGCCTTGCTGTCAGTTTATGTAGAACAACCTATAAACTATAGATTGGCAACAGTCTGGGTTGTTTGGAGATTCTTTTGGGACCCCTTTGGCCAACAATTCAATTAGATGTAACTTAATTCTAGCACTGGAAACTTCATTTGGAAACAAGAGATGGACAGGTGGGACTATCTCCCCATTATTTGGTGATTTCAATTAGATTGCCTTCATATGTTTACATATTTTAGGAAGATTCTACTGTATTGTTTCCCTTCAAATACCCCTTAATTTTAGCTGTCTCTCCTCATTCCCCCTCTACTTGATCCTCCCATTCCGTCTCCCCCATCCATAACTATCCTATTTCCCTTTCCTAATAAGATCTATCAGTCCCCCTTAGTCCCTTACCCTATACCTAGCCTCTGTAGTTTTATGGATTGTAGCTTGGTTATCATTGTCTTAACAGCTAATATCCACATGTAAGTGAGTACATACCATATTTCTGTTTCTGGGTTTGGTATACCTTACTCAGGATGATTTCTTTCTAGTTCCATCCATTTACCTGTGTATTTCATGATTTCATTTTTTCCACAGTTGAATAGTATTCTGTTCTGTAAATGTACCACATTTTCTTTACCATTCTTCTGTTGACAGACATCTAGGTTGTTTTCAGTTTCTGGCTACTATGTATAGAACAGCGATGAATATGGTTGAGCAAGTTTCTCTGTGGTAGGACGAAGTATCCTTTAGGGGATAACCTCAAGAGTAGTATAGCTGAATCTTGAGGTGGATCAATTCCCACTTTCTGAAGAACTGCCACACTGATTTCCATAATGGTTGTATGAGTTGCAGCAAATGTTCTCAACCACTGAGCTATCTCTCCAAGTCACCAAAGAACTACTTTGAACCTAAGATTTTGTGCATGTGTGAAAGCCCTGTGCAAACATGTTAGATCCTTAGCCAACCTTTCCTTGTGACTCCTTGTGATCCCTTTAGCCTGCCTTTCCCTGTCTGCATCCTCTAAACCACTAATCTGTCACTGTCACTCTAAATTACTTTGCATTTCCTAGAATTTCAGGTAAATGGGGTGGGGTAGTATGTCTTCTCACTGTGTTTTCCACAGAAGAGTGGTTTGGTGACATGGTCATGCTGCATGCCTGGCTAGTTTGTTCCACTTATGTATGCATATGTATGTATGTATGTATTTATTTATTATTATTATTTTTTAAAGATTTATTTATTATGTATACAGTGTTCTGTCTGCAGGTATATCTGCAGGCCAGAAGAGGGCACCAGATTTCATTATGGATGGTTGTGAGCCACCATGTGGTTGCTGGGAATTGAACTCATGACCTCTGGAAGAGCAGCCAGTGCTCTTAACCGCTGAGCCATCTCTCCAGCCCTTATTATTTTTGAGAAAAGATTTCTCTGTGTAACTCTGGCTGTCCTGGACTCGCTTTGTAGACCAGGCTGGCCTTGAACTCACAGAGATCTACCTGCCTCTGCCTCCCAAGCGCTGAGATTAAAGGTGTGTACCACCACGCCTGGCTGGTTTGTTCCCTTTTATTGCTGAGAAGCAGCCCACTTCGAGAATATGTACTGTTTGTTTACAGGACCTTTGGTTATTTCTAGGTTGAGGCTATCAGAGTGAATATTTGGCTACCATATTTGTGCTTTCATTTCTCTTGGGTAAATACCTAAGAATGGAATGGCTAGATTGTTCATAGGGTGTATGTTTAACTTAATAAGAAATTGCCAAACTCTTTTCCAAAGAGGTTGTACTATTTCCTGCTTTTATCAGAAACATAATGGTGTTCCAGTTGCCCTACCTCATTGCCAGTATTTGGTATTAACTTTTTTTTTTTTTTTGAGACAGGGTTTCTCTGTGTAACAGAGCCCTGGCTGTTCGGGAACTCACTTTGTAGACCAGGCTGGCCTGGAACTCACAGAGATCCTCCTGCCTCTGCCTCCCAAGTGCTGGGATTAAAGGTGTGTGCCACCACACCCAGCTTAACATTCTTTTTAATTTTTGCCAATTCCAGCTAGCTGTATTTTATTTTATGAATTTATTTATTTATTGGTGTTTTGAGATAGGGTCTCAGTATGTAGCCCTGGTTGGCCTGGAACTTGCTATGTGGACTAGGATGGCTTTGATTTAAGACATGTGCCACCATGCCTTGTTCAATAGCTGTATTTTTTTTTTTTTTTTTTTTTTTTTTAGTTTTTCGAGACAGGGTTTCTCTGTGTATCTCTGGCTGTTCTGGACTCGCTTTGTAGACCAGGCTGGCCTCGAACTCACAGAGATCCGCCTGCCTCTGCCTCCCAAGTGCTGGGATTAAAGGCGTGCGCCACCACCGCCCGGCCAATAGCTGTAATTTAATTAAAATATCTTTAGAAGTTGTGAGGCACATGAATATATATATACACACACACACACACACACACACACACACACACACACACACACACATAATTTCATCAGCTTTTACACTTAATATTCTTATTCTTTTTCTCTCTTATCCCTCCCTCCCACTCCCTCTCTTTCATTCCTTCTTTTTTTTTCTAGATCTTATTCAAGATTTACTCTGAGCCACTTGCCCCTCTCCCAGTTCACAGTATAGGATTGCGGACCAACATCCTATAGGTACAAGCAAGACCTTCCAAAGATTTTTGTTCATTTTCCGTCCTTTTTCTTCTTGACAATTCCCAAGTCATGAAGCTACTACACACATGTAGGCAAAATGTACACCAGAGCTGACCTGTAGGACATTCAGCTCTGGGAAAAAGAAATGCCATTCAAAGTCTGTTTGAGAATCCTAACGAGGGGAAATGCCCATTGCCCCTGACCTTGACACACAATGATTATGAAACAGGTACCTAGACCTCCCCGTCTTCACTATTAGCTATTTTTACTCACTGGCCTCTGCACCTTGTCCATCAACCAAGAAGAAACACAGTAGCACATCCCCAATTTGCAGCCTGCTAAAATGGGAATCTTTCCAATATCCCTCATCCAAGTATGGGGGGTGCTGGGAGAGTGGGCCCTGAGGATTGACAAACGGTTAGCGCCAGAGAGAAAGAGGATAGAAGAGCTTCGCCTGAGCTCTTATTTGGGAGGCAGAGAGAAGCTTTAAGTTGGCACAGGGTTAAACCCTATGGCCACCGAGGTGGGTTTGCTTCACAGGATTTGACTAGGGATTGCAGAATGCATATATTCCAGAGTGGGTCTGACTACCTACTCATCCTTGCTAATTGGGCTCATCCTTAAAGGAGCTAGGAAGCAGTATGGTCAGAACAGCTGGTGTAACTAGAGCTGGTGGCTCCTGGGACAAATGCCACAGAGCCATTTGTAAAGTGCTACTTGGCCATTCCCTGTGGGCTTACTGATCCTCCAAAGGAGAGAAAGGGAAGGGAAATAATAACGGGTATAGGATTGTTTTGCTCACCTCTCAGGCTGTTGGTCAAATGGAGTCAGGGGTTAACAGCACTAAAGACAACTACACGTCACCAGGAGATTCCTTAAGACTTCAAAACAGAAAAGCATTCATGCACCCTCCCAGCCTACTGAGCCTGTCCACCCACGGTGACATAAAAGAGGCCAATTCCCAGGTCATGTTCACCTTTCTCCTCTTTGTGACAGAGTTCCTAGCCCAGGCAGGCCTTGAACTTGTTCTATAACAGAGGATAACTTTTTTTTGAGCCTCCTGAATGCTGCGGTGACTGACAGAGCTGGGGATAGAAGCTAGGCAAGCACTCCACCAACTCAGATGTAGCCCCAGCCCACTGTTTTTGTTTGGTTTTAGAGACAGGGTTTCTCTGTGTAACAGCTCTGGCTGTCCTGGACTCGCTTTGTAGACCAGGCTGGCCTTGAACTCAGAGATCCGGCTGCCTCTGCCTCCCAAGTACTGGGGTCAAAGGTGTGCTCCACCACAACCCGGCTCATTGTTCACATTTTTCAAATTTCACAAGCAATATTTTAGAGCACTGGGGTTTGGCTATCAAGAATAAGGATGGACTAGATGGTGAAGGCCTGTTTTGCAAATCCAAAGAACAACTGCTTTAAGAAATGTAATCTGAAGCTTGGTGGTGGTGGCAGCAGTAGTCCCAGCACTTGGAAGACAGAGGCAGGTTGATCTCTTACTTCAAGGCCAACCTTGTGTACACAGAGAGGGATAGATAGCTCCAGGAGGGGCAGAGAAACTGTCAAGCAAAAAAAAAAAAAAAACCTAATCAGGGATGGAGAGAATAGAACTTATTCCACAAAGATGTCTTCACACCTCAATTATTTGTGTTGCAGCATGTACATGCCTATACACACACACACCACACAGACACACCACACATACACACCACATACATATACACACACCACACACATACATACACCACACACAACACACACACACCACACACAACAGACACACACACACCACACAACACACATACACACATCACACACCCCACACATACGTACATACACACCACACACACATACACACCACAAACATACCATACACACACCACACACACATACATACATACACCACATACAACACACATACACATACACATCACACACAACAGACACACACACACCACACAACAGACATACACACATCACACACCCCACACATATGTACATACACACCACACACACATATACACCACAAACATACCATACACACACACCACACACACATATATATACACCACACATATACATGCATACACCACACACAACAGACACACACACACATACACACACCCCACTAAATAAAATTAATAAGCTGGGTGTGACACTGAGAGATGGGTCATCAGTTAAGAACACAGGCTACTTTTCCAAAGGACCAGACTTAGGTTCCCAGCACCTAACCAGGTGGTTCACAACCATCTGTAATTCCAGCATCAGAGGATTGAAGCTTTTGGCCTCTTCAGCCACCCACAGTCAAGCACCCATCCCATGCATACACACATGCATGTACACGCACAAACACACACAAAATTTAAAATAAAAATAAATAAATTAAAAAGCTCTGATGTGGTAGAATGAATTTGTAATCCCACCATGCCACTGGTGAGATGGGAGATGGAGACAGAAGAGTCAGTAGAAGTTCACTGGCCAGCTGTCTTAGTTTGGGTTACTATTACTGTGATGCAACACCATGACCTAAGCAATTTGGGGACCAAAGAGTTTATTTGGCTTACACTTCCGCACTTCCACATCACTGTTCATCACTGAAGGAAGTCAGGACAGGAACTCCAACAGGGCAGGAACCTGGAGGCAGGAGCTGAAGCAGAGGCCATGAAGGGTACTGCTTACTGGCTTGTTCACCATGGCTTGCTCAGCCTGCTTTCTTATAGAACCCAGGACCACCAGCCCAGGGAAGGTACCACCCACAATGGGCTGGACCCTCCCCCATCAATCACTAATTACGAAAATGCCCTACAGGGTTGCCTATAGCCAGATCTTATGGAGGCATTTTCTCAACTGAGGCTTCCTCCTCTCTGATAACTGTAGCTTCTGTCAAGTTTCTATAAAACTAGCTGGCACAACTGGTCCCTTAACTTGGCACACAATCACATCACTATTAAGCCATAATCTTTCCTTTCTTATTTATTCCCAAGGTCTCACATTAGGAACATCACAATATAAAATATTCCAAAATTTAAAAGTCCCACAGTCTTTAAAAATTCAAACACTTGGGCTGGAGAGATGGCTCAGCGGTTAAGAGCGCTTCTGTTAGCTGCTCTTCCAGAGGTCCTGAGTTCAATTCCCAGCAACCACATGGTGGCTCACAACCATCTATGATGAAATCTGATGCCCTCGTCTGGCAAGCAGGCATACATGAAGACAGAACACTGTGTACTTAATAAATAAATCTTTAAAAAAAAAAAAATAAATAAATAAAAATTCAAACACTTAAAAAAAATCCACTCTCAGGCTGAAAAGATGGCTCAGCAGTTAAGAGCACTGGCTGTTCTTCCAAAGGACCCAGGTTCAAATCCCAGCACCCACATCACAGTTCACAGCCGTCTGTAATTGTTGAGCATGGTGGTGCACTAGGGAGGCAGAGGCAGGCAGATCTCTGAGTTGAAGTCCAGCCTGGTCTATAAAGTGAGTCCAGGGCAGCCAGGGCTCTTAAACAGATAAACACTATCTTGAACCCCTCCTCCCCAACAAATCTATTCTCTTTAAAACACTGTCTCATTTAAAATCCAAAGTTTTTGTAAAATTCCACAATCTCTTTAAAAGTTCAAAGTATATCAACTGTGGGTTCCTGTAAAACAAAAATAAATTAAATACGTTCTTACTTCAATAGAGAAGAACCAGGGCACAGTCACAATTTGAACAAAGCAAAACCAAACTCCAAAACTGTAACTCAATGCCCAATTATGTGGGCTTTACTCACAATCTTCCGGGCTCCTCCAAGGAGTTTGGGTCACTTCTCTGGCTCTGCCCTCTGCAGCACATACAGCTTGTCTTCTAGGCTCAGGCAGGCTCCACTCCATTGCTGCTGCTGTTCTTGGTGCTCATCCCATTGTACTGGCATCTCCAAAATGCTGGGGTCTCTTGCTGCGACTGGGCTGCATTTATTCCACTAGCCTCTTCATGGTGCCAAGCCCCAGCTTCTCTGCATCACTCTTTTAATCCTGGACCTTCAATTGACCCCTATACTTTACCACCAGTGTCCTCTCCTGGCCTCTCACAGTGCCAACCCTCAGCTGCTTTCCATGATCTTTCCACGCCTTCAAAACCAGTACCACCTGGTGACTCTTCCACTACCAAGTTCAGTTGCCAGTGCAAGGTACAACCTCAGCGACCTCTGGGACACAACTTCTCTGTGCTCTCAGGAAACACTTCCCAGAAGATTTCAACTCAATGATGCTGGTCTCTTCTTAAATCACTGCTAATTTCTTAGCTCCAGCTAACCAGCATCAATTGTCCCAGTAAAGCAATGGTTTCACTTCATTGGTGCCAGTCTCTTATTAATCATGTCTGACTTTTCAGCCCCAGCTGACCAGAATGACAGAATACTAATTCAAAATAGCAAAATGTCCCCATAGAGTCTTTAAACTTTCCTTTGAAACTTATAAGCCAGGCCTCCATCTTCTGCATGGCCCTCAACATTCTTATCTTCCAAACTCCTACAGAACAGCCCACTGAGCTCTTGAAACTTTTCCAGCCCAAAGTTTGAAAGTCCTTCCACAGTCCTCCCAAAAACAATATGGTCAGCTCTGTCACAGCAATACTCACAATCTTGGTACCTTGGTTTGAGTTACTATTGCTGTGATGAAACACCATGACCAAAGCAACTTGGGGAGGAAAGTGTTTATTTGGCTTCTACTCCAGCTATTCTGGGGTACACAACAGTGGCCAACAAGAGACACTGCTTTAAATAAGGTAGAAGGTGAGGATCCACATCCTACCTTATGTTCTAACTTCAACATGTATGCAGTGATAATGCATGTCCACACTTACACACACATGAGCATGTGCAATACTTGCTTCACAGACATATCTTGTATACACATATCCAAACACACACACACACACACACACACACATACACACAGAGAGAGAGAGATGAGATGAGATGAGATGATGGTTTAACAGAAGGCAAAGATGCCAGTTTTCCCAGCTGCAGCCAACTTTTAGGTTTCCAGTGAGGTGAGAGGAAGAAAAGGATGAGCTCTTCTGTCAGCGAAGCCCTAACAGCAAATGGTAGCACCCCATCAAAGGAGAATCCATATCCCTGATTCCACGGTTGCCCTTAGTAGCAGTTTCTCCTTCACCGACTAAGCACAGAAGTGGCTGTCTTAGGGGAATGACTATCCTCTTTTAACAGGCCCCTGAGCATCTGCCAGAACCCAACCCCCAGCTGTCACACAGGGGTGGGAGTCAGCTCCTCCCTTGTCCTGTTCCCTTGAGTGGGATGGGGAGAAAGCCTAAACCTCAGTAGCTGCCCCCAAAGAGCATCTCCTGGGTGCCTCCAGGAGTTGGTAGTGTCTAGTGTCTAACTGACACAGCTTTAATTGTTCTGCAAGTTCCAGTTTGTATTAGTTCCTTTGTAGGTGATGTGAAGGGAGAGTTCACTTCAACTCACTGTTTGAGGGTACAGTCTGTCATGGGGGGAGTTGTGGAGGCAGGGGCAAGAGATACAAGCAAGGCCACATTGCGCCCATTCTGGAAGCAGAGAGTGAAAAATTCCTTCCTTTTCTTTTTTCTTTTCCTTCCTGTCTTCCTTCCTTCTTCCTCCCTTCCTTCCTTTTTTGAAATAGTGTCTTACTGTGTATGTAGTCCTGGCTGTCCTGGAGCTTACCACGTAGACCAGGCTAGCCTCAAATTCAGAGATCTGTTTCTCTCTGATGGGACTAAAAGTATGTGCCACACACAACTTTCTCCCTTTTTATGCAGGACTCCAAACCAAGCAATAGTACCACCCACATTTAGGGTGAGATTTCCACCTCAATTTAGCCTAGTCAAGAAAATCCCTTGGGTACATGCCAGGAGGTTTGCCTTTCAAGGTGATGCTGTATCCTGTGAGGTTGACAACCAACACAAACCATCACACAGATCACCTCCCTCAGCATCAGAGTAGGTGTCTGAAAATAACCTCTTATTGCTGTCTGGGAATGGGCCATAAGGGCCAGTCTGGGAGGCCCCTGACAAGGCCAGCTGGTCATACCCTGGGAATCTAGGTTCAAAAGGTTGTTGGTGAGGTTGGTTCTTATAGTCAGGGAACAAAATGAGAGCCCTAGCAGTACAGCCTCATCCTGATTGGCAAGGCTGGGCATCCTTGGTCCTTGACAGGTGTGGTCCATGAAGCTGGATATCCTAATGCTAGTCTCCTGGTCACCATCACTCAGAGCAGGATCCATGCGAATGGAAGGCAAGTCTGACAAGTGACTCCTCTGTGTCCCTGTGACCATTGCACAAGCAATGCTAGTGCATGGTTGTAATCTCAGCCTTCCAGAGATAGAAGCTGGAGGCTGACGGACCACTAGCCCAAGGCCAGCTGGGATTACTTCATGAGACCTTACCTCAAATACCACCAGCACCACAGCAACAAATTGCTGAAAAGGATTGGAGTTACAGGTCAGTGGTAGCGTGTGCGTTTAGTATGCTTGAGGCCCAAGGGTTAATCTCTACTATTGAGAACAATGTCTCAGTGAAATACATTCAAATGCTAATATTTATCTGTGGATGCTGGCATAACTACAATTCCAGCTACCTGGGAAGCTGGGGTGAGAAGATAGCAAGACCCTGCCTCAAACTAAATCCGTCATCAACATCATTCTCATCATTTTAGTGCGGTGGCTCACGTTTGTAATCAGCAGCACTTGAAAGGCTGAGGCAGGAGCATCAGAAGTTTATTGACATCTTCAGTTACATATAGTCTAGCCTACAGGAGACCTGTCTCAAAACAACAAGCAGTTGAATGGTGGTGGCACACGCCTTTAATCCCAGCACTTGGGAGGCAGAGGCTGACAGATCTCTGAGTTTGAGGCCAGCCTGGTCTACAGAGTGAGTTCCAGGACATCCAGGACTGATATACAGAGAAACCCTGTCTTGAAAAACAAAAACAAAACAAAGCAACAACAGCACCACCTCCCTCTCCCAAGAAAACTAATTGGTGTCGCTGGTATATGCTAACTGGTCAAGTACAGTTTGCCTACTCCTGACAGCATCCTAATGTGATATAGTGGAGTGTCAAGTGAGAATATTTACTTATCAGAAAATTACCTTGAGTAATATTCTTGAAAACATCTGACCTGGCCTATTATGAAATTCTTTTTCTAAATATGCTTTTTTTTTTCTGGCAACTTGGCCTTCATAAAGAACTCTAGCAAGTGGCGGGGGGGCAGTGCTTGTCATGGGCTATGGTGCCAGTTAGTGGAACACCTTACCTTAGCTGGGCTGCCATGTTGGGCACCAGTGCAAAAGGAAGTTCTTAGCCGTCATGGTGACTAATGAACTGAGGGGGCTTGATAGGGGTGGGACTCCCCTCACCTGAGGAGAAGGAGAAGGAAAGGAGGGAGTGGGGAAGATGGTGGGAAGGTGGGGCCGGGAGGGATGGACGGAGCGGGCTGTGATCGAGATGTAACTTGCAGTAATAAATAAAAGTTAATTTAAAAAAAGAAATTATTTTTTTCAGCACAGTGGTGGTGGCACACCCCTTTAATTCCACCACTCAGGAGGCAGAGGCAGGTAGGTCTCTAAGTTCGAGACCATCCTGGTCTACAGAGAGAGTTCTAGGACAGTCAAGGCTACACAAAGAAACCCTATCTAGAAAAACAAAACAAAAGAAACAACAACAACAACAAAAAACCCAAAACCAAACCACCACCACCACCAACAACAACAACAAAAACAAACTAAACAAACAACTCCCCCCAAACCAAAAAAATAAAACAAAAAACCACCACCACTACCATCAAACAAAGAAAAACTTTAGAGGGAAAAGATTCCTTGAAATGAAAACAACTATTTCTAGTCCACTAAAGGGCCTTCCCAGTCCAGTGAGGGTCCCAGACCATGTCATGTGCTGCTGGTGGCAAGGTGAGGTCTGTTAGGTGTGGTTCAGTCTTGGGAGGCAAGCTGGAACTGTAGGCAGTGGTGGGTGCAGGTGAATCACTTGGTTTCCTGGATCCTGGAAAATTGTGCCGCAGGCATTTTTTTTTTCTAAGCTGTTCTTTGAAGTCTTAAAGATGAAAGCTTTGCAAACCATGGCCACTCCCCACTGCAATGAGGTAGCATCCTAAGTTGGGAAAGGAGAAAGCTACTTCCTGGAGTAGGTCTGGGACAGAAGTGGCATAGGGGACTGAGGGCTGAGGCAGGCGTCTGTGGGTTCAGAGGTTTTAGGTACCATTTTAGCTTGGCTTGTGGCCATCTTCCTGACAGAGACTTGTTGGGGGGCGGGGAGGAAGAAAAGAAAATCCCTACCTGCACCACCCTGTTGCACCTGAAACACTCAAGCTACATTGCCATCATCCAGTGACGTTTGGAAATGGGTCCTTGTGTTTTGGAGGTCACAATGCTAAGGATAGGTCCCGTATGGTGAAAGAGTATCCCTCCCTGAAAGCTAACAGTGTCCCAGGTGGAGAAAGAAGCTGTCTGTGATAGATATAAATTAGTCAGTTGCTTAAGTGGTAGGTAGTCCTGTTCTTTCAGGATCTTGAACTTATTTTGGGGTGCTAATCAGTTCCTGTATTTTTTTTTCGGTGGTGTCCAGACCATGTAGACCCCCCTGAATTATGTCTGGGCTATCAACCACACAGAAGACACTTACCAAACCCTTCCTATTTTAAAGGTTACACTGATGCTGGGCCCCACTTTTAAAATGTTCTGGCCACTTAAACACAGAATATTAGAGAACTTTAAAGAATAGGCTTAATTTCAAATGCAGTCGGGAAATTCTCCCTCTTATTCAATTCGAATTTGCCTTTTTTTTTTTTTTTGAGAATTCATTTCACACCTAATATTTCAGGGAAGTCTAACTGCTTGGCTGATCTTTGCAGGGAGCTGTGGGGGTGCCAGGCTCAGAGAGTCCTAGTTGGTGTGACCAGGAAGGCCAGTTGATGTGCAGAAAGGGAAGCTGCTGTTTTCTGGCATTAAATATTAACACTGGATATTAATGATGAGAGCTACCAGTTTGTCTCTCTATGTTTCTGAGTGTGCCTCTCTGTGACCTGCAAGCCTGCCAGGCCTCCAGCCCTTTCCTGCCCAAGCAATATGGTTACAACCCCCGTGCTCTGAGGTCAGGAAAGGTAAGGAAAACAAGGGGCAGGACTGGCAGCTGGTCACTATGCACACAAATCTTAGTTCATTGTCCTCCCTGCAGACATGAAAACAGATGGGATAGAGGGAAAAGAAGGATGTGGGTGAGTGGGTGGAATGGATCCTGGACCAGGGCTGAGGAGGTGGTTTCAGGCTCCCTGACTTCTCCGAGGAGAGCAGAGAAGAAGCTAGGAGCCTGTGCTCAACCCTCCACCTCCCTAGGCCTCTCCACATGCCTGCCACCTCTAGGCTTTAGCTGAGCAATGTCAAGGCCTCAGAAAGGGTAAGAGGTGGCAGCAGCCATGCCACACGGGATCTGTCCACACTGGCTTGACCCTCAGCTTTTGGGGTCACCCTTTTCCTTTCCGGCATGCTCCAGCATTAATGCCCCTGTAAGTCCCTCTCTGGTGACCCGTGAATAAAGGGAGGCCAAGGTGACCCTGAACTCACACTTGAGGGAACTGGGCTGACTGAGTTTGGACCTAGTAAAGGAAATATTCAGCTCTCATGGCATGGAATTTAGAAGGAATTGGTGGGCAGTAGCTTACACTTCCCACACTCAGGTTAGGGATGAAATTGTCTTCACTTGGCATTTTCTCGTTTCTCGCTCCCTGTCTACCAGGGAAGACAAATAGAAGACAAGAACAGAGAAGTAGATTTTTTTTTTCAAGACAGGTTTCTCTGTGTATCGCCAGCTGTCTAGACTCACTTTTGTAGACCAGGCTGGCCTTGAACTCACAGAGATCTGCCTGCCTCTGCCTCCCAAGTGCTGGGATTAAAGGCATGAGCCACCATGCCCGGCTCAGAGAAGTAGATTTAAAGAAGAGTCTCAACATAATCTTTCCTCCCTTCCGTATTCCCTTGTTTTCTTAAATAAAGATTTATTTTGCTACTTTGACTGTGTGTGTGTGTGTGTGTGTGTGTGTGTGTGTGTGTGTGTGTGTGTGT
>CAJQZJ010000248.1:3625293-3636987 GCA_907164525.1 Lophiomys imhausi | reverse complement strand
TGTGTGTGTGTGTGTGTGTGTGTGTGTGTGTGTGTGTGTGTGTGTGTATGTACACTTAAGTGTTGGTGCCTGCATAGGCCAGAGACATTAGATCTCCAAAAGCTGGAGTTACAGGTGCCTGTGAGCTGCCTGATGTGGGTGCTGGGAACTGAACTAGGGTGCTTTAGGAGAGAAATCCACACTCTTTACTGCTGAACCATGTCTCCAGTTCCCTCCCTCCCTGCCTCCTTCCCTCCCTCCCTCCCCCTCCCTGTTTTGCACCCACAGCCTTCTGTGGTGTATTCAAATAACATCTCTGGAGTGATCTGGGCTTTGCAGGCATGCACAGGGATCTGGTCCACTTGGAAGCACAGGCTAGAGCTTTGAGACCAAGTCTCACTTGAAGCTCAGATGTAAAAGAAGAAACTCATCGATTCTGAAGAAGGCTGACACTTGTCACTTGTTCCAGGGAAAATAGTCCCTCATGGAAATGCTCCTGAACCCCCACCCCTTGTGGGGGTGGGGGTCAGGGAGAGGTGAGGGGGTGGGGGGCTAAGTCTCCAGCCCAGACATCCTAGCTCAGCTGACTGGTTTTTGCTTTCTCCCAGCAGCCTTCTAGGCTGGCTCCTGCCTGGCTTTGCCGGGAGGCTGGGCACAGCTGGAATGAAGGTGGAAGTGGTGCTGGAAGGCTTCATCAATAGTGATAATTAATTTGGCTTGTGGTTGCCTTGCACCTCTCATTTGAGGCCTTACAGGTGCTCCAGACATTAATTAATTAGGCCTCCTGCACCTCCTGTGGGGTTTGGACAAATGTCTGATTCCAGGGGTGGGTGCTGTTTCCTGCCACTAGGGCAGAGCAACCATGGCTTGGGTGGACAGTGAAGGGAGTATCATGCCACCTGACCAGTCATAACTGCTAGGGAAGAGACCTGGGAAGATTGGGATTCAGATCATGATGGCACTCTAGGAGTTCTCTGCAAGCTCATGGGTTTGTTTCATTCCCAGCGTGCTCCTCTATATAGGCAAGGAACTCTGGCTTTGGAACGTGCACAGTGACTTTTGCCATTCCAGTCACAGACTTAACTCACAGAGCCTGAGTGCCCAGCATTGAGACCTTTTTTTTGGGGGGGTGGGTGGCATAAGGCCAGATAAGGGGTGGTGGTGGATGGGAGTGTATTTTCAGGAGCAAAAAATGTTAATGAGTAATGATTTCTGGAATTTCTCTTTTGAGACCATTATCTAGTCAGCTCTAGGCTTCTGGATAATTGTTCTCAGTAATAATACAGAACACCATAATAATACAGCTTTCCATGTGTTCAAGAAAGTGGCAATTTATTCCAGGAAAGACCAAGAAAAAAAAAGGTTGATTTTATTCATTTTGATACATGCCCACCTCAAAGATTAAGTAGTAAGGAGGAGGCCATTTAATAAGCCCAGGAATTCTGGATGTATTTACTGAGTGCCTCTGGCATGACTAGAAGTCAGAGTAGGGGGTTCCAGGAAGGAGACTAAATAAAGAAGCCCGAAGAACTGAGAATATGTCTGCAAAGATAACCCCTCAATTCACACTGCAGTTGTTTTCCTTAGAATGAACATTGGAGAAAGACACAATGGCTTGGCATTCAGTACCCATTTCAATCTGTTTTAGACAGCTAAATAATACAAGGCTCAAACTTCCTTGCAGCTAGGGTTCTAAGTATGAGGAGGTTCAGTCAAGTTGATGTTGTATGAGACTTGGATTTGGATTTCAGAGATAAGGTGTGTGTAGGGTGCTATATCTTGCTGCTGTGGCCATGGCTAATGTCACACAAGCTGATAGCTGTTAGATGTTAGTGGTAACTTTCAGTTGTATAATAGATCATTGATGGTGGCAGCTCAGTTGTGTGGCATGGCTTTGGGAGACTTTTCTGGAAACTCAGCATGGAGTAGACCTCTATAACCCTCCAAATAATACTGTTAGCATCTTAATAATTCCTTCTCCAAGGAGTCCTTTTCTGCTTTGACTACCTGAAGTGGATTCTGTTCCCAACAACTGACCTCTGACTCCCAGCTGATCTGCTCATTTATGTATCCACATCTTCTGCCCCTCACAATCCTATCAAATCCTTTTCACAAAGACGATCCCAGGTCAAGCCTTGTTTCTGACATCATCTCCTCCATGAGATGTTTTATGCAGCATTGTCTGATATGTGGCCTGCCTTTTCTGTCCCATAGCACCCAGTGCTCCCCACCTCAGTGCCACTTTTGCATTGGATACTCACCATCTTTTTCCCCTGTCAACCTCTGCCACTAGACTGCAAACTAATGCTCAGTCAGGATTGTGTCTTTTCCCTGTGTAACTGATGTTTCTTGCATGCAGTAGGCACTCAGGAAGCTTGTTACAGTTTAAAACATTATGTTAATTTATTTTATGTGTGTGTGTCAGTGTGAATGATGTGTGTGTGAGTGCATATGCTACCACACTTGTGGAGATCAGAGGACAACTTTGGGGACTTGATTCCTTACACACATGGGTTCTAAAGATTGAACTCAGGTCATCAGGCTTAGCAGCAAGCCCCATTACTCTCCAAGCCATGTCAGTGGCCCAAGAAAACCTTCTTGTTGAGGAAGAAAACAGCGTAAGTCATGTGGTTTAGACTTTACTTCAGTAGGGGCACAGATAATGTTGCTAAGAGTGAATAGTAATGTCAGAAAGAAGAAACGGCAGCCCAGAAGCAAGAGCCTCCTTTCTGGATCTAGCTTTGTTGGCTGCTAAATGGCAGGTAGTCTGGAGAGATGGCTCAGTAGTTAAGGAATAACATTACTCTTTCAGACAATCACAGTTCTCAGTGTCCATACTGAGTAGCTCACAACCACTTGTAACTCTAGCTCCAGGGAATTGAACCTCCTCCTTCAACCTCTTTGAGAGCATCTGCACACATGTACACACATTCATGTATAAAAATTTATTTTTTAATGTGGAACAGGACTCCATTGCTGTTTCCTTGGGAGCATGAGTTTGGGAAGTGCTGAGTTCAGCAAAGAAAAACAGGTTTCTCTACTACAGGGTTTCTCAGGGCCTTTAATATACTAATGTTCCTTGTGACTCAAATGAAGGACAGGCAGATATGTAGAATGTCTTCCTGTTTTTTGTTTCAACAACCCAGAAAAACAAATTACTGTAAAATCTCAAGGGCTCCCAGTAATACCAATTTGTTTTGCTTCTGAACCTGGAGTCATCTGGTCGCTGGCTAGGCAGTTCTGCATGTTCAACTGGATCCTGAAGGCCAGTCTAAACCTGTTTTGGTCTGGAAGACTAGGGCAAGTCATCTCTATTCTAGCCATCCCCTAGGTAAGTCCAAAAGATCCAGCCCCAAAGCCCCAGCTCCTGCAAAGCTTTTGGCCACAGGGCAGTATCAATGGGATCAACAGGTCACACTGCTCATACTTGGGGTCTTTGCAAAGTTCCATGGAAGAGATTTGGATCCGGATCTGGGTTGGTAGTGGTAAACAATTTGAGCCATCCTGGCCTTCTACCACAGTGTTTCACCAAGTTCCAGGTGATCCAGGTCCACCTTTGCATTTGCAAGCTTCAGGGCAGTCCCAGGTGTGGTCTTGATTCTGCAGGTTTCAGGGAGGGCTCACAAGTGTGGTTCCCGCTGAGCAGATCCTTGGCACTCCAAAGCCAGCAGGGACAGCCCAGCAGGCAGGAGGGTTGCCAGTTTGAGGCCAGTGTAGGTTACATAGCCAGGCCTGTTTCAAAACAAACACTAAACAACAAAATCACTACTGCAACAATGGCTGATATGTGGGGCCTCCAGCAGCAACAGCAGCAGCAAAAAAAGTTGGTCCATTGTGGGCTCTCCTTCCCCCCCCTCCACTTCCCCCTCTTTTTCCCTTCCACTCTCTCCCTCCCTCCCCTCTCTCCCTCCCTCTCTTTCTTCCCACTCTCTCCCTCCCCCCTCCCTTCTCCCTCCCTCTTCTCCTAGGGATCCTTATCAGCCCTTCCCAGGATACTTGGGGTGGGGAGTAGAGCCTTCAGGGAAGCATTACCTCCAGAGACTCAGATGTGCAGGGGAAGTGCTGTTTTCCTATTCAGCTGCTCCAGGAAGGCCTTTGATGAGGGCTTGACCTTGGGGTAGCTTTCCTTTTCTAAGGCATAGTGTCACTTGGTCTTCCTCTTCAGCTCTAGACCCAGGAACCAGTCTTCTTCCTCCTGGCTACTCATGACTCCTGGAGTCAGTATATCTGGACACCTGCATGTGTCACAGGGAGAAGAATGCTTGCCAACCTGGCTTCTATTGACATAAAGGCCCAAGTCCACGTGTAAAGAACATGTGGAACTCTTGTATGGGTGGCCCCATGGCCTGCCGCCTCCCTGCAGCCTGCTGCTTCGTGTTCATATGAACACAGAATCTCAAGAGTTGACCTTTTTGACCTGCTGTCAGGTGTTAATCTTGTCTATCAAAGCCCATTGGATCCCCTGGGAAATGCCCATTGCTTGGGGGTGGTGGTGGTATAGGCTTTGGGAAGGGGAGGCCTCTGGGAAGGGGTAGGCCTATGGCTTGGAAGTCCTAGTGGGACACATAAACTTAGCCTTAATAAGAAAGACTTCAAGGGTGTAAAGTTAAGGGTGACCACTTAGAGAAGCACAAAGGGCTTCATGATAGGCCTGGGACAAACAAAAGGCCCTGTCACCAGGACCAGTGGACATGGGGTGGAAATCTAGACAGGGTCAGCCGTCCCTGCTAGGCCCAGAAGTGGCCCATCCAGAAGGAACAGCTTTCAACCTTTGGGATAGGAATCATCTAGAAATTTACTGTGATTGTATCAGAAACAAATGCAGTAAAATTAATGCATTTAAAAAAGATACTGAAAGGAAATGCTGGACTGTTGGCTCTTAGAAAAACCTATAGCAGGCAATTATAGACAATTTGTAGTTTTTTTATACCTTTTTTGGTGTGTAATTTTTCAGATTTTCTACAGTGGCTACATGCTATTGTTAAAGGGGAGGGGGAATGAAGTGACACAGAAAAGAATAGCCAGAATGGTACAATCACATTTTTCGAAAATAATTGTTCTATAATGCACCACACTGTATATTCAATAGAATTTCAGTTTCATAAAACAAAGGTTTATAGGGAAAGTCTGAAGGACATAAAACTGTTATCAGTGTTTATCTCTGGAAATGTGATCATTTAATTTTCTTTCCATCTTTTCGGAAGGAACATATTACTTTTTGAAATTACGAAAAAGCAATTGAAAAATTGATATATTTCCATTTGTACAAGGCATTGATTGACAGCAGGGCCATAGGGACAGAATAAATCAGTTCCTTGTTTTGCCTAGCAGAGCTGAGGGGACAGTCAACAACTTGTGAGTGTATGAATTTTCTACCTGCCTTGGGGCCATGGCACTGGGGAGTCAGGGTCTCAGAAGGCTTAGCCTAAGTGTCAGTGTGAGGAAGGGTCCACAGAAACAATCCTTAAATTGGATTTGGGAGGATGAGAAAGGTTTCACTAGCCGAGGAACACCGGTGGGAAGGTGGGGCAAGCAAGGGCCCTGTGGTAGGATGGAGAGAGATCCCCTGCAGCTGTAGGGCCAGGAAGTAATTTAATCCAGAAAAGAAGGCCATACAGGCAAGCCTGGATTCCAGAGCAACGCATTACGCATTACGTGTTATTTGCCACCACATAGCTCGCTGGATAGGAATTTCCCTGCTGTCTCCTGACAGGCCATCAGTCTCTAAGCCCCATTTCTGCAATACCCAACATGCCCGCTCCTCCTGGGGTCCTCAGATCCATACCCAAGCATGCTGTCTGGGTGTATGAAGGTGAATGAATATTACCACTTGTATGTATAAATATAACCAGTGCCCATGTCTGTAAGGTTATCTTGTTGGGTGAAACATGCCATTAATGAACTTTTTCCAATTCCTACTTGTAAAATGGTCTGATTTATCAATTGTATGAGTTGCTGGAGCCTAGGGCTCTGCAAACCCCACCAAGGCAAGCGCTCTACCACAATCATACCTCCAGCAACATTTGGGACCTTGTAAGAAATGGGCCTTCAGCCTGGGCTTATATAGGGAGTTTGAGGCCAGCATGGATTCCACAGTGAGACTTTGTCTCTAAAACCAATCAAGTAGCCAACCAACCAACCAACCAACCAACCAAACAAACAAACAAGGCTGGCAAGACGGATCAACAGATAAAGACACTTGCCACCAAGCTTGATAACCTGAATTTAATCCCAGAATTTACATAGTGGAAGAAGATAACCAACTCCCACTGATTATCCTCTGATATCCACACATGTTCTGTGGCATGTGTGTGTCCACATCAATATAGATACACACCCAAAATAAATAAGCATAATAAAATTTTTGTGTAGAATGGGCTTTGAGGACTAGGGCTGTGGCCTAGTGGTGTAGAACTTTGGTGGTATGTGCAAAGCTGTGTGGTTCATCTCCAACTCCATAGAAATTTAAAGACTTTCTTAAAAATCAGACTTTTAACTGGGCATGCTGGGTAGCCCCCATGTGCTGGAAGAGCTGCTGGCTTCCAGCTAAGTAAGGTCTATCAGGTTTTCAGGGCATGCCAGCCAGTTCTCTAGATGAACCCCTTTCTATCACAACTCCAGCATCTTTACATATTCCTATTCCTTGTAGATTTGTATTCGAGTTCCTGAACTCTAGGACAAAATCTTTCAGTGTCCTTTGCAGCACCTTGAAGCTTTGCTGGTGAACATGTTTGAAGGAAAGGCTGAGGTGGGATGGTTTGAGGGCATTCAGGCTATTCTGTTTACTTGTTCATTCTCACTGCTGTGGGGGAAATGTTGGGACAGGGTTTAGAGCTGGAGCCATCTCAGTCACTCAAAGAGGATGGGAAAGTATGGCTTTGTCCAAAATCGATTTCAGAAAACATTTGTTAAGTTCCTGAGCCTATATATACTGTGGATAGCTGCACCCACTGTCTTCTCCCTTGCTTCTATTATGCAGAATGCTGGAATTTCCCAGATTCCCTTTGCAGCTATGGTACCCATCTGACCTGGACCTGGTTAATTATATGTAAGTGAAATAACCTGGAGGATAGTAGTGATTTATTTTATTGTTATTATTGTTTGTGTGGTATTGGAAATCGAACCCAGGGATTCACACATGCTATGTTAAGGGCTTTACTGCTCAATTACACCTTAGTCCTACAGCCAAGTCTTTGAGAAAGTTTTTGCTAAAGGGCCACCTCATCTAACATGCCACTTTAATCTTTTATCCTTCTCCTTCCTTCCATCTTCCAGTCTGGAATACAGACTTCATGCCTGGAGAGGCAGCAGCTATTCCTTGATGATGAGAATGAAAGCTACATGCTGAGGATACTAGAAGAGGAAGGAAGAGAGAAGCAATCTGCTCTTCAGGGATGTTGTGGGGCTGTTGTAGCTAGTCTTAGAAAGCCTCCCTTTGCATGTAGCAAACAGTTCCCTAACTTGTTGAAGGCACATTTCTTTCTTTTCTTGCTTGTCTTTAATTGAGGAAATGCTAATATAAATGCAGCACATGATTTTATTCTTAGGACAACTCACCAAGCTAGAGATTGTATCTGTGTTTCACAGACAAGGCATCTCTTAGGCTGGGAAAGCTCCAGAAAGCCAGACCAGACAGCTGGTCAGTTGTACAGTTAGAATGGAGATATGGGACTGCCTGATGTCAAAACCCTTTCTAGACTCTATCTGATTGTTCCCTTCATGTGGTAGAGAGTTCACCATGTCTGCTCTATGGGGAAGCCAGTCTATTAGACAGAACACAGATAGTGGCCAGGAGATACAAGCAAACAGTTTTTGTTTTATTTTGTTTGAGACAGGTTCTCACTTGGTAGCACAGGCTGGCCTGGAATTTACTATGTAGCCCAGGTTGGCCTCAAACTTTAAGCAATCTTCCTGTCCCAGCCTCCTTGGTACAGGGATTCCAAATGTGTATCCTTAAATCTGACTGCATTTTCCTTATTATGGCAATGAGTTTTCTTGCCATGACCACAAATATGGTCTCTGTAATGGGCTAAACTATGTTCCTCTCAAATTCTCCTAACTTCTAGGGCCCCCAAATATCACTTTATTTGGACACAGGGTCATTACAGAGGTCATCAGGTTCAAATAAGGTCGTTAACTTGGGCCCTAGTCCAACACAGCTGGCTGGACTTGGCTGTGTCCTTGTAAGAAGGGGCACAGAGGGAGGAAAGTGTGATGAGTCACTAGTGGGGAAGTTTGGATCTCTATGGATACCATGATCATAGACTTGTTATTTGCTTGAGGATGGCTGTGTAGGTGCTGGGATTACAGATGCACACCACCATGTTCCACTAATGCAGTGCTTGGGATTGATCTTAGGGTGCCTGCTGCATGCTAGGTAAGCATGCTACCAACTGAGTTACATCCCTAGCCCCTCAGAATCTCTGCTTTTCTGTATCAGGTAAAGTGATTTAAACTGCTTGTAATAGCAAATCTCAATCTCACCATGGCTTAAACAAGAAAGGATGACAGAGTTGATCATAGTTAGCTGTAGTAACAGAAGGGAGCTGAGATACAAAGTTCAGGTGGCGTTTGTTCAGGGCTCTAGTTTTGTATTCTTACCTGAGCAGGTCTTGACTGTGTCTGCTATCTTTTTGTTTTTCGAGACAGGATTTCTCTGTGTAGCCCTGGCTATCCTGGAACTCACTCTGTAGACCAGGCTGGCATTGAACTCACAGCCTCTGCTTCCAGAGTGCTGGAATTAAGGGTATGCACCACCACTGCCCGGCTGTGTCTGCTACCTTTCTCTTCATCTGAATCTGTTTTGTGTTTTGCTAACAGGCAACTCCAGTCTGGGGAGGTGGTAAAGAAAAGGGATTATTGGCTCACAATTCTGGGGGCTGGGCATTTCAATGTCAAGACACTGATAAACCCATGTCTGTCAAGAGATAAGTGTCAGCTTCTAAGAGGGAGTCTAAAAGGCTGTGTCCTCTAGAGGAGAAAGACACTGCCTCCCACATGGCCAAAGAGTAGAAGGAAAGAGAGAAACCATTCTCATAAAGCCTCTCTGGCAGTTTATGGTTTGAGTCTGATGTGCTCTCCACAGGCCTCTGTGTTTGGACACTTGGTCTCCAGCTGGCGGGGCTGTTCAGGGGATCTTTGAGACACGAGTCTTGTCTAGTGCACATAGGTCATGAGAATGGCCCTTGAGGGTTATAGCCCAGTCCTACTTCTTATCCCATACCTGCTTTCTGATCCTCCAAGATGTGAACAAGCTGGGCCAAATAACCTCCCGCTGCCAGCAGTGGGGCAGCAACAGCCTGCATGCTTTCCCTATCACCATGGACTGATCTCCCATCAAACCACAAACCAGAACAAATCTATCTTCCCTTACATTGTTCCTGTCAGGTTTTGTGACAGTGATGAAAGAGTAACTAATATAGGCATTGATCCATTCATGAGGGCATCACCTCATGGCTGAGAAGTTCTTCTTAATGATGTTCTAATGACAATTATGGTTTGCTTTCTTCTCTCTCTGTCTCTCCCACTCAGGCATGCATGTATCTGAGTGTATGAGTTTGGGCATACATATGCTGTAGCATGCATTTGGGGATCAAAGGACAATCACAGAGTGTCAGTACCTAAGCCTTCTACCTTGTTTGTGACAAGGTTCCTTGGCCATTACTGCATACGCAGGCTAGCTGGCCTGTGAGCTCTTCTCTTAGTAAGGACATTGATAGAGGCACTACCATATTTGGCTTTGTGTCAGTTTCTGGAATCTGAACTTGGGTCTTCACATTTGCATGGAGTTTTACACTCTGAACTATCTCCCCAGTCTCCTCAATTTTCTTTTCTAATTATTATTATTACTGCTATTATTATTAATTTCCAGGCATCATGGCACATGCCTTTAATTCTAGCACTTGGGAGGTAGAGGCAGGTAGATATCTGTGAGTTTTTGGCCAGCCAGGTCTACAGAGTGAGTTCTAGGGCAGCCAGAGCTACATAATAGAGAGAGCTTGTCTCAAAAAAATTACTTCCACATTTCTTATTGTTATTTTTTTTTAAATTTTCTGTGCACTCATGTGCATACCTGGAGGTCAGAGGATAAATTGCAGGACTTGATTTTCTTCTACCTTGTAGGTTTTAGGAATCAAACTCAGGTCATCTAACTTGGTGGCAAGTGCCTTTATCTGCTGAACCATCTTGCCAATTCCTTCTTTTCTCTCTTTCTCTTCCCTTTCCTTTCCATGGGTGACAGAGATCCAGGTGGCACCGGCAACATGTAGCCCCTCTTCTCACTCTCAGTCCTCCCTAGGTTGTAGGCTGTCTTCTTCTGCCCTGGATCCACTGGGGCAGTTGGAGAGCAACTTCCTGGACTCCCAAGGGCTGGCTCCAATTGAACTTTCTTCCCAGTTTCCTGGCAAGGGAGGCTGTGGAAAGATGCTTCTTGACAATAACCCTCCATATTATTAACCCAAATGAGTATCCCCAAGTGAATGAAGTTTGGTATATGAGGTTTACTGCAAAACCTCATGAGAGATGAGGGAAAGGATTGTCCTTGACTTGAAGGCTGCTGAAGCTGGTGAGAAAGTCACAACTTTATTTCTGTAATTCTCTGGACATTCACACATGTCAGAACTTCTTCATAATAAAGATAATTTTAAAAGACACTCACCCACCCCCAATAAAACCCATACTCTCCACTGCCCTGCCCTCTGTTTTCCCTTTCCATTGTGTCAGGCATACAGCATCCCAAAGACTTTAAAAGCAATATCTTCTGGCCAAAATGTTAGGCTAACACAAGATTATTAACAACTCTTACCAGATGCGAAAGGAGTAATCTTGCTTTGCCACTTACTGTAGTGACTTAATGGTCATATATTTTACCCTGAAGTGTGGAAAATGAATACAGAAAGTGTATACTCTAAAACAAAAGCTATTATTTTTAACATTTAACTTTATATAGAGTATGAAAGTGTTGACTTTCATATGGCAAGCAGGGAGACTAAGCTATATTGTTTTAGAGGAACAACTCTAAAGCCCAAGGTGTCACCTTTAGCACCAGGTTGAATATATCTGGGCTCCCCAATAATGAGGAGTTAGGGTGACCAGGAAAGAGGAACTAGTAGCAATTTTGCAAAGAGCTATGCATGTCTTGAGGAATGGAGTCTCAATGCCTGGTTTGGGATGGACCCTTTCCAAAACAGCCACCAGTTCAAGGATTGCTCCTGATTCAATCATGCTTCTGGTTTCAACATGACCACCAGTCCCAACATTCCCATAATAGCTGCCAATTAGACCTGTTGAACATCCACAGGGCTGCTGTTGTTCTCTGATTTGTTTTTCTTTTTATTTCCCTTCTCTTTTTCCTCCCATCATCCCTTTCTCTACCCCCCCCATCTTTCTTTCTTGTATATAGCATCTCAGGAATGGAATGTTGGTTTAGCAGTTAAAACTGTCTTAGTTACTATTATATTGCTGTGAATAGACATCATGACCAAGGCAACTTACAAAAGAAAGCGTTTAATTGGGAGCTTAATTATGTTTCAGAGGGTGAGCCCATGAACATCATGGTGGGGAGCATGGCAACAGGGATGGCATTAGAGCAGTAAGTACCTGAGAGCTTACATCTGATTGACAAGCAGCAGGCAGAAAGAGATATAGAAATGTGTATGTGTGTGTGTATACACACACACACACACACACACACACACACACACACACACACACACA
>CAJQZJ010000248.1:3608314-3625283 GCA_907164525.1 Lophiomys imhausi | reverse complement strand
ACACACACACACACACACACACACACACACACACACACACACACACACATATATACATATATATGAGAGAAAGAGAGAGAAAAACTGGGCCTGTTGTGGGCTTTTGTGCCCCCAATGAGTCACATCCTCCAACAAAGCCACACCTCGTAATCCTTTTCAAACAGTTCTACCAACTAAGGACCAAGCATTCAAATATATGAGCCTATAAGAGCCATTCTCATCCAAACCACCACGGTAACTAACACTTTCTTCTCTTGCAGAGGACCAGAGTTTGGTTCCTAGCACTCATGGCAGGTGGCTCACAACCACTTGTCACTCTGGCTCCAGGCGACCTGATGTCCTCTTATGGACTCCATGGGCACAAGCACGTGTGTGTACACAATAAAAAAGAGATAATGCCCCCTATCCTAGGTTGTCTTCAAACATAATATAGAGGCAAGAATGACTTTGAATATCTGATTCTTCTGCTTACACCCCCAGGGGCTGGGATCACAGGTGTGTAGCACAATGCATGTTTTATGCAGTGCTGAGGGTGGAGCCTAGGACTTTGTGCATGCAACACAAGCACTCTGCCGACTGAGCTGCATCCCCAGACCTGTTCTGAGGTTTCTGAGGTCAGACAGGTATGTTAGGTGGTGAGGACCTGCTGTTTAGAAGGGGAGATCAAGGACTCAGAGACCTACTTTACCTCTTCCTCCTTGAAAGATGAGGAGCAAGTTTAAGCTTTACAGTGAAACAGCCACTCGAGAGCATGATGCTGATTGTGTTGACTCTCTGGGTTCTGTTAGTGATTGGAGGCTTGTCGAAGCCACAGCCTAGGGCCTTCTAAGCTGCAAGCCATCTCAGGTTTGAGGGGTGTAACAGATGTGTTGAGGGCTACAAACAATGATGGGTAGGTATAGGGGAAAGAGGATGGCAGGTGTAGGTCCAGCCTGTCATCGTTTGCAGGCTGTCTCTTAGGAAGCCTGGAGCCTCCCCAAGGCAGGTATGAGGGCAGATATTAGGGCCAGGCCTTCTAGAAATACAAGAGTGCAGAGGGTTCATAGCGTTTAATGGACACGAGAGAGCAAAGATTAAAGGCTTGCTCAGGGCTTTGAGGGAAGGAAAAACCCTTCATGAGGCTTGTAAACACTTTGTACCATGGAACTGTGGCTGTAAGACTCAGGGCCCTTTCATGACATTGAGTAGCTCCTACTGTGTGCAGACAGATTCCAGCAGCCTTGTAGAGTACTGCTTCAAATGTAGCCAGGACCCTCCTTGGCCTTGCCCATACTCACCAATGTTCAGGGAATCCATGTCTCTCCCAAATACACAGGCCATCTTTGGTCCTCTGGCAACACATGGCTGTAGCTACTGTCCCTCAGATTGTTCGCCTCCTCTTCTCACTCATTCCTCTGCTTCAAAGCCTCCCATGGTAACCCCTTCTCTTCAGATAGAAACCCCAGTCCTTACCAAAGGTTGTAGCCTTTCTTCCTCTGAGTCCTTTTCCACATAACTCTACTCCTGCCCACTCCGCTTAAGCCATGGGCCTCTTGTCCACCTCAGGGCCTTTGTACTGGTTGCTCCCTCTGTCTGACATGATCTCTCTAGATACCCTTGATGGGATTCTTCTTCATTTCCTTACTTCTCCATCCTCATGAGCCACCCTATCCCACTCTGCTTTCATTCCTACTTTGGTCATCTCCCACCTCCCTAGCCATCAACCATCACCAAAAACAAGGCATCTTTCCAGTGTTTCTGTTTAATGTCTCTCCTTACTCAAGAGGACTCGAAGAAGGCAGGGACTTTCTGTCTCTTCATTTACTCCTCCATCCTCAGCGCTCAAAAACCCCAGGGGCCCCTCTAAATACTTACTGAATGAATGACTGAATGAATGCATCCCCCTTGCACATTTAAAATATTATTAGTGTTATTATTACTATCAGTGTGTGTGTGTGTGTGTGTGTGTGTGTGTGTGTGTGTGTGTGTCTATGTGTATGAGTGTGGGCATGAGGAAATCAGAGGACAATTTTGTGTGATATGTTCTTTCCTTCCATCTTTACATGGGTTCTGGACATTGAACTCTGGGTGTTAGGCTTGGGTAACAAGTGGTTTTGTCTGCTGAGCCATCTTACTGATCCAGCATCCTTGCACCCTTGCTCTTCTTGGAGCCTTCTTCACAGGTTCAAACCCAACTGATTCCAAGCAAATGGACTGCCTTTCCTACACTGCCATTCTTCTTGGTAACCACCTCTCTGTGTTAGGGGTCACCACATTGTAACCCCCTGGGTCTTTTCCCTTCCTCCATGGAGCTCCTGGTCTCAATGCTTGTATACATGACATCTGGTGAGCCCAGCTCCGCCTTTCTCATCTTGTCTGCTGCCCAGTGTTCAAGCCCATGACCTTTTATGGCTCTTCCCCATGTCCCTCCGGGTCCCCCGTTTATGGATCAGCCTCTCTTACAGGTCTGAAAGCAGTTCCCTGCCTCCTACCATTTCTGGCATTCTCTCCCTTTAGAGGCTTCTGTCTCTTATACCCATAATCCAGAATCAATAAGGAAATGCCTAACAGCCGAGTGCAGGGATTAAAGAAGGAGAAAAGGGGGATAAAGACAAGTCCAGTTTACCAGCTTCTGTGTAATGTAGCCTCCTCTTACTGTCCATACCTCTGTGAATGGTCCAGCCACCCTCTAGGTATTCAAACTGGAGGTTGGCAATCAGTCTCATACCCATCTCCTCTCCTGTGATCTTGCTGGCTCACCTTACTTAGATCTGTCTGGATGGCTTTCTGTGTCTATTCTCCAGCAAGGGCCCTACTTCTGGCTAGCCTCACCCTTCCCCTGGGAGGTTGTGGAAAGTTCTGGACAGGGCCCTTCTGCAGCCAGTGCCAGTGTTTTGAAACCAAATAGGACCTAATTATCCTGCATTAGAGAAGGTCTAGCCAAGAAGAGAGAAGCCACACAAGGTATTTAAACATAGGACACCTGGCTTCTCAGATGCTGGAGTTGCTCAAGAGCCAGGTAGGGGATAGATAGGCAAGCTAGCAGTTAGCAGAAACAGTTACATCCCTAGGGTTGAAAGGACAGAGGAAAGGGAACCCCCAACAGGATGGGAAGCACAGGGAACGTGGTGGAGAAGCAACTGAGGCAGCGATGTTATCCAAGGCAGAGTGGGCAGAAATGTGTGTTCTCTTCCTCTTCTTGCCTTCTGCTCTCCTGCCAATGACTTTCACTGGTTGAACCCTCATAGAGGCCACTTGTAAAGGAGCCTGGGAAATGTAGTTCTGTGTTTTTAATTAATTAATTAATTTATTTTTAAAATTAAATTTAATTTAATTTTAGTTTTTTCGAGACAGGGTTTCTCTGCGTAGTCAGTCCTGGCTGTCCTGGATTCAATTTGTAGACCAGGCTGGCCCCGAACCCACAGCAAGTCACCTGCCTCTGCCTCCCAAGTGCTGGGATTAAAGGCGTGCATCACCGCACCAGGCTAGTTCTGTGTTTTTTGAAGCAGCACAAAAGATGGCAGGGAATAGCGCTATAAGGCAAGGCTCACAAATGACGCATACTCCCTGGTGAAGAAGAAATCTGACCAGACACAGTGGCCCAGGCCTGTAATCCCAGCACTCAGGAGGCAGTAGCAAGCAGATTGCCATGAGTCCCAGACCAGCCTGGGATACATAGTGAGTTCTACGCCAATCCGTGTTACAGTGTGAGGACTCTGTTTCAAAACAAAACAAAACACCCAGAAACCTTCTATAGTTCTCCTCACCTAGCAACTTGGACCTCTTCAGTCTTTCTCCAAATAGTGGGTGGCTTACCTGCGTCTGTCCCAGCATATCAATGCTGACTTTGGATGATATGCTGCTTTTGGCCTCCACCCACTTCTGTACATGTTATTATTCAATATCTTCTGTCCAAAAGTCTGTTCCTTTCAGTCATGGTTGCACAATGTCATATGAAGCCACCATTTTCATGTAGCCTTCCAGCTTAGAACACACACACACACACACACACACACACACACACACCACAGGGTTCCTTTTTTTTCCTTTTCCGGCACGTCCTGCATGCATGCCTTGCCTCGTTTCTCTCCATCTCCTGGTTATTAATGGGCTTGTCTCAGTTCCCCATTAGACTGCAGGCTTCCTAAAAGGCTCGTTCAAATGAAGCCTCTGCAGCGCCCGGCACCTGGGAAGGGCTCACTGCATTTTAGTTTAATGAATGAACAAGTAAGTCGGCAGCACACATCAGCAGGTTGCAAGGCCCAGTCAATGCAGGTGAATTAATTTTGACTTTGGCAATCTGTGCCTGTGGGGGGAGGGAGTGTGACAAGGCCTGGGGAGAAAAGAGGTGGGAAGTCACTCAGGGCGGGGAGCAGATGTCCGCATTCTGCCTTGTTATTACTTCGGCTTATTGTTCCAGATTTTTTCTTTTAGAGAGAAAAGAATCCGCCCATGTTTTCATGTTTTTCTCATTGAAATACACCCACTGGCGAAGAGCAGGGAGGAGAGGGCTGGAGGACTGCTTGTTTCCTCCCCATGGTTTGGGGAGGCAGCTTGTGGACTAGGGATCCCAGGGATCACAGGAAGCCAAGGGCAGTGACACGAATGACAGAGTTGGAACATGGTGAAGTACCTCCTTTGGAAACCACTCCAGGTTACATGTTTGGATGTTACATGTCTGTGAATTTACATTTGTGGGAAGCTCTCAGAAAATGCTTTCTATACCTGTTTGATTCTGGGTTGAAAGGCCCCAGGGAGGGTCAGAAGAGATGCAGTGTGCGGTGTCATTCCTAATTCAGATTGTTCATTCATTCATTCATTCATCATCCATCCATCCATCCATTTGCTTATTCACTTGTTCATTCACACACACACACACACACACACACACTTAATAAGTGTGAATTAGGGTGGTGAGATGGCTCATTTGATAAAGGCATTTGATGCCAGTTCTGAGGATCCAAGTTTGATTCCAGCGACTGACACAGTGGAAAGAGCTAATGTAAGCCAAGTTCACCACGGTTAAATGGCCTGCTCAGATTCTCAGTCAGTTACCAGCCTTGGTAAAATTTGAACTTAGTCTTCTGACTCCCAGAGTTCTGATGCTCTCAGAACTTTGCGGGCACTGCCAATACACACCCAAACTGGTCCCTCCTTGAGACTCTGTATCAAACTGCAGGGGGCCCCTGAAGTAGGTAGGTGAAAGTCTGATAGGCTCCACCTGAGCCTGTGCACTGTGCCCTATCCCTTTGGCAGCGCAGGCGGCTCTCAAGCTTGGAGCCACTTCACAGACTGCCTTCCTAACCCTGTGTTTATAAAGCTGCGCTCTCGTCAGCCTGGGGTGTGGACAGCAGTGACCTGTGCTGTCTAAACAAACCGCAACTCCTGGCTGCTCGCCTGGCTTGCTTGCCAGGGTGTGCGCGACATCCTCTGGCCCATGAGGCTTAGCTGGTACCATCGGTGCCCCAAGTGATTAATGTAAAGGTGTGTGGGTCCCCGGGAACAGTGCTACCAACTGCCTTTGCCTACCTTCATTTTTAACTCATTCCTGGGAGAAACCAAGGGGAGAGGCACATTTGGGTGAAAATGAAGACTGAGCAGACTCTGTCTTCTAAATAATGCAAGTTTGGTTTATCATTCTAGATGTATATTTAAAAAATCAGACTGAAGTCTGTCATTTTAAACAGCTTTTCAAGTGACACACAGAAATTATGCTATTTTTAGGTCAAACACCTAGCAGAAGTTGACATTTTAAGGTTCACTTACATGTGGAAACATCTAGAGGAAAGTGTGAGCTCGCGCGCGCTCTCTCTCTCTCCCTTCCTCCCTCACTTCTTTCCTCCCTCCTCCAGACACAATAAACAGGATGGTGGGTCTTCATGTATTTGTGTGAGTCCCCACCCTCTTGTATTTGCATGTTCAATGTTGACTGGTGGAAATCTCCAGGCGAGCTTCAACATGGCAGATGTCACCTGAAGGCCACCCTTTAGAAATGCTGTCCCTGCAAATAAGCTTAGGTCATTAGACCAGCACTGCCTTTGTTCCCTAAGTAGGTGTCTTCTTCCCTCTGCACAGAGCGCACTATATATAAAGCCAGAGCCATTCAGTGTCACAGGAGGACTATATAAAGCCTGCTGAGAGATGAGAGATGTCCTTAACCCTTTCCTCTCAGGCTCCTGTAGTAGCTTCACCCAGTCGAATATGCCTGTGAGGGTGTGTATAGGGGTGGTGGGTGGGAAGGGGAGGGGTTGTGAATGAAGCAGCAAGGTGGCATCTATGCCCTCCCTCATGTTCAGGGGGTGACAAAAGAGAAGAAGCATGCCAGCAAGGAGCAGGGCACTCTGTCCTGTGTAGTGTCTGCAGGGGTGACTGACAAAGGAAACCACTGTGTGAGCGCTTCCTGGAGTGTTATTTGTTAATTGCATTTCATTGTCCTATGTTGCTGCTGGGGGTTGATCATAGGGCTCCCTGAGCATGCCAGGCAAGGGCTCTTCTATTCCCACCTCTCTTCTTACCTTTCTTTTAAAAAAATATTTTATTTTTAATTTTGTGTATGCATGTGTGTCTGTGTGGGTCAGGAGTCATGTGCAGATTAGGGCGGTTATTCAGCATCCAGGAACGGATACTGGATCCCCTGAAACTAGATTTACAGGCAATTGGGGGGGGTCACCTGAGTGCTGAGAACTCAACCTGGGTCCTCTGACAAGAGTAGCAAGTGCCTTAACCACTGAGCCATCTCTCCGGCACCTCTTTTACTTTTGATTTTTAAGACAGGGCCACATTAAGTTGTCCATGCTGAACTTGACCTCACTCTGTAACCCAGGCAGACCTTGAACTTGGAGTCCTCCTGCTTCAGCCTCCCGAGTGCTGGCATTACAGGTGAGAGCCACTGCTTTCAGAGGATGTCAATTTTTCTGATTCAGGGGTGGTAGGCAATGTGGAAATGACTTTCACATATCCTGCCACCGAGAGCTACAGATGAAGTGGGAAATCCAGCGGTCTGCATGCAGGCTGACATGCTCATAGATCTCAGTTTTCCAGAAAGGTAAGACGAGAAAATGATGGGGACCACCTGCCCCAGCATTCCACACACCTACCCTTGGAAATCCCTGGAATCATGTGTCCCCACTCTGAGCTCACATTTCTAGGGAGGCTACCCTGACATAAGATGGTGATGGGTTCTGCTAAAGCTGCCCCATCTCGAAGTCACTTCTCTTTTGTAGAGCATAATGATAGTGACTGAAAAGCAGAGGAGATGCCAGGGTGTGTGGCGTGCCACAATAATGTGCCTTGCATCATTATTGGTCAGTTGAGCTTGGACCAGAGTGAAGCTGACGTCCACTTGCTGGGACCACCCTGCTCTTCCCATTTGGTCTGTGTGACCCGATGGCTAGTTAAAAGACTAGGCAGATTCTCCCTGAAATTCATTTTGCTGAGTCATGAGACTCATGCCAGGCGAGATGGGAGTCATGGAGGCAAGCTGTGTGGAGCGAAGACTCTCAAGTGACCTGTACCATGTCCCATACCTCCTTGCCTCCCCACCCCCCTACCCCACCCCATGGTGAAGACTGACTGATAATCCAGAAGCTCACCCTCCAACTTCAGGGGAACTTTCAGATGGCTGTTGCCTGACTTGACACCCAGACTGTACCCTCAGCAGCCATCCTGGCTCAGAACACTGAGACAAGCCACCCACAAACACCTGACTGCAGATGCGACATAAACTAAGATGTAATCATTCAGAATAATTTATATGTCCACCAGATAACCTTGTTCTTTATAAAGCCATTTGAGACCCCCCACCCCCCACGCTGGAGTCCTGAGCCTCAGGAATGTTCAGCATACACTTGGCTGCTGAGCTACGCCCCCCCAGCTCTGTCTTTCCTTTCTCCCTGTCTTACTTAGGAAGTTATTGAAAGCTGGAGAAGGAAGCTCTGTGGTTTTGCAGGAGGGCAGGAATGCTGCTGTAGGCGGACCATTGTTTATGTCACTTCATCATCTCAAATACTGTGTGGGAAGGTACGACTAGTCTCATCTTATGGGATAGGAATCTGAGACACTCAGACCATCAAGACCTTTGTTCAAAAGCATCCGGCTAAAATTGGAATCTTGGGTGTCAGAGACCAAGCCTGGATTTCCTATTCTCTAGCAGGCTGTGTCTGTTTGGAAAGAGAAAAGATTTGGCAAGTTTCTGGTTTTGCTTCTTCTAACTGTGTGGCCTTCACAAGCCAGTACCCCATTGGCATATTTATCTCCGTGAAAAGGCATCCCACATTTTGTCACCTTAGAGGTTGTCAATCTTGGTGTTCCAGACCTGGGCATGCTAACTCTCACATAGTTTCAACACCCACAAGACTGAGGCAGGAGGATTGCCATGAGTTCAAGGCTAGTTTGGCCTACATAGTGAGTTCCAGGCCACAGAGTGAGAGAGTACATCTCAAAATACAAAGCAAAAACACAAAAAGAAAGCCAAATCCAAATTCTGTTCTCTACCTGTGCTTGGGGCCGCAGGAATGACACTTGCATTCCTGGGGCTGGCCAACCATACTGTCTAATTGGTTAAGGGAGAGCATGTGAATATAGCTGGGCCAATCCAAATCTCCCTCAGGGCATCTCTACTAGTGCCAACACGAAGAGTTTGTCCTCTCTGCTGGCATTGCTAAGCTGGAAGGCCGTGAAGCAGGTGCTACATGGGTTGGCAGACCTGCCTGAACAGTCAAGCCAGGCCAAGCCACAGAAGAAGCCAGATTTCTGGACCCTGTGTAGCCAATGGATCCAGATGTCCTGTCTGTACTCTTCCTCAGTAGTTATAGGAGTCAATAAATCTTTTTCTTTCTTTCTTTCTCTCTCTCCCTTCCTTCCTTCCTTCCTTCCTTTATTTTCCCCCCTCCCTCCCTCCCTCCGTCCCTCCCTCTCCCTCTCCCTTTCCCTCCCCCTCTCTCTCTCCCTCTTTTTCTTTTTCTTTCTTTTTCACTGGGGTCTGTGTTGTTTATAGCACAGTAAGGGTGTGAGGTGAAGAGGGTGGGGAAACTTTGGAACTGCTTTTAGCATCCCAGAACAGTAAAAAGGTAGCTTTTTTTTTTTCAAAGATTTATTTTAAATTGGGTGTGGGTGTGCACTCAAAAGTTTATGCAAATGAGCACAGGTACCCGTGGTAGTGAGAAGAGGGTCTCAGGTCCCCTAGAGCTGAGGTATAGGCAGTTATGAACTGTTTGACATGGGTGCTGGGAACTAAACTCAGGTTGTCTGCAAGAGCAGTAATTGCTGAGCTATCTCTGAACTCTGTAGCTACTTTTCATGCTGAAAATGTAGGCCATGTGATGGTAGACACTTTTAATCCCAGGTCTCAGGAGGCAGAGGCAGGTGGCTGTCTGTGAGTTCAATGCCAAGTTCTAGAGCTATATAGTGAGATTTTTTTTAAGTAGGCCTTGAGCTGGAGAGATGACTCAGTAGTTAAGAGCACTGGCTGTTCTTCCAGAGGACCCAGTTCAATTCTCAGCACCCACATGGTACCTCACAACTGTCTGCAACTCAGTTCCAGGGGATCCAACACCATCACACATACATATAGGTAAAACAAAGATGCACATAAAATAAATTTTTAAAAAGTAGGCCTTGTTAGAGACCATGGTAGATTATTTCCTTGCAGGCCAATGGCTTCCGGCATTTGTGGACCTGAGGTATCCTTGCTTTAGGATCAAGCTTGGCCTGTGAGTGGTGAGTGGCAGATGGGGATACTTGTTTTAACCTAGTAGGGAATCAATGTCTGAGGAGCTACCCTATTCTGAGGAAGCTGGAAGGTGAGTGGATACATTCCTTAGCTCTATGCTTTGAGTGGGTAGTCTACTGGTGGCAGACTAGTCTGAGGGTGCCCCAAAGAATGAAACCAGTTGTCCCCTGTGGGAACCCGCACAGTTAAAGCCTCCCCCTCCCACTGACTTTCCTCCAGTACTCTGTCTCCTTCCTCTCT
Source organism: Lophiomys imhausi (assembly GCA_907164525.1). Lineage (NCBI taxonomy): Eukaryota > Metazoa > Chordata > Mammalia > Rodentia > Muridae > Lophiomys > Lophiomys imhausi. Next base: position 3,615,334 of record CAJQZJ010000248.1, on the reverse strand, counting down.
CTTATGAGTGATAGTACTGCTTTGGGAGGTAACACTATTTTTCAAAGTTAATAAATCTGGAGAGATGTGTCATAATGAGGGAAGGCTGAGACTGTTAGGTTTGGGCTTTTTAAAATTTTTTTTTTTTAAATGTAACTAGGGATGTAATTCAGGGCCTTGTTTATACTAGAAAAACACCCTGCCACCAAGGTCTCCATCCCCTGTCCTCATGTAACTTTTCTCGTCTTGAGACCCGGTTGCACTGAGCTGTCCCAGCTAGCCTTAAATTTATGGTCCTCCTGTCTCTACCCTCGAGTAGCTGAATGATGGGTTTGCAGCATCGGGCCCTGGTAACCTTAGCAATTTTGTGAGTTAAATATTCTCTGTGTGGGACATGTGAGAGGACTGAGTGGTGGGGTCATGATAAGCAAGGCAGGAATGGCAGGAATCTGAGGCGCCAGGCATTGCAGGTGCCTGAGGTTGGAGCTTTGCGCAATTCAAAGTGGCCCAGGTGGCAGAAATGTCTTGGGGACAATATGGAAGCATTGGTCTGCAGTGTTTGCTTTCTCCCCTTAGCCTTCTCCCATCTTTCTCCTCCTCCTCTGTCTTTGAGATGGGGTTTCATATAGCCCAGGCTGCGGAATGACCTGGGCGGACTGACCTTGGAGCAGCTATGTAGCCCAGGCTGAACTCCCAATCCCCCTGCCTTCCTTCCATACTTCTGGGACCACAGGCCTGTGCCTTCTCTCCTTGACTGCCTTTCCCTTTGCCTCTGTTACTGCCCTCCCTTTTCCATTGTTCTTGTTTATGTTTGAACATTGCTGGTGTCAATGCCTTAGCAAATGACAGAAGCGTATGTTGCTGCTTCCACCTCCTGATGCCTAAAATCCTTCGCTGCAAGGCTGTTGTTGCTGGGCTCCTCAAGAGGCTTGGGTGTGGGAAGGCTTGTTTGGTGGAGCTCCTTTAGAGCTACTGCTTTGTTCTGTCCCTCCTCTCCGCCCACCACCAGCCAGGGAGCCATTGCTTTTCCCAGTTTCTTGTTGCTTCCACGGTGGCATCTGGGCAACAGACACATTTTCTCCTAATTGCATTTCAGCAGAGGAGAGCTGGGCTGTCAAAGGGATTGCAGGACAGAAACCTGATGTAGCTCTTCAGCAAGGGTCTGATAACCTGGACAAGAGGAAGGCTCATTCTGGAGTCTACTGCTCTCTTTTCCTCAGAGTGGTCCCTCTGTTTTCTAGACTTGAGCCCGTCCTCCCCTTTCTGAGATAAGGTCTGTGGTGGTTTGAATAGGTGTGGCCTCCATAGGCTCATGTGTGTGAGTGACTGGCCCATAGGGAGAGGGACTGTTAGGAGATGTGATCTTCTTGGAGTAGGTGTGGCCTTGTTGGAGGAAGTGTGTCACTGTTGAAGAGGGCTTTGAGGTCTTATATGCTCAAGTTATGCCTACTGTGACACACAGTTTCTTCCTGTTGCCTGCTGATCCAGATGTAGAACTCTCAGCTCCCTCTCTAGCACCATGTCTGCTTGGATGCTGCCATGCTTCCCGCCATGGTGATAATGGACTGAACCTCTGAAACTGTAAGCCAACCCCAGTTAAATGTTTTCCTTTATAAGAGTTGCCATGGAGGGCTGGAGAGATGGCTCAGTGGTTTAGAGCACTGGTTGCTCTTCCAAAGGACCTGGGTTCAAATCCCAGCACCTACATGGCAGTTCACGGCTGTCTGTAATTGCCAGGCGTGATGGTGCGCACTTTTAATTCCAGCACTAGGGACGCAGAGGCAAGGGCTAGCCTGGTCTACAAAGTGAGTGCAAGACATCCAGGTATACACAGAGAAACCTTGTCTTGAAAAACAAACAAACAAACAAACAAACAAAAACCCAACAAGAGTTAGCATGTTCATGGTGTCTCTCCACAGCAATAAAACCCTAACTAAGATAAGGTCTTATGTAGCCCAGGGTAGCCAAGATTGGCTCTAAATTTCTGATCCTCTTATCTCTACGTTCCCAGTGCTATGTCAGAGCCTCCTGCATGGCAAGCTCTCTACCAGCCGAACCTCATTCCCAGTCCCTGCATTTTTATTCTTCCGTGAGATACAGTACAGTAGACACAGTAAAGAGTATTTAGGGCGCTGAGTGTGCAGCTTGAGTATCTTTTTTAACACCTTCAATCCTGTAGCCACTGTCTAAATAAGAAGAGAGAATGTCACCATATTCCAGAAGATTCCTTGGTGCTCTTAGGAACCCCTCTCATCAGAGTGACTACTTTCCAAACCTCCATCATAAGCTAGCATTAAGACAAGGTCTCATTATGTAGCTCAGACGGGCTTTGAACTCCTGGGATCAGATAACCTTCCTGCTTCAACCTCTTGCTAGCTGGGACCTCAGGTGCAGGGCCACTGTACTGTTTGATGGTCAGTCTTAAAAAAGGCAAAATGAAGCTGGGCCTGAATGTTGGGAATTCCAGCATAAGGAACATAGAGGCTGGAGGTAAGGAGTTCAAAGTCACTCTCAGCTAAATAACATGTTGCAGGACAGCCTGAGCTATTCGAGGATATGTTAAAAAAACAGACCAAACCAGACCAGACCCAACTCCTACCACCACCACCACCACCACCACCACCATCATCAACATCACCACCATCACCAAACACCAAAGTCAAACAAACCTGGTTGAATGAACTTGCCAAGTCATCTCAGCTTGTGTGCCTGGCTCCTTCGAGCCAGTGCTCTCTCAGAGCAGGAGCTCTGGAGTCTGGCAATTGTCCTCCAGTCCCCGTCCCCGCCCCCCCAGCCCCCTGTACACCCCAATGGTTTGAACTCTGCTATTCCTCACAGCCTGAGAGGCTGAAAACAGAGATCATGTGCGGAGTATAACACCAGCAGCCATCAGGTGGAGTTCACTCTCTTCATGGCCTTGGCCCTTGTACTGTCTTCGAGTGTCCTCACTCACAACCATGAAAGGCCCATGTGCCAATTTTGCAAGCCCTAGCACTGGCTTCTGAGCCACATGCAGCTGCAGGTATCAGGTTGCTGGTCTGAGCCAGGCTGCTGCATCCATTAACCTTGGCTGGGAAAGCCCTCTGTCTTCTTGGGACGCCAGAGGAACCTGGAGCAGTACCAGACATAGGATACAGCTTGTAAATTATGAGCCGTGATTTGCACACAAGCTTATGGCAGAAGAGTCACTAAAGTCTGGGGACTCTCCCCTCTTCAGAAAGTCCTTTCCTCTCCTTCTGCTGGTCTCTGATTGCTGCTCTGTGTCCGATTTTCCCTTCTCTGATATATTAACTCACAGTGTCAGCCAAACTTCCAGGGCCTGCTGGGAGCCTGCCAAGGCTCTGCTCACAAACCTTCAGTGGCTTCTCAGCCTGCTCAAGTCTCCTGGCATTTCAGTAAGCCTCTCCGCAGGGGCTGGGGATGTGGCTCAGTTGGTTGAGTGCTCGCTTGCCTAACATTCAAGAAGCCCTGAGTTTGATCGCCATCATAAAAGAGGCATGATAGAACAGGTCTGTGAAGCAAAAGGATTAGGGATTCGAGGTCATCCTCAGCTATGTAGAATTTGAAACTATCCTGGACTACAGAAGACCCTCTCTGAAAAAGAGGAAGTGGCTGGGATGATGGTTCAGATCTACAAATTCAAATAAAAAACTGGGGGTGGCCAGCACTGGGGTGGGCAGGGACTGGAGAATTACTGACAGTTGCTTGTTAATAGTCTATCTGAAAAACAGCAAGCCCCAGGTTCATTGAGAAGCCTTGTCTCAAGAGAATAAGGTGGAAAATTTTAGAGCAGGATATTTTGGCATCCTCCTTTGGCTGTGCACTCAAGCAAATGGGTGTGCATATCCACACATAGGTATATGCATACACGCACACACACCACACCAAAGACACACAACGACTGCACAAGCTGAGGCAACTGCTTGCCTTCTTTTAGACAAGGTCTCACTATGTAGTCCCTCCTAGCCTGGAACTCACTATGTGTAGATGAGGCTGGCCTCAAATTTAAAGAGATCTGTCTGCCTCTGAATCATGAATGCTGGTATTAAAGGCATTTGTCACCACGCTTAATTTGACTTCTTCCTATGTACCATTATTATTATTCCCCCTCCCCCTCCCCCTCCCCCTCCTCCTCCTCCTCCTCCCTGAGCAGTCAGGATTCCAAGCCAGGATTGTGACAGCTAGTGCAATCTAATTGTTGCTGCTTCTCTTGGTTTATTGGTCTGAGTAAATGCTTCTCCGTTACATGTCCCCAAGAGGTTCTTCATTAGCACAGTCTATGTACGTCCATATTCCCAAGGCCACCCCGTGTTGCAAGATGCCTGTTAAAGCCAAAGCCATCACTACTGCCTGTATTGTACACAGTAAAGATGATGTCATGCTGTTTTCCCTTTAGGGTTGTAGTAGTTAACAATAGTAAAGCTAACAGCAGCCGTGTGTGGTAGCACATGCCTTTAAGCAGGTTGCTGAGTTTGAGGCTAGCCTGGTCTACAGAGCAAGTTCCAGGATAGCCAAAGCTACACAGAGAAACCCTGTCTTGAAAAACCAAAAAAAAAGAAAGAAAAGAAAAAAAAGGGGGGAGGGGGAGGAGGGGACAACAAGTCCCTCCCCCTAAGTACAGGTTATTTTCATATGATAATACGAATAGCTGCCATTGTTAGTCCTGGTTTACAGATGAGGAAAGGAAGGCACAGAGAAGTTAAGTAACATACACAAGATTGCACAGTTAGAAGTGGGTGAATGGAATTCATTGTCTCATGCTAGGTTCTGAGCTCATAAACATCAGTTATTGTATTCTACTGTACGTCGTAGTATACCTTCCCTCCCCTCACAGCCCATTGGCCAGGGTTTAGGCATATGACAATACCCGTCCAAAAGGGAGGCTGGGAAATTTAGTGTGTGTTTGAGGCAGTCATGAACACGAGTGAAATGTGGGCATTTACTTCCTGAGAAAGAAGGGAGAAGTAGTCTCTGCTCCCTGTCGTTGCTATCATGTGCCATGTTGCCTTCTCCCAGCATGTCATCAAGGATGTAAGGGAATTGTGAGCTGAGACTTGGTTCCCAACTCGTGAGATATCCCAGTATTTCTCACTACATACATGCAAAGCCCGATAAATCCCATATCTGAAACTTTCTAGTTCCTGCACCTCTGACAATGGACCCTCAGCCTGTGTCCTTTCTTGGTTTCCCTTGCTGTCCCCCATAGCACCTCCACAGCTTTTATTCAGGTTACTTTGTGCTGTTGTTTGGTTTCCGGAATGGAAACTTCATGAGCTGGGGCAACCAAGGTTGTTTTTTTTTTTTTTTTTTTTGGCGCTATCTGCAGATACTGATGAGGGAATGAGAATCAACTCCTAGAATCTTCCGACTGTTTTCGGAGAAGGTTGTGATTGGTTTTTGTAGAGTCATCAACACTGTATCAGATTGATGAAGGATCTTGGGGAGGTGAGATGTCTGAGCTGAGGAGATGACCACAAAGAGGCAGCTTCTGTTCCAGTTCCTCACAGGTTGATGATGCCAAGTGGTACCCAGGGCTGCCTGTTCTGCTTCACTGTTCTTTCCTGGCATGCACATCTTCTTCCTTCTTGATTACTTGGGCCTCCTTGACATTGCACTTTCGCAGCTATTGGTTCTCTCTTGACACTAGACATTCTTCACTCTTCTCCCCAATCTTGGGAACCCACGTGTGTCCAACCTTTGGCCCTCAAAGCCAAGTGTGGCTGCCTGTGATCAAGGACAGCTAAGAATGGGCCCAGCACAAAATTGCAAACTTACAACATAATTGCTTTTCTTTTCTCAGCGCAGTCCATGGCTCTTGAGCATGAGCTTTGCATGTGACAATATCCTGTCACAATGGCAAAAGACTGGACACACCTGCTTCATGTGCTGTGCTAGGTTGTGTGGATTCTTCCTTCTCTTTTATTTTTGAGACAGGGTCATACTACATTCATGAGGCTGGCTACTCACAGCAATCCTCCCAACTCTGCCTCCCAAGTATTGGGATTATAGGTGTGACACACACACACACACACACACTCACACTCACACAGAAAAGCCGGAGCTGGGCAAGCCCTGTGTTCTGACAGAGACACACCAGCAGCAACCTGGAAACTCGGTCATGTATTATATAGAACAGGAACAGAGGAGAGGGTTAACTAGAGGAGATGTCTGTAGGGGATGTCTCAGGCCATAGTCATCTGGAAAGAGTTTGGTACTTTCTGTACACACTGTCAAGAAAGGTTTCCCATTCTTGAGTCTCACCCAAGGAAGCCCTTGCCGTTCCTATGAGTTTGATGCATTGAGGTAGTTGAAATGGCCGTGCTCCTGTCAACTACACGGTCAATGCAGGACTTCATCAACTCCTCACACTGGGGCCTTCTGAAGGCCAGGTCAGGGCTCATGATGCAGGCACTCCCAGCCTGGCCAGAGTCCCACGTGCTCCCAAGCTTCAGAATTTCATTTTGAAAACCTGCCCTGGGTGCTTCACAGGCTTTGGGTAGCTGGATAGGGGGTGTGAGGATCAGGAAGCAAATGCTCTGTTACTCCTCTGCCTCCACGGGGTCTGGCGTTATTAGAATGCCTTCATCCTGTGTCAGGCCGGAAGTTGCTTGCTCGAGTGTAATTACTTTAAGTCTCCTGGATGGTGGCATGGAGCAGCTTGGAGCAGTGCTATGCAGGGCAGTCAGCCTGCCTTCATAGTCTGAGGCCTCCAGTGCTGGGCCAGGCGTATGCACACGTCCCCTTGCCAGCTTAGGTCTAGCTGCAGAATTTCTGAGGCCAGTAAGCAGCCACAGCCAACTGCTGATTGCCTGAATCCTCCTGCAGGGCAGACAGCAGGAACTGTGTGGAAAGGATAGCTAAAGTACCCGTCTCAGCCTGCAGTAGCTGCAGGAGTACAGCTCTGACTAAGGGGCATGGGCCTCTTAGCCTGGGCTTCGCACCCAAGGATACCCCTGCCCTTTGCTCTCCAGGCACTGACTAAGCTGTTTGTTTTCACACACACACACACACACACACACACACACACACACACACACACAC
>CAJQZJ010000248.1:3583637-3608304 GCA_907164525.1 Lophiomys imhausi | reverse complement strand
ACACACACACACACACACACACACACACACACACACACACACACACAGCTGCTCTTAGTGTCTTTGTGTGGAACCTTTCTTTCTCCCTTAAACGTTAAAACAAAAACAAAAACCATCACTTGTAAGCAATGCCAAAATAAGTACCAGTTGGACAAAAAAGCAAGATAGGGCCTGGGGAGGTGGCTTGGTGGGTAAAAGTGATTGCTTTTCAAGTGTGAGGATCCCCAGCATCTGTGTAAAAGTTGGTGTGGTGATGTATGCCTGTGGCCACAGTGCTGGGGAACAGCCACAGAGACAGACAGATCCCTAGAGGCTGTCCCAGCCAGCTGGTATAAGCAAGTGGTGAGCTTCAGGTTCTTCGAGAGACCCTGTCTCAAAAAATTAGGTGGAAAGCAACAAAAGTAGACACCCGATGTCAACTTCTGGCCTTCATATGTACCCACATGGGACAAACTCCACCCCCAGCACATACACTCCCACACACAGATACAGTACAGACACAATCAAGAACTTCCTGAAGAATGAGCAGAAGCTGATTCGAAATCTGTCAGTAGACTATTGGAGGGATGGCATGGATCACTGGTGTTTTCTCAAAAGATGCTCCACCCCACCCAAGGCAGAGATAACTGTAAGCAGGGCATGCTAATTTCTCTTACATTTGCAAAAGAAGAGTGCTGGGGAAGGCAGAAAGGAACTCATAGTTCTGGTGTTGATGTGAGCTGGGACAGCGTCTTCGGAGAACACTTCAGCCACATCTATACACATTTAAATGTGCTTTTAGCCTCTAGTCCGGAATTTCTACTGTTAGAGCCAGTTCCTTCAAACCTACCCCAGCACACAGGGTTTCTGGTATCATTTATGACCCCAGACTGGGAACAACCTTTATGCTCAACAGAAGGGGATGGTTAAATAAACGAAAGGCATATCCATGTCACGAAATACACATAATGATTGAAAACAATAACATGGACGGATATGGAATAGTCTTCAAAGAAATGAAGTGGAAAAAATCCAATTGTAAATCCATATGTATAGTGTGAGCTCATTTATGTACAATAGTCCCTCTGTGGTCAGGCTCTGATGGACTCTCCCCTCCCTCAGCCCCCAGGGAAGAAAGCAATATCTGGAAGGAGAGAAAAAGGAAGGTAGTGACTTTGAACCTATGACCCTCCTGCCATTTTGTGTTGGGGGTTGAATCAGTTTCCTAGAGTGACTGAACCATCTCCCCAATATCCTATCTATCCTATGAGATACAGTATTCACTGTGTCTCAGGCTGGACTTGAACTTACAGTCCTCCCAACTTCAGCCTAGATCATCTATTAGAGAACATGTTTTAGATTCAGAAGTCAGAAAGTCATCTTAAGTCTTTGAGGAGGGAATGCCAGGAGCCAGAGTTGAGGAGAACACTGGATGTCCCTGGTGCTCTCAGGAAATTCATAGTTCTCTGAACCTGCCAGTGTCCCCCAGCCCCAGTACTCATACCAGCCTACCTCCAGACCAGAGCCTCTTCTACTTTCCATGCTCACTCCTCATTGTTCAGGAACAAAGGCAGTTTAGGGTTTTGAAAACCAAGTACAGATATACCACAGAGAACCCATCTTGCTTGTAAATGAGCTGATGGCTGTGGCCCCTGGGGTGGGAGTAGGGGGTCATTCCAGGGCGGGGTGGGGGGCAGCAGGGGGCTCTGGGGACAGCTTGGCTGGAAGGAAAGCAGGGCAGAGAGGTGCAGCAGAATGCAAACAGTTGGTGATTTATGATGTCAATAAACACAACGGCTCCATGCTGAGGTTTCCCCTCAAGATGTGTGTGAGTGCAGTCCCTGCAGCATCCACTGCCTGCCTGCACCAGGCTACAACCTGGATGCCTGGGAGAGGCTTGCATCTTCCCATTAAGATGTAGGGAAAGCCCCCCCCCCAATTCTTTGGGAGGAAGATGTCAGTAAGAAGATATGCTGGCAAGGCAGAGAATGCAAGTGGCTAAGCTGATGAGCAGACAGAACCACTTTCTCTTTGGGACAAGGCCCAGGATGCACAGAAAAGAGGCAATGGGTAGCATTTACCTTGGCCATGGTCTCAGGGCTTTGAGTATCAGCAAGTTGTACAGGGTCTCCTCAATAAGATTGTGAGAGCCAGCATGTCTCTTTTTTACCTTAAACTTTCTCTTTTTATTTATTTATTTATTTATTTATTTGTTTGTTTGTTTGTTTGTTTATGTCTGGCTGTCTGTCTGTCTTGGCAAGCACACCATGGTGTGTATGTGAAGGTCAGAGGACAACTTTCATGAGTCTATTCTCCTTCCACCTTATGGGTTCTAGGGACTGAGCACAGGTTGGCAGGCTTGACCGTCGTGGTGGCACACTTTTATCTATTGGGCCATCTCTGTGGCCAGCATTTCTTTTATTAATGGCACTGGAGGGGGAGCTCAGGGCCTCAGGCATGCTGTCAAATGCTCTACTGAGTTACAGTCTGAGCTTTTTTAAATTTTGAGACAGGTTCTTTTGTTATTATCATATTATTATTATTATTATTATTGTTATTTGAGACAGGGTCTCTCTACATAGCCCCAGCTGTCCTGGAACTCACTATGTGGACCAAGCTGGCCTTGAACTCATTCTGTAGCTCAGATAGGCCTTGAACTTGAGCCTCCTGTCTCAGCTTCCTGAATAGTTGAAATTCCAGGTCTGATTGGTAGAAGCATTTGTTAAGTGTCTGCTCTGTGCTGAACACCAAATAGTTTATTTCTCTTGACCTTACCCCAACACTCGGCCCTACCTTCTTATTCCTAACTTCATTTTCACAGTGGTCTCACAGAATTTAAACAATGCACCTAAGGGCCACAACTAGTTGGTGTTGACAGAACTGGGATTCAGATGTAAGCTTGTCCTCATGGAAACTTTGGCCTTTGAATATCACACCTGGCTACACCCCAACTTATTTTATTTTAACTAACTAGTTATTTTAATTTAAATTATTTGTATGTATCTGTGTGCAGGTATGCACATGCAAGTATGGGTATCTGTGGAGGCCAGATGTGTTTGTGAATTGCCTGATATAGATGCTGAAAATCAAACTCAGTTGTTCTCCAGTTCTTTTTTTTTTTTTTGGTTTTTCAAGACAGGGTTTCTCTGTGTAGCCCTGGCTATCCTGGAACTCATTCTGTAGACAGGCTGGCCTGAACTCACAAAGATCCACCTGCCTCTGTCTTCCAAGTGCTAGGATTAAGACATGAGCCACCATCCTCTGCCATTACAGACAGTTTTGAAGTGCTGGGTGGGTGCTGGGGTTTGAACCTGGATCCTTTGGAAGAGTAGCCAGTGCTTTTAACTGCTGAGCTGTCTGTCCAGCCTGTCTTCTCCAGTTCTAATTAATTTTTTTTTTAAATTTTGAGGCATGGTCCCATGTATACTACCATGCCTGGTTTATGTGGTGCTGGGGAAGAACTCAGAGCTGTCTTTCATGCTAGGCAACCATTCTTCCAGTGAGCTACTTGTCTTCTAGCCCGCTTCTTCTTTCTCCTTCTTCTCCTTCTCCTTCTCCTTCTTCTTCTTCTTCTTTCGAGATAGGGTTTCTCTGTGTATCCCTAGCTGTATTGGACTCACTCTGTAGACCAGGCTAGCCTTAAACTCACAGAGATCCTCCTGCCTCTGCCTCCCAAGTGCTGGCACTAAAGGCATGGGCCACCACACCCAGGGTCTTCTTCTTTTTGAGATAAGGTCTCCATAAGTAACCGGGTCCATCCTCCATCTTAAGATCCTTTTCAACTTCCTAAGTACTGGAATTACAGGTGTGCACAGAAACAGGTCCCCAGGACTCCTCCTATGTGAGTGTAGATCAATCTCTAAATTATAGGCTAGGCTTTCTCTAAAGCATGTATGGCTTGGGGTCCCATCTGGCTCCTGGTTCTTTCACTGGTAGACATGGGAAATAAAAAAGGTTTCTTTCTGAAAGGACTAACTCCATTTAACCTTTAGTTTCTAGTGTTATTCCTGACTGGAGTGTGTATGTGTGTGTGTGTGTGTGTGTGTGTGTGTGTGTGTGTGTGTGTGTGTGAGAGAGAGAGAGAGAGAGAGAGAGAGAGAGAGAGAGAGAGAGAAGTTAGTGAATAACAACGTTCAAAGTTCTCTCTTTCTAACCACTGGTCTTGGCCACTCTTCAGCTGTCACAGTCACTCAGAAGCTTGTCTTTGTTTGGCCATTTGGCAGGCTAAGAGTGACAGGACAGACAGCTCTGGGCATTGGTGGCCAGTTCTTCGTCAACAGACTCCAGTGTATCTTCCTCCTACTTCCTCCAGGCAGACTGTAAACATCGTCTTAAACATCGTCTTTTCCCTTGCCTCTAGAACCTCTGGGGCTGCAAAGAACATGTGGGAGACACTTGTGTGGAAATAGGGTATAGAACTCCACTGCCCTTCATTTTACTTCTGCTGTATGCACAGTGAGATTTGCCTCTGTGGGCCTGCCCAGGCAGGCCAAAGGAACCTCTTGACAGTGGTGCTGGGCTATTGGCTCTTGGCAGGTTGCCAGGCCGCCTAAGAAGGCTGTTCCTGCAGCTGGCTGGTTTTGCGGGCCTCTCCTGGGAGTCTCAATGCTCTCCTGTGGTCCCGGAGAGACCATCTGTGTGTGTGGCAGGGGACACCCCACTGTGCTCTGGATCCTAGGTTTCTATGGGCAGTACACACCCTTGGCAAGGTGGCAGTGAGGGAACAGATGGCTGTGGACAGGTCTTTCTTGGGAGGGTCTGGCCATGCACAGATTGTTAAACACCCATTCTTCCTCGGATTGCTGATTCTGGGCCACTGGGAACGGGTAAGTTGGGGGAAAGGCTACTACCCATCCAGGTGATATGTCAGTAGATAAGAGGTCCCTAAGGCTAGCTGTCATTACTTGCCCAGGCCCAGGACAGATGGGACAGAGATTTGTTTTGTTGGTGATAGAAAGCTTGAGACCAATTTGGTCTCAAGATTTCCTTGGCACTTAGGGAAGCAACACTCTGGAGTTCAACAAGCAGAGACAACTGGCATCCGTAAGGCCAATGTTGTTTTGTACGGAGGCACCAGGAGGCCTACCAGCAGGCAGGCCAGCAAGGCTGTTTGGAGCATGAGTTTGGAGGTCATAAGGAACTGGATGCAGGGGCTGGGGATGTGGCTTAGTTACTAGAGTGCTTGCCTAGCATGCACACACTCCATAAAAGTACAAATGGTGATGTACACTTGAGACAAGACAGAAGTTCAAGGTCATTGTTGGCTACATAGCCAGTTCAAGGCTAGCCTGGGCTACATGAGACCATCTCCAAACAACACCCACCGAAGTGTAAATGCTGGCTCCATGGTAGGAATTTGAGGAGTTATTCTTACCCAGTCCCTGGCTTCTTGGTCCGTAAAATGGGGACAATAACGAGGCATTTTACCTTCTTTCTATCAACAGTAGATAGTCTCAGGAAGCTAAGGGAGCCCTGAGGTCGCATTGTTGGGTATACTCATTCTGCCTTGAAGCAGGGTCTGGAAATGTTAGCATTCCTTGACAAACAGGGAAACAGAGGCCCCAAATTCCACAGCCATGCCCAGACGTGACTCAAGCGTCATACTTCAAATGCATTCTGAGACAGGCAGAGAGACCAGATCACTGACCTGCAGCTTCAGCAGCGGTATGGGTTTGGCGGGCTACTAGGCAGCAAGTACTCAGAGGCCTTTCTTGAAGCAAGGAGCTGGTAGTTGTGAGGCAATGTTAGTGCTGCCTCTGGAGCCATTGAGAACAAGTCTGCTCTTCTTCTGTGCCAGGTTCTACCCGAGCCTGGAAGGGTTACCTCAGAAATTCAAGGCTCCTTGGTTAGGGCTGTCGACAGAGTTCATTTGATAGAGCATTTTCTTTGAAGGCCCAAAGTCCCAGGTTTTTTGATTCTCAGTACTACATAAAGCCAGATCTGGTGGCTCATACCTGTGCTCCCAGCACCTGAGGAGTGAAGGAAGGAGAATAAGAAGTTCAAAGACATCCTTAGCTGCATGTAGAGCTACATAAAACCCTGTCACAAACAGACAACCTCCTGCTGTCCCCAACCTGGCCCAGAATAGGAGAAAAATAAATACCATTTTTAAAAAAGCAAAGAAAATGTCAAGGGCTGGAGAGATGGCTCAGTGGTTAAGAGTACTGGCTGATCTTCCAAAGGACCTGGGTTCAAATCCCAGCACCCACATGGTAGTTTACAGCTGTCTGTAATTGCAGGGCTTGGTGGCACACGCCTTTAATTCCAGCCCTGGGGAGGCAGGGGCAGGTGGATGTCTGTGAGTTCAAGGTCAGCCTGGTCTATAGAGTAAGTTCAGGAGAGCCAGAGCTACACAGAGAATCCCTGTTTCAAAAAAGAAAATGTCAAGTTTCTTCTAGGAAATATATTAGAGTCAAGAGATGCTCCAGTGTTGCCCCAATTTCTCCCTTCCCTCTTTTTCTTTATTATTAGTTGTATGTGTGTATATGTGTGTGTGTGTGTGTGTGAGAGAGAGAGAGAGAGAGAGAGAGAGAGAGAGAGAGAGAGAAAGAGTGTGTTTGAGCATTCTGTGGGGTATATGGGGAGGTTAGAGGACATCCTTCAAGAGTCAGATAGCTCTTTCCATTATAGGTTCTGGGGAGTGAATTCAGGTTGTCAGCCTCATACAGCAATTGGTTTTACCTGCAGAGTCGTTGTCTCACCAGTTGCTACCCCTGCCACCCTCCCCCCCCCCCCCCCCCCCCCCGCCCACTCTCTCTCTTCTTCTCCTTCCTAAATAGCTTGGACAGGCCTTGAATTTGCTAGGTAGCCAAGGATGCTCTTGAACATACCATCTACCGATTCTGCTTCTTGAGTGCTGGGATTAAAAGTGTGTGTCACCATACCCAGCTTCAAACTTCTTATGCGTGTGTTCCCTACATCATCTGAGGATGTGTGTGTTTGATTATTTGCAAATTTATTTATTTGAAAAGGCACAAATGATAGTTCCAATATCCAAGGCAGGAATACAACTTACACTGAGAAAACCAAGGCCCCTCCTGACTATTCTCCTTTTAAAAATAGTTTTTAGTGCTTTGTACATGTGTGTGTGTGCACATGCGCGCATACACACACTTGAGGGAAGGTGTTCATGGAGGTCAGAGGCTAGAGTTGTAGGTGAAGCTGAATCTCCTGCTGCGGATGCTGGGGGCTTAATTTAGATCCTCTGCAAGAGCAACCCTTGTATAAACCACTGAGCTATCTCTCCAACTCCCATTCTTGAAAGCCATTCCTGCAATCAGTTTTGATATAAATAAGTAAATATGTATATGAATATATATAAAGGAAAATGACGGTATGCTACAAACATACCATAATATGCCTACCTTTCTGCTTTTCCACTTAACATTCTAAATCCATGCAGCAACATGCATCAGGACTCATTGCTATGTTGCATTCTTTTTATTATTATTATTTATTTATTTGGGGACAGGGCAAGAGAAATAATAGCTCAATGGGCAAAGTGCTTGCTTTGCAAACATGGGGACCTGAGTTTGGCTCTCAGCACCCAGCTAGACATGATGCATCTGTAACCCCATTGTCTCAGGGAACAGAGACTACAGACCCCAGGGGCTTACTGGATGGTCAGTTTGGCAGAAATGATAAGCTTCACGTTCAATGAGTGACCCTGTCTCAAAAAATAAGGTGGTGAGAGACAGAGGAAGGCACCTAGTGTTGACCTCTTGCCTTCACATATTCGTAGGTAAACATACTCCCCTGCACACACACCAATCAATCATTGGATTGTATTTGTGTTATTTTAGAAATGGTCTCATATATCCTAGGATGACTTCAAACTCATTATATAGTAAAGGATGGTCTTGAACTTGTGATTCTCCTGCCTCCATCTCCTGAGTACTACGATTATAGATATGCATTACTATGACAGGTTTTAGACGCTGCTAGGTTTTGCCACAGGGCTTTGTGTAGGCTAGACAAGTACTCTACCTCCCGAGCAACAGTTCTGTCAGACTTTTAAAAATGACAGTGTAGCATTATATTGTGGTGATACAACCCACCTCATTTAAGCATTATCCTATTCACAGAGGTACACGAGGGTCATTTCCAGTCTTTTATACCTATAAACAATCCTGTACTGGAAATTTTCTTTGTATAGGTTTTTAAAACTTAATTTTTTTGTTGTTGGTGGTGATGAGCATCGGAGCCACATGTACAGTAAGCACACCCTACCACTGAGGTACATTCTCCGCCCTCTGCATGGGTTTCTACTGCCTCTTGACATGAAGGTTTATGTTCAACGTGGAAGAACATTAGGTATTCCTCTGTGAAGCCTCTGCCCAAAAGCCTATCCAAAGAGATGAATCACTAAAGGTGGAATTCTGACCGCCAATAAAGGGTAGCATTTTTGCAAATGTGGCTGTGCTGTCCACTTGGAGGATGGCTTTCTCTAGCTCAAGCAGTAGTGAGCAGAGGCAATTGGGGTGCTCTGGCTCCTGAGCCCCTTCTGGAGGGCCCAGTGACCATCTCTGCAGGCATAAGTTCCCTCTTGAATCCTTTCTTCACGGTATTTCACTGGCAGCCAAGGGAGACTTTCACAACCCCTGCTATCTTTACAATATGTTGTTCAAATTTAAAACATGCTAAAAGGGAGAAAATATTTATAGAATTTTTCTCTGGAAGGAAAAAAAAATCCCACTTTTAAAGCCTAGCCAATGACATTTCTGGAAGTCACAGAGGGAAAACAGCAACAACTCAAAGAAGATAAAATGGACTAATTACACAACAGATTTCTAATTTAAGCCACTACATTCTTTTGGTGTGTGTGTGTGTGTACGCATTGTGTGTTTAAAGATGTCAGAGAATAAAAATATTGTTTTACCTGCTGATTGAAAAAAAAGAAGAACCCAGAACCGTTGGTGACCTTTTTGCCTGCAAGTTGTCTGTCCTGTCCAGGGCCATGAAGAGCTCCCTATGGCAGCCGTTCTTGGCTTGCAGACCAGTTTCCCATGGGAAGGTACAAGGTCCTTGCAGCCTGAGCTATTTAAATCCCAAAGTCTTCTTCCATTTTCCAAAGCTCTGGGAGTGTCCCCATGGCCACAGCTGTCAGGGACACCCAACTCTGGAGCCTGGCTTAGGATGTCTGAAGTAGGCCTAAGTTCCCTGACTCTCTCTCAACCGAGCTACTGTAACTCCAGATGGCTCCCAGGTTTCTAGAACAATTCCTTAGCTGTAGGGTGGTCGTGGAAGAGGCAGAAGAACCCCTCTGCCCTCCCTCGAGTCTTTGACTCAGGGTCAGAGCTCTTGGTTTCTGCTTGGATTTTTATATACACACATCCGGTGGGATCTCGCTCCTTCATCTTTCCTTATTTTTATGTATGAATGGATTTTGTCTGCTTTTTGCAGCCAAGGCCACCGAGCAGTTTTAACGAAGTCTCTGGCTGGCTAGCCTGTGGCTTTGAGAAGGTCCTGGGAGCCTGCTTGGATTTCCTTTCGGTTCTCTGCCTGGCAACCGTGGCAGCCCCAAGGAGCAAGCCTTGCTCTGATTTGGTGGGGGTGGGGGTGGGGGTGGGGTATTTGGGTAAATTCTTTAATTTCCCAGGTCTGTGGTGTAGACCAGATTTAACCCCCCCTCAGCCAGGGCATGAGATTTCTTTGTGGAAAGCAAAAAGTAACAGTAAATGGTGAGCAGAAGGGACTATTGCACCTGGTAGCAGGGGTAGCCCAGCGGAGGGCCAGGGTCTGGCTCAAAATTGTCAGCATTGCCTGTGTAGCCAGAATTTTGGGCAGGAGCCCCAGCTCAGCCACCTGTCCCAATGAGCCGATTACAGAGGGCAGTTGTGGTCAAAAGCAGAGAGAGATTTATTCAATGTGACCACACTGGGAAGAGAAACAGATAAAGAGGTCTGGTGAGACCAAGTTCTGAGAGTGCCATGAATTCTGGGTATATTTAAAAACAATGTATTTTACTATTTCTTCACTGTAAAAGACTTTTGTGAAGTATTAATTATACATATTTATGGGTTTCATTATGACAGTTTAATGTATGCTTAGAATCTAATAATCTCTCCATGTCCAGTGTTCGGTGCCTATGCTTGTGTGTGTCCCACTGAATCTCTTTCTCTTAAGTGGCCATGCTTCTACTTTCATGTCTTGTTGTTGTTGTTGCTATTGTTGTAACCTAATGCTTAGGGTTGCTTACAGGAGCAGGACTGAGGGGACAACACAGTAGTGGGAGCAACTTACCAATGGCTCACCACTGAAGAAAAGGTCTCTCCCTTCTCAGCATGTCTTCCCCAACCCTACCCCCACCCGCTCTGAGACAGGTTCCTGCTTTTCAGTCCTGATTGATCTTCTAGAGATACTCCTACATTTGCCTTCAGAGAGCTGGGATTACAGGCACAATCCTGACCAGAGTTTCATATTTTAATAAACAGATTGCTGAGGGAGGAGAGAAGTAGTTTCACAGTTAAGCAGTCCTGATTAAGGCATGATCTGATTGATTGTGTCTCAGTTGGCTCTGCAGTCTGGGTCTCACAAGATGACCTTTCTTTCTTTCTTTTCCCTTTTGAGACGGAGTTTCACTGTGTAGCTCTGGTTGTGCTGGAACTCGCTATGTAGACCAGGCTGGCCCTGAATTCATAGAGATCTGCCTGCCTCTGCCTCCTCCTGAGTGCTGGGACTAAAGGAGAGCCATGACCACATCAGGCAACATAATGATTCTTGCTCCAGGGAATAGCTTATCCCTCATGGGTAATTCCTCCATCTGGAGGGGGGTTGTTCTGACCTTTGAGGCTCTGCTGTGCCTGGAACCCTTAAGGTTAGTGAAATGGCTGTCATCTCTCTGCCTTCATCCTTACGGTGGTGGAGGTAAGAGGTGAGGTAGAGGGACACTACTTGAATGACTCCCATGCCTGTGCACAATCAAGCATGTGTTTGACTCCAAACAAAGGAAAGAGACAAAAAACAAAAGCTGAGATGCTAGGCTTTTATCTTGCTGTTAGGTACATTGTGGGCCCAAGTGAGATAAATGTCAGTGACTTTTGGTAAAATCATCTAGCAGGATATAGTGGCTTAGGCTTTTAAACCCAGCACAGGACAGCTGAGGTAACATAGGGAGACCCTGTCTCATTTTTTTAAAAGAAAGAAAGAAAAGAAGTTCTCATTATAAATTTGGCATGAGTGGCTGTGCCTCAGTTTACTTGGTTTGTCTTAATTTACCCAATAGGCTCCAGTACTTTGGTTTCTGATTTTACCAGGGTCGGGGTGCACTAAGGAGGCACACCTAGGGCCCTTCAAGCTGTAGGGACCTCAAGAGTGGGCCCTCGGCCTTTGGGGACCAAAGCTTTCATGTGGAATTAGGCTGCCCTTTCCTTTTGTTAAACACAGTCTTGCTATCTGACATAGCTGACTTGGGTGGGTCAGAGGCAGGACCAAGAATCAGGACATCTTTTTCCTCTCTTTCCAGCCTCCTGCCTGGTCAGGGGATGGCTTGTCACTGAGGGGTCTGCTGTCAGTGGCTGATGGAATACTGAGACAAACCAATGGCTCCTTACATTTCTTCTCCATGGACCCTTCTATAATAATCTCTCCCAGGGCATCTGGGGCAACAGCAGCCATGGAGGGAATGCTGTATACTCTGACCTTCTTGGAATCTGTGAGGTTGTTCATGATTGTGTGTGTGGGGGGGGGGAGGGTACGGAGGCTCTTCATGCCAGGCTTCTGGGCTGCCTACCTGAACCTTTTTACACTGTCTGAATGGGCTCTTTAAATATATATTGTACTCTGTCATTCGCTCCTGAGATACTTTGTGAGGCTCCCAGTGCCAAGGTCAAGTGTCACCTGTCTAGGCCTAACTCTCTTCGTCTTCTGTCTCAGCCTCTGTGACACCTGGTCATTTGGGCACCTGGCAGGCACCTCATTGCTGCCCCCACTTCTCAACAGCTCCCCCCCCCCTGCCTATTTCTAGGATAGTGCTCTCCTTCTTTCCAGAATTGCTCCTACTTTACTGGACCATAAGCTGTTCAGTGAGAATCCATTCATGGGGTCAATTTTTGGTCATTCAGAGACACATGTGGCTGGCAGATGCTGGATTTGCCTAGCTGCGTTCAAGTGAGAAGGGGACCTTTGTATCAAGGCCATTCATGCCCACTCTGCTCCTCATCTGTTTCAGCATTGAAACTGATTCTTGTCTCTAGCTGCCTCTGTCCCAGCATAGAGGGTCCTGTTCCCCACCAGAGACTGCCTGCTTTCCTTCTTAGAAATGTCCAAGGATGCTCTTGGCCTTCTGCAGAGGCATTTTCTCAACTGTTCTGTCCTGGAGGCATTTTTCTCAACTGTTTTGGCCTCAGAGTTTGGGATTCTGAATGGATAACCTTGGATTTATCCACTCTTGAGGCCTGAGGCTATTGGCTTACTCAACCTAGTGAGCTCAACAGGTTTCAAGGTGAAAGTTTCCTGAGGCCTGTGTTCACGAGGCTTAGTGTGACTTGGTGAAGCCTCCCTTGGGTTTTCAACCCTCAATCTCTTCTTTGTGTTGTTCAGCCTCTTTCTGCTCTGGTCCCACGTCATAGCTCCAGATACTTGGAGCTAGGTACTAATGGCATCCATGTCAAACTCTCACCTGGGCATCTCCCTTGTTCCCCAGGCTCATATGTCCTGTTGCCTCCTTGGCCTTGCCACCTACACTTCCAACAGACATAAGAATCCTGGTGTCGTCCCCCCCCCCCAACACCTGACCATTTTGCTGCCTTCTCTGTGGCGCTGTCTCCAAACCTCAGATTACTTTGAGTTCTCTCTTACCCAAGTTCGATTTAAATTTTTGGTTGTTAATTTTACAGTTATTTATCTTGTGTGTGTGCATGTGTGAGCATGGCATGTACATGGAGGTCTGAGGACAACTCGCAGAAGCTGGCTTTCTCCTTCCACCATATGGATTCAAGGGATTCAACTCAGGTCATCAGACTTGGCAGCAAATGCCTTTACTTATGGAGCCATCTCCCTACAGTCCTCACACTCAGTTCAGCTGGTATTGTAGATTTCACCTTAAGGATAATCTCAGCCCTTCTCACTCACACCATCTACTCTCATCTGGCCCGACCTCAGTGGCTGCAGCTCCCCACCCTTCACTGTCTCCCCACTTTTCTTTTGTTGACATTCCATTCCGGGGTCATCACAGCACCATGGCTGCTTACAAGAATCCATGCCATATCATGTCACATCTTGTTCAAAGTGCTCTGATGGCTTTTTATCTTACTCGGGGTAGCCTTAGGTCCTTCTAGTGGTCTTCAAGCATGCACAAAATGGTGCCTGCCTGCCACTTCTCTGACCCCATTGCCTGCCACTTTCTGTTTCCCAGATCAACCTGACCTAAGGCCCTTTGCACTTGTCTTCCTACCTGGGGTACTCTCTCCAGTCGTCTGCAGGGCGGCCTTCTTTTCTTTTCCTTCTCACACCTCCATAGCTCCACCCTGTTTAATTTCCTCCTTAGTGTCAGCTGAGGGATCATGCGTCCTTCTCTTTGACCGTGTTTATTGTCTGTTCTACCCAACACTCTGTTGGAGCAATGATTTGGCTTGCATTTTTCATTGGTACCTCCTTAGTGCCTGGCACACAGTAGGCACTTTCAAATGTTTGGAAGATAAAAGAATGGACGGATGGATGGAAGGATGGATGGATGGATGGGTGGATGGATGGATGGATGGATGGATGGATGGATGGATGGGGTGGCAGCTATCCAGCAGTCATGCAGGCAACATCTAAAGAACCAAGATATTTTCTGGCTTCTGCCAGAAGCCTTGTCATTCCTAGGTCTGGGTAAACAGACTCTGAAAGCTCACTGGGAATTCTCCTTAGAATTCCACTCTTTCTTTCTTAGTCTCCATGTGTTCCTAACATAGAGAGTAAGCAGTGTGTGTGCGCGCGCGTGTGTGTGTGTGTGTGGGGGGGTTGTATACCTTGCCCTTATCCCTCAGGTCCTAGGCTTGCAGCACTTAGCCTGGTTGTGTTGTAGTTAATAGGCAGCATGAACTACATGACTTACTATTGGGACTCTTAGAACATTCTAGAAACTTCACGAGCCCTGGTGAGAGAGGTTCATGAGCTTTAAGTCCCATGTCAGTACCTCAGTACCAGCAGCCCTTGGCATCTTATAGAGATAAAAAGGAGATGTATTACTTTTGGAGCTGACCTTGTGGACCTTCCAGAACACAGGCCTCAGCTGAGTGAGCATGCCAATGTCAAGATAAAGTGCTTTATGTACCCAATGGTACAGGTCCTAAATGATATGTATGAGTGGCTTGCACACTCATAAAATAGGCCAGTGACATAAGGTCCTTGCGAGTATTAGACATCCTTCTTAGTGATGGACAACTTCCCTGGAGAGTCAGGATCCTTTGGGAAGATCTGGAAGAATCTGGTGTCTGATAAGATCCCAGGGTTCATGTGTGCTCCCATCTGGGACTGGGCTCAGTGACAGGTGCCTTGTGGCTAGCTTTGCTTTCCTGATGGGCTCCTGGCCCCTTGGCTGCCTGCAGCCATTCTGAGATTTTTTTTTTTTTTCCATGAGGCTCATTGTATTTGCTGGCAAGCTGAGAGCTCATTACCCAGCAAAGAGACTGACAAATCCTAGGCCTCTCCTGCCTAGTGAGCAGAGAAGCAGCTGGAGTGTCAGGCTTCATCCTTGGCCTAGAGGAACAGCTTCTGATTGCTCTCTTCCACTCTATAAGCTCCAGGCCACAGCTGTCTGCCTGCAAACTGAGGCACTCAGTAGATGATCCAGTTCTGACAGCCAGAATACAGGGCCTGTCATGTGCTAGGTGTGATGGTTAGCTGGATTGGACCAGCTGCCTCATACACCTGTTGCTCTGTCTTCCTGCCAGGACAGATGGACTATGTCTCCCCAAACTGTGAGTCAAAACAAAGCCATCCTTTTTTCTTGTTGCTTTTGTTGGATATTTTGTCATTGCAAGGAGAAAGGTAACTAATACAGTAGCAAGTGTCCTACTGCTGAGCTTCCTTCCCAGCTCTCTCTAGTGACTCTTGAATGACCTATCTCAGACCTGCAGATAAAAGTCTCATCACCATTTTCTCTTTGCAGAGTGGTGCCAATCATTTTGAATTTTGGAGACACTTCATTTGTATATCCATGGGACCTCTCGTGTCTCTGCTAAAGAGTGCTTTCTGGGGATTGGAGAGATGGCTCAGTGGTTAAGAGAACTGGCTGTTCTTCCAAAGGACATGGGTTCAAATCCTAGCACTCACATGGCAGTTCACAGCTGTCTGTAGTGGCTGGGCATAGTGGCATGTACCTCTAATCCCAGTACTCGGGAGGCAGAGGCAGGTGCATTTCTGGGAGTTCAAGGCCAACCTGGTCTACAGAATGAGTTCCAGGACAGCCAGGGGCTGTTATATGAGAAACCCTGTCTCAAAAAATCTAAAAAGAAAAAAAAAGAAAAAGAAAAGAAAAGAAAAGGAATGTTTTCTGATCCTGAGAATGTATTTGGGCCTGGGGAGATCCCAGGAAGGAGATGTCCAGACAGGAGGAGGAATTCTTAACCAATACATACTGAATAGGCACACTCAGCATCCCAGCCTCTTTCCTCTTTGGTGGGACCACGCTAGTAGACTCTCTATATAAAGATGTTCTCTGTGGTCCCTGGGGGCCTGAGCCCTAAGACCTAGATACCCACAAGCCCCTGCTCTTTAAAGTATCCTTTTTTTTGGTATCCCTCCCACTTCATTTCCCTAGCCTCTCACCATCTTGTGTCCTTCTAGAACTCATATTTAAAGTGCTAACCCCCAGAACTCTGAGATGTAACTTGAGATAGGCTTTTAGGGAGGCCAGTGAGGAACTGGAGAGATGGCTCAGCAGTTAAGAGTAATTGCTATTCTTCTAGAGGACCGAGGTTGGGTTCCCAGAACCCATAACTGATGGCTCCCAATCATCTGTAAGTCCAGCTCCAGGGGATCAGACACATTTGGCTAATGAGGACACAAAATACACACACACACACACACCTATGCATAATTAAAAATAATGAAAATAAAAGTTTAAAGAGGCAATGAAATGAAAATGAGGCCATCATGGTAGCCCTCATCTGATCTCACTGCTAGGTTACACTGGGAGGTCTTTGCTGTGCATCCAAGACTGGCAGACTTGAGGCTGAGACATCAAGGTCTTTCTGTTTATGTGGTGGGCTTCCCTGGCTACTCCAGTCTCTAGAGGTTTAAGGAACAGAGCACCAAGAGCCCGAATAACCATTAAATACCTGATAAATCCTTACAAAAAAGGAGATTAGAACCCAAAAAGAAATAGCAAGGCCACATGCATAGAGGGATGGTCACATGAGGACACTGAGAAAGTGGCCCTGTGCAAACAGAGAGAGACCTTAGTAACCCAAGCCTACCCACACTTTCTTCTAGTTCCAGTTTCCAGAATCACGGGAGATCATGTGCCTGTTCATCTGTCTCTCAAACATGTGATATTTTGTTTACAGTGTCCTCAAGCAGACTAATAGTCTCTCTAAATGAGTCTCTTCATTGAAAAATCTTTGGCTCAGTGTGTACTTTCATCTGTTGTGAGAAGAGAGCATGAAGTTGGGAAGATAGAAGGCCTCCTTTCCCTCCCTCCCTGCCTCTCTTCCCTCAGGGTCTCAACTCTGTATTACAGGCTGACCTCAAACTCATTATATAGCCTAGACTGCGAGATTATAGATGCAAGCCACCATGCCTGGCTGAAAAAAAAAAAGATCTTAAGACTAAGGGAGAAGAAGTCAGTGCCACAGTCAGGTGTTTAGGGTGTTAAAGACCTAGTGCCCTGTTGTTGACGCTAAGAGCAGTTTGAGGAAAGACCAGCCTGTCCTGGTTTGACAGTAAAGGAGACAAAGATACCAAGGCATGGGCCAAGTTAAAAAAAAAAAAAAAAGTGTTGAATTCACCGTCTCCTATTCTGACTTGGGGCTGCCTCACCTAGAGGAACTAGGACCACATGAAGAAGTGTACATCAGGAGTTCGGGCTGGGATAATGCGCATTTACACAGTGCATGAATACAAATGCTTTTATTCACACGAAATTGCTTCAGAATGAAGGGCTGCTTGAAAACTGACCCCCAAATGGAGCATTTTGTGTTACAAAATAAAATTGCATCCCTTCAGCTCCGAGAAAAATGCATATTGCCCTCATCTGAAATGTGGTGATAATTATATGCCACGTTATTCATCTTGTGTCATTTCTGGTCACATTCAGCATTTGGCACAGAGGCAATTTAGGGTGTGCTGAAAACAAAGGCACTCATGCAAAAGGCAGCAGGAATATATTCTAGGCAGCTAAGGTGACTGGTACAATGTGAGAGAATCTTAAATGTCGATTCTCAACTCACCTCCCCCTTCACCCTGTGCTGACACAACTGAAGTTTCTAGTGTTCCCTGTGTAGGAGGGATCAACTTTGACTTGCGTTTTGGGGAAAAGAAAATGGGGTTGAAGAATGAAAAGACATGGGAGGCGTCGGAGATGGATATGTTGGGGAGGGTCAGAAAAGTTAGGGTCTGCTGAGAAGACTTGGGAGTGATGAAAGTGCTAGTAATTACAGCATTAGTGTGAAGGCAGTAGCTACAAATCTCCGCTAGTTGTGTGTTTGGGAGTGAACTATCACCAAACTTAGCAACTTAAAGTAACACACACCAGTGGTATCACATTTTGAGGAGTGTGGATGGAGGGTGGAGGGACTGGAAAGTCTGACTCAGGGTCTCTCAATAGATTTCAGGTGAGGTGCTGCCTGAGGCCACAGTGCATTGTGGTCATCGTAGTCTGAAGGAGCTGCTTCCAAGATGGCTGCCTCCAAGGTGGGAGTCTTCAACAGGTATCCTAGGATGGCTCCCTGGCACCTGGTGGTACTGTTGGTAGGAGGCCTTGGAAAATCTGCTCCCATACTCATTGACACCACTAGCATCCTGTCTTGATCCTTGCCCTGCAGGTCTCCCACAGGTTGTCAGTGTCAGCTGGTGGCCACATTTGTGGTCAAGAAAGACAAGTGCGGGCTGGAGAGGTGGCTCAGAGGTTAAGAGCACTGGCTGTTCTTCCCAAGGTCCTGAGTTCAATTCCCAGCAACCACATGGTGGCTCACAGCCATCTACATTGAGATCTGCCTGGGCATATATGTAGAGCAAATACTGTATACATAATAAATAAATGTTAAAAAAAAAAAAGACAAGTGCTTGTGCTTAGCTAACTTTGTCTTTTCACACAGTCCAGGACCCACACCCAAGCCATGGTGCTTCCCACTCTTGGTGTGGGCCTTCCTGCCTCAATTAACCTAAATTGGATAATCCCTAACAAGCATGCCCAGAAGCTTGATAATCTGCACAGATGTGCCTGGAGGCTCATCTCCTGGGTGATTCTAGACCCTGAGGAGTTGACAATTAATGCCATCCATCACAGAGCCCAACACAGTCAGAGCCATTGTTCTTGTAAGCTAATCTCAGAAATACCTCCAAACATTTCTGCTTCATTCTGCTGGTTTTTTAGTGCAGTCTAGCCTTAGAGGGAGGAGAGTCTATAAGTGAATAATACCAGGAGGTGGGGGACCATTAGGGTCCTCTCAGAAGCTGTCTGTCACAGCTCTTGGACAGTATCACCATCCAGGAAGGACACAGACAAAAAACCAACTTCATGTATGGAACTTAGAATATCTTGGCTCCTGTTTTGATCTTTCCATTGTCTGTCTCGGTCTCACAGACTCAGTTTCCCCACCTGGAACAGAGGACCAGTAATGCTAACCATACAAAGGGACAATCAGGTGAGTGACCCCAGTTGCTAAATGCTATAAGTTGGAAGGAATTGTAATTGGTGGATCATGAGAACATTTTATAGAGTCCTCTCCTTGTATCCAGGATTAGGGGACCTAGGGCCTAGGGGCAGGGATCTTTCTGTTTATATAGACAGTGATGGTTCTACTGGGATGGGCTTTCCTGGCTCTTTAGTCTCCACTGTCTTAAGGACCAGAGCAGCAAACACTTGAATAAGTATTAAATTACCAGATAGCTTCTTGGTGACACTGAGGTCTACTGACACTCTGATGACCCCAGTCCAATATACAGTAAACAGTGAGCAGCAAAGCCCTCCCCTGGAAGTCAGCCTATCAAATCCTGCATGGTCTCCTTGACTCCTCCCATCTTTTAACTGTCCCAAAAGTGCGAGAAAAATCCTTTGCCAGTTTGATATGTCTGGGTGATAGTCACTTTTCTGCATCTGAGTAGTTGCTCTTTCCCCTTCTGAGAAATCAGTAAATAGTTTGTTGGTTCTGTGAGGCCTGTTGGCCAGCAGTCCCAGGAAGAAGAGAGGTGGGTAAGCAGTTCCAGGTCAGATAGAGCAAGGACAGATCCCTACCTGGCTCCTGGCCTTGCTGGCAGGTTGTCCTGTGAGCACTGTGGGGAAGGGCCAGTGACCTCTGGTGTGGGTCATAGTCATTTCCCTGGAACTCCCATGGTGCTCTGGGGTGTGCCATCACCAGCAATGCTAAACAAAGCTAGAACTGACTTGGGAGGCAGGGTAATCTCAGTTGTCTCTAGCTTTGTCATTTATTAGCTCTGAGGCCAGATGGCAGCTCCCTCTGGACAGGGCTCTGCCCGCCCTCTGCTACTGTATCTTTAGCTCCTGGCGTAAGCCCTGCCTTCAATTCGTTTTAATTTAATTTTTAATTAAAACATAATTTCCATACATTGAAATGCAAAGAAAGCACGCAATTTGATGAGTCTAAGCAAGTATATGTGGTGGTGAAAATAACCTCATCCAGAGTACTCACCACCCCCACCCTCAACCTCCATACAAAAGAAATTCCCTTCTCCCCTTTCTAGTAAGCCTTCCCTGGCAGCCTATATTCTGATTTTTATTACCATAGGCTAGTTTTGTTTCTTCCCGAATTTTCTAGAAATAGCTTATGAAGTGCACTCCCACCACCACTTTTTTTTTTTTTTTTGCTTGACACAGTGTCTGAGATTTCTTCAGGATGCTGCAAGTCTTAGAAGCAACACACTCCTCTACACTGCTGAGTAGTACTCTGTCACACGGCTGGAGCACAGTTTGCTTCTGTTTTCTAATGAGTCCATATTTTAGAGCATTCCAGTTTGCAACCGTTACAAATACTTACTTATAAATATTCCTATGCAAATATCTTTTGGGGCATTGACTTTTTTGGTGTGTTTGTTTTGGTTTGAGCCCGTGCCCAGGTTGCCCTTAACATCGCTAAGTAGCCAAGACCCCTCCACATTCACCTCTTAAGGGCTAGAATTATAGTCATGCACCATCACACATAACCCTTGATTATTTATTTGTGTTTGTTTTGAGAGAGGATCTTATTATGCATCCCAGGCTAGCTTCAATTTTTTGATCCTCAGGCTGGTGAGATGGCTCAGTGGATAAAGGTTAACACTGCCAAGCCTGACAATCTAGTTTGACCCCCAAGACCCATATGGTAGAAGGAGAGAAGCGACTCCCACAACTTGTCCACTGACCTACACACATGGGCTACTGCCCTCTGGGCTGCAGTTGGCTTGAAACTTGCCTTAAACTGCGCCTGGGGCAAGTGTATGTGCAGAAGGGTCAGCTGCTTTTGACTGTGGAATGAAGACTGTGACCTTCGGGCTTCTCTTTTCTTTTGTGGATTGAACCTGGGGCCCCTGGATGACATCTTTCTCATCTTTCTTCTCCCCTTCTTCTCTGTTTATATGTGGTGTGTGTGTGTGTGTGTGTGTGTGTAGGTCAGAGGAAGGTGTAGCAGTAGCTCTGTTACTCTCTTTATGGCCTATCTTCAAGGCTACTTACCAAAAAAAAAAAAAAAAAAAAAAAAACAGTGTTGGAGAAAAGAAAGGAGAAATAGATTTCTCTCTCTCACACAGGCAAAGTCTATGGAAGCCATCCAGGTGTGATGGTTCTATCTTCATGAGAGATCCAGATCCCTTCCACCTTGGTTTCTGGCAATCTCATGTTCTAGTAAAGGCTCCTTCAGTTCTCACCATCACCTGTGTGTTCTTGCCAACAGGAAACCAAAAGGTCCCTTTCCCTTCACCAACACTTTCTTCAAGTTGTCCTAGAACATGACACACCTACTTCCACCCTTTGCGCTAGCAGTGACCCACAAGGTCATATCTAGCCTGCATAAAAGGCTGGGAATATAGTCAGAATTTCACATAGTCTTTAGAGAATTCAGGGATTCTGTGACTACCAAGGTCTAGAATAAATTTGTGGGTGTTGGAGGGGCAGTCAGCTACCAATCTGTCTCTGATAACCCAACACGGAGGCTGGGAACCTTTCCAAAGAAAGAAAGAAAGCAATGCACACAAAGTGTGCACATGGCTTTGGAAGACTCGTGCATGCCATGAAGGCCCTCAGGAGATGAAAAAGAGTCTCTACCACTCCCAGGTGTGAATTGTGTCTACTCAGACTCCATGGGCAGGGAGGGGCCCTTTGTGAGGGCAAGGGACAGAGCCAGTACATTTCCTCAACTGTGCTGGTGTCTGCTATGCATGGGCCTCACTTTCCCTGGATGACATCATACAAAAAGAAAGGCTGGGAAGGAAGGCTGGTGTCGAGGGCTATGCTGAGAGAACCCTCATTGGCGGCTGCAGGAATTGGCAGATAGTGTTCATTCGAATTCCAAATCAGCTTTCCCCAGTGGAGATTTCAAATGCCTCGTTACAAACACACAGGCATAGAGCCATTCTCAGTGCTATTCAGATTAACCATACTTCAAGAACTGAAAAATGGCCCAAGGTTAAATCACACTGAGATACTACTTCAAATCCACTAGAATGACTAAGACAAAGAGGACACAATACTTACTGCTGACACCAGTGAGAAGCAAGAATTGCACAGTGCTGGTGAGGACGTGAACAGGATGGCCACTTGGCAACACAGCTTGACAGCATCTATAAAGGCACACATGTATGCACCATGAGTTCCGGCTATCCCGCTCTCTGGTACCCTCCAGTACCCATGAAAGCATTCTGTCATAAAAAAGGAGACTAGAATGGCAAGGTTCATGTACTGGATTTGGTGGCTCATGCTTGTAATCCCAGCAATCAAGAGACTGAGGCAGGACAAATACCATGTATGTAAAACTAATCTGGGCTACTGAGACTTTGTCTCACAGAGCCCCAGACTGGAAACACCCCAAATGCTAATCAACATGTCACTGAGTGTAGGATTTATGGAATGTGCATACAATGGAAGGCCACTCAGTATGTTCTTCTTGGACACACCTGCATGAATTTTAAGCTGAATATGCCTGTGAGGGAAACCACAGTGCGAGTGGTACGTATGAAGTTCAGGAATGAGCTGGAGGAAGCTGTGGGAGGAGAAATAGAAAGAGTGTGAGAGAGAGGGATGGTGACAACCCAGCAAGTGCTTCACAGCAGTGTAGGCTGTGTGAGAATCAGCATATGTCCA
Source organism: Lophiomys imhausi (assembly GCA_907164525.1). Taxonomy (NCBI): domain Eukaryota; kingdom Metazoa; phylum Chordata; class Mammalia; order Rodentia; family Muridae; genus Lophiomys; species Lophiomys imhausi. The sequence continues at coordinate 3,585,887 of CAJQZJ010000248.1, read as the reverse complement.
AAGTCCTTCTACTGCAGTGCTTCAGAATGGTGCACTTGGCGGGGCTTGGTAGTCCACACCTGTTATCCAGTTTAGAAGGCAGAGAACCAACCTGGGCTACAAAGTAAGTCCAAGGCTAGCTTGAGCCTTGTCAGAAAAGATACGCTTCACTGTATTTGCCACAAACATACTGCCAAATGGCTCCTATGACCCTAGTGAGATCTCCCAAGAGTGCTGCAGTGCCAGGCAATGGCTTGATTTTGTAGCTTGTGGGAAGCTTGGAGTGGCAAGCACCTAGCTCAGAGGCATCCATGCTACTGGCCCCCAGCTACTAGGAACTCACAAATACAGCTCTTTTCAGTGCTTGGTTTGCAACAGTTTCTGACCTAGCAAGAGACAAATGTGGCCCTCCTGTCACTGCTACAGCCAAAGCCCACCCAAGGGGTGTAACGCAGGAAGTAGTAATAAGAACCAGGTTGGGCAAAACCTAGTGGTGGAGTAGCGAGGGAAAAGTAGGTGAACCCTGAATCATCGTTCATCAAACAAGCTGCGTCACCAGTTTGGTCCTCAGTACCACATTTGTACAGGGAGACAGTCGCTGTGCCTGATGCAGGACCCTCGACAGTGAAAAAGGGCAACAGAGGAGGAGTGGGACTTGCAGGGGCTGCTGTAGGGAACCCAGCCAGGCTTTTCCCAGGCTGGTGGTGGGATTGGGACAGTTAGGATGGAATTGCTTTGCTTCCTTATAATATATTAGGGCATATTTTCCAGAGTGCAGTCTGCATGTGCCAGGAACTGCATATGAATTTTTCGTTTCATTTTGATTTTGGTTTTTGAAGGACGGTATGTTGCCCAGGCTGGCCTTAAACTTACTATCATGTAGGCAGGAATGACCTTGAACTTCTGATCTTCCTGGTTCTACTTCTGAGGGCTAGGATTGTAAGCAGGCCAGCACACCCGGCTTATGTAGTACTGGGGATTGAAGCCAAGGGTTCTCTCATGCTAGGCAAGTACTCTACTTACTAGTTGACCTACATTCCCAAAGCTTTTGTTTGTGTGTGTGAGAGAGAGAGAGGCAGGGAGGAGAGAAGGGGGAGGGAAGGTAGGGCGGAAGCAGAGAGAGGAGAGAGAGAGAGAGAGACTCATAATATACCCAAGGCTGACCTGGAACTTGGTCTGTGGTCAAACTCAGGGTTCTCCTGCTTCTACCTTCTAAGTGCCCACCATGCTCAGCTTCACACAAAATTTGAAAACACTGGAGTGTCATGTGAGTCCTTGCTGGTGTCGTGTTGGAATCTATTGCATGTACTCTAAAGTCACACATATATTTCTCCACTACACCACGCCCACTGCTGCACTGCAATGCCTCATGGTCCTGGATGCCCAGCATAGGACAGACTCTAAAGCCATACAGATCACATAGAGCAACATTGCCAGTGATTCTGGGCTTGGAGTCTTACCAGCTGTGACATTGGATCTACTGCCTCACCCCTTGGGTGGGCCTCAGTTTGACCTTATACGGTGGAGATAACTAGTACCATCCTCCACTGAAGTGGACGAAAGTAGACTCTGTCATAAAGCTCTGCTCAACTGACTTCCTTTTGGGAGTTCTGGGACCTGGTGCCTCGGTTTTTCAGCTTCACACTTGGCCTTCTTCCATCTGCTCCCTGAGGCCCCATCACACTTCTGTGTGAGCATGACATGAGCAGAAACCTTATCTGTTGCCAACTGCCTCTCCCTAGCCAGCAGCAGAGATGGTCCTGGGCCACCCCATCCCTGAAAGGATCCTGTTCCCCTAGCCTGGAAGTCTCAATCCATTCTGGTTGGATGGGTGGCTTCTGGTAGAGGCACCAAGGCTGGAGCTTGGGGACTGTCCTTCAGAGGGAGTCCCCGGCATTTGCTTGTTGACGTAGGAGTGGAAGGAATCGTAGCTGAATGATTGTCACACTGGAGTTTAACCAGAACAGGGTAAGATAGATGGACAGGGCCTGGAGTAATCATAGCTGCCTCATCTGGGAAGGGTCACTACCCAGAAGGATGACAGTCACAATCATCTCAGCTCTGTGTCATCTCCCACTCCTGACACACACTCCTGCTGTACCTATCACCTCTCAGGAACTCATTATCCCACATAAAGCTGGAAGAAACAGGCCAGAACTACACAGGACACTAGAAATTGCCAAGAAGAGAGAGCAGTTATAGAGGAGTCCGCTGTGGTCTCTGTGACAAATATCTATTACTCCAGCTGATGCCTAGATGTCCGGATGCTGA
>CAJQZJ010000248.1:3535452-3564631 GCA_907164525.1 Lophiomys imhausi | reverse complement strand
CTCTGGATTCTCTGGAGGTGAGACCGTGTGGCTATAAATCTAGTTCCAGCTGGCAGCTGGCAAAGCTGGGGAAGAAAGGGGGTGAGCTGGAGGCCAGTGAGGGCCACTTCTGCCACAGCTGATGGCTGTGGCTGCAATTGTGGTCCTGATTGGTTTGTCCTATTTAACTGTAGCTGGTCCTGGGCTGCCCAGTGTCCTGGTGGGTGACACAATAAAGGCTAATGACCAGTGCTGTAGAAAGCCATAAGTATCAGGCCTCCTGCAGTGGCAAGCTGTGATGGCCTCTGGTTACTGGGAGCCTGGGCCAGACTGGAGGGGACTCTGCACAAGGGCGAAATCAGAGCAGAGTTCTCCTCCCTGGGTCTTGGGTAATTTAGCAAATCAAAACCACCAGGGTGGATATCAGGTCAGGCTGGGTACCAGATACTTCAGCTTCCAGAGGAAGAGTGAGGGGTAACCAGGGCCAGAGGCAAAGAAAGAGACTTATCTGTTCAGATGTGCTAAAACCCCAGAAATTCAGGATGTGGCTGACTCAGAGGAGCTCAACCTAGACTCCCCTTTGAGGAAGGCCTGACAGCCCACCTGTGGGCCTTGCCAGCTGTAGGCAGCTTCCAGCTGTCAGGCACTCAAGGTCAGTCTTAGCAGTTGAGAACACTGTCCAAGGTCATACTCTCCTGGGGTGGTCACTCTTCCAAAGGCTTCAGCATTTTGGCTCAGAAACTGGACTTTCCTGGATTTTCCAGAACATTTTCCTCTAGGTTAGTGGAGACTCAGGAGGGCTTGCATCTCAGCTCAACTCTCCCTACTGTACCCAGTTCCACTTTCCTCTCTCTTTCCTTTCATAGGCTGCTCAATCTTCCTTTAGCCCCAAATTTATTCTTAGCATCTGCTCCCAGAAAGCCTAAGCTCGGACAGAGAATAACTTGTCTTTTGGTTATGATTTCTATCCAGAAGTTAGCAGGACTACAGACGCCATGCCATTCCATTGTAGTCTCTCAGGGATTGGTCCGGTTTCTCTTAAATTGTTCCAGAAGTTTCTACCACTGTACATTTCTACTGTACATCATCTTCACTTGCTTTGAGAGATTATTCCAATAATCTGAGGCAATTTTCAGTGGTAGGGCACTCACCTAACATGTGTAAGGCTCTGGGTTCCATTCCCGTACTGAACAAAAGAAAACAGAGGGCTGGTGAGGTGGCCCAGGGGGAAAGGGATTTTGCTAATAAGCCTGATGACCTGAGTTTGATCCCTGGGATCCACATGGTGGAGGGAGAAAACCAACTCCCTCAAGTTTTGTTCTTTTACATCTGCATATCTACACACACACACACACACACACACACACACACACACAGAGAGAGAGAGAGAGTGAGTGAGAGAGAGAGTAATAAAAACATTTTTAAAAGAAAGAAAAAAAATCTGTGAGGGGACCCCCAACCTCAGCCTCCCATATGCATTTTATTCTCCATTTCATCCTGTCATTCCTTCCTGGACTACCTTGCCCCACCCCCAACTTTGCTGAAGCCTGTCCATCTAGTACCTGCGCTTGCGAAGGACACCTCTGAGCCCCTTGTGTTTGTTCTCTTCTTTGTTCCCAGTGACTATGGCTCTCTGCCAGGGGGAGCCATCAGTGTCCCTCTGCATATAGACTCCCCACCTCCTGCCAGACACCCAGCCTTTATTGTCAGTATGAGGACAAGCCAAATCACTTGGCAAGCTGCATGCTGGCCTTTAGTCACTGTCTCATCAATATGGCCGTCACTGCTGCCTTAGTCTCCCCAATTAGGTCCTGGACTTTCATGATATTCCCTATTTTCATTCTTTGTCAAAAGCAGGGCCAAACCTGGGAACTCCAGCTGTCACCTCTGGAGCCACCTCCCCCCCCCACCACAAGGCCCAGTTCCCATCAGCAAAAAACTTCTCTGACTTGCTTGGCAGGTGCCTCCCTTAACAGCAGAGGCTTAATTAGTAGCTCTGATTCCCTCCTCTTTCTCTTCTGTCCTGCCTTTTACCCTGATGGGCACCCCCAGAGTCAGGTCAGGGTGGCACAGTTGTTGGAAAAGAGGGCACATTTTCAGGCACCACATGGCAACTGCGTAGAACGGTGTGTCTTTACTTTGCATTCCTGGTTACAGCTAGCTACTAGCTCAGTTCAACATCTATTTATCATACATTGTGTGGTGGTGGTGGTAGGTGGCTGACACCAGCTGAAAGCAGGGTCTGCCAGGGTGCTGTAGGGTCAGTGAGGGCACAGCTTCAGGGACAGCCACCCAGGATCCTGCCCTTCCAGATTTGAGCAATTGGGGAGAAGGCTGGCCTGAGAGCTGGCTGCCAGATCTCCAGGGGCTTAACTGGGAACGGCTCCTGCCACTGACCAGAAGACAGACTCAAGCGAGACAGGTTCCTCTTGAATTCTCCTCTCTGCTTCATTTATACAATCAGAAAGCCAGCCCAGGCCAAATGAAATGCCCACATTTTATTGCTCACAGTGCTTTAGTTCTCATTTCGCTTCGTTTGGAATAGAGGTTTTACTAAGTGGCATAAATTGAGCCTAACAAATTTTAAAACTAAAACAGCAACACCCTAAATGCTTAAAACTGTAATTGGCAAGTTAAAACGTGAGTTGTAGGGGAGGGGTGGAAGGAGTGTGAGGGAGGCAGAAGGAGGGGGGATGGGCAGCCAGGACATTTTCCCAGCCTCTTTGGTGGATTTAGTTTCTACCTTCCTCCCCCTGTATGTAGTCAATGCACAGAGAAGTCTCAAGAAGCCAAGAGTACCTTGTGGGGTATTTATGTGCCAGGTAGGTGTTTGCCCCTACAGCACAGAAGACCTCCATGTAAGAAGCTGATCCAGTTCCCCTGTAGTCCCATCCAGAAGCCTGGCTCTCTTCACCGGGGCATTTGGATCCTATTTTGGACAGGCAGTTGAGGCTACTTGAGGCCTGGGAGTGAAGTGGGGCTGCAGGCTGCTGGGAGAGAGAGGGCACCCAGATGGGGAGGACACTTCTGGGGTAAATTGTGGTGAGGGGTAATAGGTATGTGGCAAGAATTTAAGGTTGTATCATCCCCAAAGAGATGGTCAGGCTATTGCAGAGGTGCCCCAAGTGTGTCTCTTTGGGGTACCTGGATTCTCCTTTTCCTTTAAGGTACCAGCCTTCCTTCGATGACGGCACTCTGAAGAAACAAGCCTGAAGAATTAACGGGCTTCTCAGGGGACTATGTGAATGGTTAGGCAGGTGTTGGTAGCAACCAGAGAGGTCTTGAGGTCTTGAGATACCATGACAAGGGCAATTCTTGTAAAAGGAAGCATTTAACTGAGGACTTACAGTTTCAGAGGGTTAGTCCATAAACATCCTAACAAGAAGCATGGTGGGAAGTAGACAGGTACAGCTCTGGAGCAGCACCTGAGAGCTTTCATCCTGATCTGCAGGCAGAAGGAGGAGAGAGAGAGAGAGAGAGAGAGAGAGAGAGAGAGAGAGAGAGAGAGAGAGAGAGAGAGAGACTGACCTGGTCTTGAGGCCATCCACTGGCTACCCTAGCCAGTATCTATCACCCCCTCTCAGCAACTGGCCAGCACTTAATGGCTCAGTGCTTGATTCTGAGCATGCTCATAGGAGGCTTTGGCCTGCAGATGAAAAGTAGGGAGGGGGAGACCTGCTTGGCAGCAGACATCTCCAACTGGCAGGCAAGCTTTGCTCTCTGTGGTCAAGGGTGGCCTTGGCTGAGCCCCCAAATTCTCTAATTTTTACTTTCTCCAGGGTGATGGCTACCACAACACTCTTGGCTTTGTTTGGTTTTGTTTGCAATGCTGGAGAAGGGACTCGGGGCCCCTGGTGTACTAGGCAAGTGTTCTGCTACCGTGTCACACCCCTACCTAACCACAGAAGTCTTGAAAGCAGAACTATGCCATGCAAGATGAAAATGCTTTTGTTTTCCCAGTTGATGTGATAATACCTTTCTTTAGTACACACTTGATATTAAGGCTCAGAACTCTACTTAAATCATGTCAAGCAAGCAGGAGACTCAGAGATAGGACACAAGGAGGTGAATAGTGAGTAACGTTGACATCTTAACTAGAACATCAGATGGGCTGGCCCCTACATGCCCCATTCTATCTTGCCTCTGGAACTCACTCCCCACCCTCCCAGGGCCTAGAATGATAGGTCAGTAAATGCTGGCTGCACAATCATGAGGAACTGAGTCCCATCTTTAGTACCCACATGAAGATCCCAGTATGGTGGTGTTTGCTTGCAATTCCAATACTAGGAGGCAGAACCAGGCAGATCACGGAGTGGCTTTAATCCTTAAGACATAACTCCAGGGCTGGAGAGATGGCTCAGTGGTTAAGAGCACTGCCTAGTGCTCTTCCAAAGGTCCTGAGTACAATTCCCAGCAACCACATGGTGGCTCACAACCATCCACAATGTGATCTGGTGCCCTCTTCTGGAATGCAGGTGTACATGCAGATAGAGCACACATATGCATAAAATAAATAAAATAAATCTTTAAAAAAAAGACATAACTCCAGCCCTACTTTTATTTCTTTAGTCTATGTGAGGATATGAGAACCTGCAGATGAGTGTTATGTGTTTGAGTGCAGGTGAGTGTGAGAGCCACGGGAACAACACCCCACGTTGACCCCTTGTCTCCAAATGTACCTCCACATATACAAATAAATGTAAAACTCAACTGCAACAAAGTTGTTAAGGATCATTGAGGTAGGAACTGAGCCGTGGAAAGATGTGCAGGGCGCTGAAGTCCCTGTGTCTCTTCTATATTGACACCCCGCGATAACAGTTAGGTGCCCTCATGTCTCCTCTCACTGACTTTTCTGTGGCTCATTTGTCTGATAGCACATGGTGAACTTTGGCCAAATGGCACCATTAGCTCTTCAAACTGGTCTGATGATTCTGGAGTCAGTCATTCTCTGATCTTAAGTTCTTTGTTCAAAATCTCAGAAAAGAATCTAGTCTCTAGGTTAAGAGAGAGATTCTATCCTAGGTCAGGTTGTCCTGGCCAAGAAGGACTGTACATATATAGTCCCTAGCTTATCCTTAAGCAGGGATTATGGGTAGATGTTATCTCTACAATATATCATTCATTTATTTGTGTGTATGTATATAAATGTCACTGGAAAGGAGGGAGGGATGGAGAGAGGGAGGGAGGGAGAGAGAGAGAGAGAGAGAGAGAGAGAGAGAGAGAGAGAGAGAGACTGGTGGCCTGGCATGAGCTTTTGAAACCTCAGATCTCACTCCCAATGACATACCTCCTTCAACATGGCCACACCTCCTAACCCCTCTCGAACAGTTCTACTCCCTGCATTCAAACATATGAGCCTGTAGAGATCATTCTCATTCAAATCATAACAGCTGGGAAGCTCAACCCAGAAACCTGTCCCTCAAAAAGTGCACAATTCAAGTCATGTGTCACTTGATAGGACATAGACTAGGAAAACATGTTGCTATGTGATTATATCATTTTGTGAGCATCAGAGAGTGCTCACTCACAAATCTAAATGGTCCAAGTTGATCTGATGCAATCCAACAAAACTGTATAAATGGAGTGCTTGAGACTGCTGCTGGTGTGATGGGGCAAACTGACTTACAGTAAACTTTTTTTTTAATAAGGAGGACTATCCTCTAAAAAGAATAAAAATATAGTACAGTAAATGCATAAGCCCATAACAAGTATTTAGTAGCAAGTATTATGTTCCTTATAGAACTATACAGCAGCATAAGCAGGTTTATTGACATCATATCACAGACACACGAGTAATGTTTTACACTACTGTGACACCAGATCCCAGGGTCTTTTCAGCTCCATTATAATCTTGTGGGATGATCATCTTATTTGTTGTCCATGGTTGGTCAAAGTTGCTTTATACAGGACATGACTCTACAAAGCACTCAAGCACTCAACTCCATCATAACATTCTTTTTCACTTCTTATTTTGAGACAGGATCTCACTAAGGTTCCCTAGACTGGCACATAAGTGGTACACAAGCAAAACATTCACACAAATAAAACATTTTTAAAAGTAAAAAACAATAATTTCTGAACCTGGGAGTATCTGTCAAAATTTCAGATGTGCACACTCCTAGATGTAGTGATTCCTCTGCTGGGAACTGACGCTTTTTGCGTAAGTCTTATGTCCTGTGCAGTCAGCTATTGCTACAAGCAAACTGTGCTGGTTTGAATGAGAATGGCCCTCATGTATTTTAGTACTTGGCTTCCAGTTTGTGGAACTGTTTGGGAAGGATTAGGACATGTGGCCTTGTTGGAGGAAGGGTGTCACTGGGGGTGGGCTTTGAGGTTTCAAAAGACTCACATGATTCCCAGTGTGCCCTCTGCCTACCACTTGCTGTTTGACATGTGAACCCTCAACTTTCCTGCTGCTCTGCCTTTGTTCTACCATCATGTACTTTAACCCCTTGAAATCATTGGTTGGCCTGGAACTCACAACGTAGTCCAGGTTGGTCTCAAACTCAGGTAGCCATCTACCTCTGCTTCTAAAATTCTGGGACTAAAGGCATGTGCCAACATGTCAGGCACTGTTATTACTTCTTGGTTGGTTGAGTGGTCCTATTGGTTTACGATAGACTCAGCTTACTTGGTAGGTTCTCTGGTGGATCTGTGGTCAGTAGACAGATGGGCTGGGCAATGAGACTCTCTTCCATACCCAGTGTCATCATCCTGGTATCTTTAATGAGAGGAACAGACCAAGAGTAAAGGGTCAAAGGCAAGAGGGAGGCAAAGACTAGGTGCCATAGGCTTGTACAAGCAATCCTTTGCATGTGTGAAACAACACTGGCACATGATTACTCACTGAAGCATTGTTGGCGACAGAACCAACTGAGATAGCCATCAGGAAGAGGCTAATGAACCATGTCCGTACTCTAGAAACATCTGTGGTTGAAAGAAAAAAAAAACGAGGAAGCCCTGTGATTGGTTGGAAAAGGTCCTGAAGGTAGATTGTTCTGTAAAACAACAAAATGACAAAAATTCCCAAACAAATAAGTGCCTGACAGTATGTATCCAGTAGGTAAACTGCAAAGATATATAAGAATATATGGAGCTGGAGAGATGGTCAGTGGGTAAAAGCACTTCATGCCGTACAAGGATGTCAACCTGACTTCAAATCCCCAGGTCTTGCATAAAATAAAACAAAAGAAAACAAAACAAAAACCTATCATGGCTGTGCATGTCTGTCATTTCAGTGCTACAGGGGCTGAGACAGGTCAATTCCAGAGTGCATAGGCCAGCCAGTCTATCAGAAACCAGGAGCTTCAGGTTCAGTGAGATACCTTGTTTCCAGGGAATAAATTGGAAAACTATAGAGCAGGACATTTCTTGTGTTCAACATTTTCTTGTAACCTCCGTGCATGGGTACATGAACCTACAGATACGTGCATACACATAGGTATATATCACAAACACATACATAAAGAAAATAATACATTTCTGTTTATTGATGATTGCATAAATTAACTCTATAAAGTGAGCATGGGGAGGGGCTCCAGTTAGAGATAGAAGGGACATTTTTCATTGGATGCATAAAGTCAGTCTCTTGCCCCCTACAATTATACAGATACAAAAACTAACACCAAACAGCTTCGTGTGTGTACTCATTAAATAAACAAGGAGAGAAACAGACAATGGGCTTCTGTAGCTTTCAGAAACCTTCATAGAGGTTGTTGGAGGCAGAGAGGCAGAGAGAACTTGCCCAGTGTGTTTGAGGCCCTGGGTTTGAATTTCGTCACCCCAGTAAATAAGTACAAATTTTAAAAGCAATAAAAATGAGTAAGTCAAAAGAAAAACCTAGACTGTATGGCTGAGTAATTGTACCTAATTTAAACCTTGCACTCTAATGTGCTTTTCCTTTGGTCTTTTGAGATAGAGTCTTCCTACATGGCCCTGGCTAACCTTCAACTTGCAGTGATCCTCTTGTCTCTGCCTCCCAAGTGCTAAGCTTGTAGGTATGTGCCACCACTCCTGACTTGTTTTGCCTTTTGTAGAATCATTTTGGAAAGCATACTGTTTGCGAAGGCAAAAGGCAAATGCCTGCCTCCCTCCCCCACACCGCTGTGGTGTGCTGTCCCCAAGGAATGGCAACAGAACATGTTGAAGGGGTGGGCTCTGCTTCTGACCAGGCGCTGACATTTCTGAAGGATTCTCGAGTCTGTGCTTTGCTTCAAGCTGGGATGTGTTCCTTGGCTCTTCAAATGTCAGCGTGCCGCTCTACTGGGACAGGATCCCATTTCTCAGGAAATGTTTGGAGCCAAGTGCCGATGGGTTTCTGTGATGTCACCAAGCTCTGGCAAGCAAAGAGCTCCTGAGTTAACAGCAGACCCACTCACACGCCTGCGGCAGGGGCATAACTCAACAGGGCTCTGTACCAGGACTGAAGCCACTTTGGCGAGCCATTCTAGTTGACTGATGGTCCTACCCACCCATCCACTCACCCGTAGGCTCCTATTACAAGTGGAGGCCTAGGGGACATGCCTATTCCTCTCTTCTATCTACTCCCAGGACACAAGAAGGAAAACTGGGGCTGTTGGCTTAGAGCTACTAAAGATTCAGGAAGCCTCTTGAGAAGTTAAATGGTCAGTCTGTCTGTGCCTATTGTACAGCAATAAGCAGTATTCAAATCCCTGCCACTGCCACTGTTGTTCGTGGATACACTGAGGACTGTACCTGGAACCCCAATCCTACAAGGAAGGGGACTTACCACCTGGGGAGGACTGAGAGCTAAGCAAGTGTTTATGTGAGAGTCTAAGACTTGCTTTTTAGTAAGTCTTTCTTTCTTTTTTTTTGGTTTTTTGAGACAGGGTTTCTCTGTGTATTCCTGGCTGTCCTGGACTCACTCTGTAGACCAGGCTGGCCTTGAACTCACAGAGATCCACCTGCCTCTGCCTCCCGAGTGCTGGGATTAAAGGCGTGAGCCACCACACCCTGACATTACAGACAGCTGTGAACTGCCATGTGGGTGATGGGATTTGAACCTGGGTTCTTTGGAAGAACAGCCAGTGCTCTTAACCACTGAGCCATCTCTCCAGCCCCCAGTAAGTCTTTCTTGTTGCAAGGGAAAAACACTCAACCCATGTGAACTTAAAAGAAAATAATTTCCAACCACTCACTCTGTTTATAAGAGAAGCTGGTATCTCATAGAATACTGGCAGCAGCAGGGCTTGGGACATGAGGGACCCAGGAACGTCTTTGCTTCCCCAGTATCAGCTAGTTCTCCTCCTCCTCCTCCTCCTCCTCCTCCTCCTCCTCCTCCTCCTCCTCCACCTCCTCCTCCATCCTCTTCATTGACAGACTATGTAATGACTTGTGTTCCAGCTACTGGGATTAGAGCTGACCATGTTGGGTTCCAACATCCTGAGGTAGGGTTTCATTGGCTCTGTTCCTAATCAACCAACTTCAGTGTGTGTATGGCAGGAGCTGTTAAACATTACTAACAATGTCTTTTCCTTAGAGGCCCCAAGATTTCTCAGAGACCAAAGGCTTGTGGGAGAGGTGCTGGTACCACCTAAAGTATTCCTTCCAGAGTAATTCATAGTCCATGCATTTCTATGAATTGGCATCCTTATTTCTTGATTTTCATACTGTGTGTGTGGGGGGGGGCAGGGTATGTGCACATGAGTGCTGGCGCGCTGGTGTGCTGTAAGGCACAAGCTGGTGCTGAGAACTGAACCTAGGTTCCTCTTCAAGAGCAGTTTGTGCTCTTAAGTTCTGAGTCATCTCTCCAGGCTTATTTTTAATTTTTTAAAAAGATTATAATATAAACATATCATTTCCCACTTCCCTTCTTCTTCTTCTTCTTCTTCTTCTTCTTCTTCTTCTTCTTCTTCTTCTTCTTCCTCCTCCTCCTCCTCCTCCTCCTCCTCCTCCTCCTCCTCCTTCCACTTATTTAAATAGTGTGTGTATGGGGGTGGTCCACAAGTGCATGGCATGCCTGTGGAGATAGGAAGATAACTTGCTGGACTCTATCTTTCAATCCTGTGGGTTCTAGGAATTGGTCACAGTTCTCAGGCCTGGCAGCAAGCTCCCTTACCTACCAAGCCAGCTTACCAGTCTGCCAGCTTTTATATCTTATGTCTAGTTTTTAAGTTGCTTTTCAGTGTGGGTCCTTCTCAATTATTTCTCTCTGCTTCTGAGAGTTCTGTTGTACTTTGCCCTCTTCCTTCTTTGATGGATGATCTTTGTAGGGAGCTCATTGTTGGCATCTTGAGGGTTATGTATGATAGGGTGAAGCTGGTCACCTGCTTGATTGGATTGAAGAGGAAGCTCCAAAGGCCATGCCATGGTGGATGTCATTCCTAGAGAGTTTAAAAAGAGACCTGGACTGATGAACAAGTAGATATTACTCCACTTGATGATCACATCACCAAGCTGAGAAGTGTTTTTCCAAGTCTCATACATCTATATCAGAAGAGGAGACAGCCTTACTAGGTTCTGGCCTTGAAGGGAATGGAGGGCTAGGGGCCTGTAAACCATTGCTTTGCCTATCATCTCTTCTAGTCAACAAGGGCTTGGGGTGCCTGAGGGTACCTGGATGGTAGCCCTGTGGGTTCTTTGGTAGAAACCAAAGAAGAAAGGGAAAGGATGATCTCAAAACCTTGGGCTAAAGAGGAAATGTAAGGAAGATTTATTTATTTATTTATTTATTTTTTAGGTTTTTTTCGAGACAGGGTTTCTCTGTGTAGCCCTGGCTGTCCTGGACTCGCTTTGTAGACCAGGCTGGCCTCGAACTCACAAAGATCCACCTGCCTCTGCCTCCCAAGTGCTGGGATTAAAGGCGTGCGCCACCACCGCCCGGCCTGGAAGATTTTTTTAAAAAAGTTTTTTCTTCCTTTCTGCTTCTAGCCACCCACTATCCCTTGACATCTTCTTTCATGTCAGCACTCAGTCTCTCTTGAGTCTTTTCCCTGGCTGTTTGGTTGGCTTCTAGAATCCATACTGCCTTCTCACATTTCTGGAGTTTCCAGGCTTGAGACAAGGACCCAGTAGCCCAGAATGGTATACCTCTTGCCTTGGCTGACTTTGACTTCATACTTCCCCTTGAATGTGACTTCTCCCCGGCATCTGCTTTGTTCTGTTCTGGTTCCAATTGAATTCAGCCCAGCTGCCGTCCTAGTTCCTGATGGCTTCATAGACCAGGGTTTAGCTTCTTAGCTTCTTTCTGGATGTCTGATCCCCAACCATCCCTGGTGAGTGGCTTTATCTCTCATCTCAGGGTTAAACAGCTTGCAACACCCATCCCTAGTCTCCGGCTGGCAGAGAACTCACACATCTGCCAGCAGCCACTGTCATTGAATTCATCTCTCTGAGGGGAGGGGATAAGCTGCTAAAGTCACTGTTCTTCGCCTGAGGAGGAGAGAGATGTATATGTGTATGTGTGTGTGTGTGTGTGTGTGTGTGTGAGAGAGAGAGAGAGAGAGAGAGAGAGAGAGAGAGAGAGAGAGAAAGTCCCAGCTGAGTAACAATCACACATAGATATGGGTCATTCAAAATAATGCCCTGGATTGGCAGGGAGGAGCTTGCAGGGCATCAGGAAACTGGCCAAGGGTGTCTAGGATGGCAGGTGGGGACACTCAGGGAGTCTGGGCCAGTGGCTATTTCCTATATAGTGACAGGAGCATTTCAGTATTTTAGTAACTGATCCAGCTGTCGTAGCCATGCACTGCAGCTGAATGTCAGTGCAGGTTGTAGGTGACAGTGAGCAGCTGGGCTGTCACACTGACAGTAAAAGCAGATGGAGTGGTTATAAACTGTGACAGAAGAAATTTTGTCTCATCACTGGAGAACTTACATCACTATCCTTTCGCAAGGAGGGTAGGAAAACTTGAAGCTGGGTAGCAACAGGCCTTCAAAATGGACCAGGAGGCTGCTATTGGGGAACAGGCACAAAAGACTATTTTTGGACTTTTTTTTTTTTTCTGGGAAAGGCCTCCCGATTATCTGCAGCCATGATTAATGAGAAACCTTTCTAGAGCCTTTGCTGTGTGCCAGGTGTGCTGCTGGGGAATGACATCACGAAGGTGAAGAGGCTGGGGCCCTATTTCCCTGAAGTTCATAATAGTGTCACTGGAGGTACCAAGGCTTGAATAGGAAATGTCACCCACAAGCTTGTGTTTCTCAATATCTGCTCCCAGCTGGTGGTGCTATTTTGGGTGCCTGAGGAACCTGTATACGGTGGGGCCTGGCTGGTGGTAGGTCAGTAGGGGAGTGAGATTTTAAAGGTTGTAGCTAGTTCCAGCCACCTTCTGCTTCCTGGTTCACAGTGGTGCTCTGTCTGCCTCCAATGGTTATGAACTCCACCAGTCCTTTCCTTGATGGTTGATCTTGATCATCAACATAATAGGATTTCAGATCCCCATGGAAACAAATCTCTGGGCATGCCTGTGAAGGATTATCAAAATTAGGTTAATAGAGACAGGAGCACCCACCTTAAATGTGGACAGTGTCATTCCATGTGTTGGGTTTCTGAGAATAAAGGCAAAAGCAAGAGCAAGTGTCCTCTTCTTGCTGCCTTGAAGTCCCCAGCATGATGGACTGTCCTTTCCTTAACTTGCTTTGGTCACAGAATTTTGTATAAGAAGTTGAGACTCCAAAACTCTGGGCTACATAAAAGCAGCTAATACAATTTAGAGAAATTGGAGGATAGCATACCTACCCAAAAGATGAGCAACAGATCAGAGAGTATCCCAGACACATTGAATGACTCCACAGAGGGAAGTAATTTCCTATATAGGGCAAACACTTAAGGGGTAGCATTTGGGGGCTGGTGTGGCAGAGGAAAGGACTTCTTGTCCAAATAGGGATAAAATCAGTCTCTGAGAGCTTTTCTTTTGCTTCTAGAAATCACTGTTTGCTTGTGATCTTCACCTCCAGTTATCAGGTTGCTGCTTGTCCTCGAAAACACTCGGAGCCTCTCAGCTTGCCAATGTGAAGTCTGCGCTGCTTAGTTGTGCTCCCTTGGGATCAGAGCCAGCCTAGAAGGCCAAGTTCACAGGAGCTCTGAGGGGTTGCTCTGGGTATGTTCCTTCTGGGGTTTCTCCAGTGCCACAGGGAACTCACCCCTCTTTCTCAGAGCGGCAGCCCCAAATCAAACTGCTGATCCTGACAGGGAAGGCTGGTCTCTCCACGAGAATGCCAGAGAGGGCCACTTTTTCTCCTCCCCAGGGACTGTAGGAAGATGAGTTTTGGCAATGGTCCAGAGCTCTAGAAATACTCACTCTGCTCTAAGACATCCTCAGGGTTTCCAGATCTTTCAAGCTCAAAGCACTGCCTTGCAAAGGTGAGTGCCTTTTATCCAACAATCCAACACAGCACCCTTAATAACCTCACTGAAGGCTGTGAAATGAGGGCAATGATTAAAGACAAAAGAATGGACAAGGTGCAAAACACTTCCCAATACCCTCTACCATTCTTTTATTGTGTTAAAAAAATTCACCATCTTATCCATTAGAAATTTTATCTTTATTTATGTTTAGGTGTGTCTGTGTTTATGTATGCCACATATGTGGGGTGCCTATGGAGACAAGAAGAGGGTGTCAGATCCTCTGGAGCTGGAATTACAGACAGGTGTGAGCTGCCTAACATGGGTGCTGGGAACTGAACTTGAGGCTGCTAGAAGAGCAGCAAGCGCTCTTAACTGCTGAGCCTTCCATTCGGCCTGATCAAAGCCTCTAGTTCCATGGTAGTAAATACATTCATAAGGTTTGAAGGCATCTCTCAGAACTCCTTGTAGCCTGTAAGACTGAAACTCTATATCCATTAAACACTAGCAACCCACAGCCCTGGTTCCTACTCCCAGCCCCTGGCAACCACTATCCACTCTCTGCCTCTCTGATTGCCACTCTATCTCATGAAGACTGAGTTTCTTTAGGAGAAAAATCATTTTGTAATGCTAGAGATAGAACTCAGGACCTTGGACATGCTGGATAAATGCTACCACAAAGGTATGATCTCACCCAAGACTTCAGATGTGCGAAAATGAGACCTGAAGACACACACCTTGTCCTGCTTTTGTACCATTGGCATAAACACATATCCTACCTAGGAGGTTAGTCTTTCTCCTGGATTGCCGTCAGGGAAGATACACATGAGCAGCTAACAAACACTGAAAAATAGTTCAACCTAAATGTTGGGCTTTTGGTGGTTTGAATAAGAATGAACTCAATAGGCTCATATATTTGAATGCTTGGCCATCAGGGAGTGGCACTACTTGAGACAGATTAGAAGTTGTGGTCTATGCTGAACTGGGGTGGGAGACTGATATGTAGGGACACTCCATTCTGGAGGAGTGTGATGGAAGGGATAGGGGGTAGAGGGTGGGAGGGTGGGACTGGGAGGGGTTGAAAGAGGGCACTGTGATGGAGATGTAACCTGAAGTAATAAACATTAAAAGAAAAAAAGAAAAAAAAAAGAAGTTGTGGTCTAGTTTGAAGGAAGTGTGTCACTGGGGGGTGGGGTTTGAGGTTTCAGAAGCCCAACCCAGGCCCACTGGCTGCCTGCAGATCCAGCTGTAGACCCCTCAGCTACTCTCCAGCACCATGTCTGCCTGTGTACTGCCATTCTCCCACCATGATTATAAAGGATTAAACCTCTGAAACTGTAAGCCAGCCCCAATTAAATCCTTTCCTTTATAAGAGTTGCCATTGTCATGGTGTCTCTTCACAGCGATAGAACAGTGACTTAGACAGGGGTTTTCCATGTATACAGCCTAAAGAGATGTTAGATAAAGAAAGGCTCTAGAAATTAAATAGAGCCTTATTTTTTATTTTTTTGCTCTTTTTTTTGCTTCTTTTTCTTCCCCACTGTGGCTGATTCTTCTAAATCTAAATGCAAAACTGTTTTTATTTCTATTTATTTATTTTGAGACAGGGCTCAGGTCTCAAATACACCATGTAACCAAAGATGACCTTAAACTTCTTCTGATCTGCAGTCCTCCACAGTGTTGGGGTTACAAGCATACACCACCACACTTGGTAGTTTCTGTGGTGCTGGGGATCAAACCCAGGGCCTTCTATATGTTAGGTGGGTACTTTACCTACTGAACTACATCCTCAGCCCATTTTCCCACTGTGTAGTCCTGGCTGGCCTGGAACTTACTATGTGGACCAAGCATGCCTCTGCCTCTGGAGTGCTAAGATTAAAGAAATGTGCTACCATGCCTGGCATCATGCAAAACATTTTTAAACAAGTATTTCTTCTCTTTCTCAGCCACATCCTTTCTTTTCATTTTTGATTTGAAAAATTCCTGTTACATCTTGACATTGGGCCTTTGATCTGCTCTTCCACTGGTTAAGATCCTTTCAAGAACAGTCCTACCTGCAGGGGCACACTTCTCAGTTGCCCATCCATCCATAATCTATTTCCACCAATTATCCCCTCACCTGTCAGAGTCGCTTTATTCTAGTAGAGCCCAAAGGCTTTCTTCATGACTGCCTCATTTACTTTGAGTGTCAACTTTCTTACCAAAGTTCTTTTTCTTCTTTGGTTTCTAGGGTCCTGAATTTCTTTGAGTACTTTCTGTCTCTCTACCACCCTTGCTATGTTTAATGTATCAGGAGCTTCTTTAGTGGTCCTCCTAATTCTCATAACCTCAGTCCTGTGATTCACTATATTACTTACATCGTCCTCACCACCATCACCACCACCATTCTCACCATCACCCCCATCCTCACCACCATCCTCACCACCAGCCTCACCACCATCAACATCATCGCTGCTTCTACTGTCATGTAACAAACATAATGCCTACTCTTCCAAGCCTCATAACCAACTAATAAGGTAAATATCATGCCTGTTTTCCAGGCAACAACACCGAGGCTCTTAGTCATTACTGATACTTGCCTAAGAACCAAAAGTTAGGGGCTGGAAAGATTAGTTCAGTTAAGAACAGTTGTTACTCTGGTTAAGTGTTGGATTCCCAGCACCTACATGGTGGCTTACAACCATCTGAACAGGGGATCCGAAATCCTCTTCTGACTCCACAGACACCAGACATGCATGTGGTGCACATACATACATGGAGGTAAACATTCACATGCATCAATTACGATCTTTTAAAAAAGAAGCCAAAATAAGCTAGTGAAATTTATTTTAAAAGAGAAGAAGAGGAGGACGAAGAGGAGAAGAAAGAGGAAGCAGCAGTGTCAGAGATGGCAGTGACATCAAAGTTCAGGCTCTCAATGCACCATCCTTCTCCTTCCTTAAAATGCCACAGGGCAGCCAGGCGTGGTGGCGCACGCCTTTAATCCCAGTACTTGGGAGGCAGAGGCAGGTGGATCTCTGTGAGTTCGAGGCCAGCCTGGTCTACAAAGTGAGTCCAGGACAGCCAGGACTACACAGAGAAACCTTGTCTTGAAAAAAAAAGAACAACAACAACAAAAAACAAACAAACAAAATGAAACAACAACAACAACAAAAAGCTACAGGTCTCTGCTGGGCAGTGGTGGCACATGCCTTCAATCCCAGCACTTAGGAGGCAGAGGCAGGTGGATCTCCATGAGGTTGAGGCCACAGTGCTCTACAGAGCAAGTTCCAGGACAGCCAGGGCCTGTCTCAAAACAAACAAACAAGCCACAGGACTCATTTCTCATTGCCCTTCCTCAGACAACAGCAGGCTAGGCCCCCATCACTCAGGACTAGGTTGATACAGCAGCCTCTTAACAAATCTCCTTACCTCAAGTAAATCTCCACCATCCCCCGAACTGGCCTCCAGCATGCATGTCAAGCAGCAGCTTTAACTGAACCTCCCTTGTGTCCCTGCCCTGCTCATATACTTGTGGCGGTTCCCTGCTACCTCTTGGGCCATGTTCTGGTTCTTAAAAGCCTTCTCCACCTGGACCCATGCTCTTGTATCCTCAATGGCTCACTCTTTGCCAGGATTCAGAAGCCAGGTGGAAATTATTAGTGTTCCCCAGCAATTCCCCGCTTCCAGGCATGGGAGAGATTTCAATTCCCTTTTATGATTTCATTGCTCTTTGCAGTTAAGCAGAGGCAGACACGTGATTACCTCTAGCCAATGACATTAATCTGGATGTGTGTTTCTTTGACATTGAAGCAATGCAAAGGCCCTGCAGGACTTTCCCACTTCCCTCAACTCCGTGCTGTGATGCTCTGTAGCAGTGTTCCAGATGGTCGAGTCCCCATTAGCCGGAGTCCCTGAGTGACTCTATGGAGCAGAACCCTTTTCTATCCTGCATCCATTGACTTGCAGTGAGCTCGTGGAAATGAAATTATTCTGTTGAGCTATTGACATCTGGGTGTTGTTCAGTGGCTTAAAACACAATGGAGGTTTGTGTCTTTGCTCATGTTCACGTAGGTCAACAGGAAGAGGCTCTCCTCCTGGTCATCACTCAGGTACCTAGGTAGACAAGTCCATCTTAACATAGGCTCTGTGACTACCTCCAAGGCAAGGAAGCCTATGGGAAATGAAACCCTGACTTGTGTGTGTGTGTGTGTGTGTGTGTGTGTGTGTGTGTGTGTGTGTGTGCCTGCGAGTGTTTTATCTGCATGAATGTCCACCATGTTCATGTCTGGTGCCTGAGGAGGTCAGAAGAGGGCATCGACTCCTTTGGGACTAAAGTTTCTCAGGGTATCTGAGCCACTATTTGGGTGCTAGGACCCAAACCCAAGTCCTCTGCAAAAGCAATAACTCTTAACTGCTAAGCCATTGCTCCAGGCCCCATACCTTGACTCTTAAAGCTTTCCTTTTCTCCCCTTTTTATGTTGAAAAAAAAAAATGTATATTTAGAACTAGCCAGCTGGACTCAGTTTAGATGATCCCAATTTTGTTGGCAACATCCAGCACGTCATAATTGGAAGGCAGCCAAACATACGCCTGTTTCTCTCCATCAGGCTACATCAGGGTACCGACTTTGGCCACAACAGTGTCATAGAGTTTCTGCGCAGCCTGCTGGATCTGATGCTTGTTGGCCACAATGAACACAAGTGTGCTGTTGTCTTCTGTGTTCTTCATGGTTGACTCGGTGGTCAGGGGGAATTTGATGGTAGCATAGTTCTGAGCGCGCTCTTTCAAGGGTATTTGTGCTGCCTCTGGAGCCACAGGGTCTTGGGCTACCAGAAGGTAGGTGATATGCAGATCTTCTTTTTGTGGCTATGAATGCCTTTCAGCCCTGTCTTCTTGGCTCTCAAGGCCTTCTCTTTGGCTTAGGCTTTGAGAGAGGCAGGAGCTTCCTTCTTCACTTTGGACGCCATCTTGGTGGAAAGCGTAAAGCTCTCACTTTGATGGGGCACAAATCATTTTGCTTAGCTTTTCCTTGACCAAATTAAGTCCCTGACTTCAAAGGGGGGCAGAAAACATAATTTTATAAATGGTGAGAGAGTAGTGAGCTAGGACTATTGGTGAATAGTGAGTAGCATTGACATCTTGACTAGAACTGGCATGTAGGCTGGCCCCTACATGCCCCACTCCATCCTGCCTCTGGAATTCACTCCCCAACCTTTCTTTATGTTTCACCATAGCTTCCAATCTGTCCTTCCCAGAGAGCTCCCATTGGTATTTCCAGCACAACAGGAACAGCACTGAGTTGTTAATTATTCCTAAACTTTCAGCATCTTTATGGTGGTAAAAAAATTCAATTCGTTATTCACTGGTTCATATATTGGTAACAAGACCAGTCCTGCTTTTTAACAAACATGCCCAGCTCCGTATATTCACATATACATATATCTAAACCAACACTGATTCACTTTATCTTCTTTTTTTTTTGGAGGGGGAAGGAGGTTCGAGACAGGGTTTCTCTGTGTAACCCTGGCTGTCCTGGACTCACTCTGTAGGCCAGGTTGGCCTCAAACTCACAAACTTCCACTTGCCACTTTATTTTCTTCTAACTATCACTGGATGGCTGCTTGTGTATGCCAATGATGGGTTCAATGCTCTTAGATGTTTATGGAATTGCCTTGGCATTCACAAGCATATCTTTGTCTACCAGGGTGTAACAGTTGGGCTTCTTTTACCCATATGTGCAAGAACCAAATGGGTTAGTGCATAAAAATGCTTAGAAAGAACTGGAGTACTCACTAAGTCTTAGCAGTTACTACTATTCCTCTTGAGACCTGTGTAGATAACAATCTGTCTTCTGATGGTGGGTTTGATTTCTTGCTAATAGTTCAAAAATCCCCAGATCTATAGAGGAACTGCCTGTGCCAATGCATTCTCTACTCATGGACTTCAAAGGGACCTTGGATAAAGTCTTGCATCTGAGGATCTGTCTGGCCTAGGGAGAGATGAAGGCGTGGCTTGTAGGGAAGCTCTGACTTGGAGAGGGCTGGGGAAGGACTGCCTCAGGTCCACCTTCCAGCCAGTGATGTAGGGGATAAAGGAGTGGCATGTGTGTCCATCATTTCTGTCTAGATAGGCAATTCTGTAGGATGCTCTACAGTCTCTCAAAGGGGCCAAAAGAGGTCAGGCCTCCATTCCCTACAGCAGTAATCTATCCATTAACACATACCATTTTGTCTTGATGCCTCCTTCTTATCTCACTTCCCATCTCAGTTGTACTCCCTGGGATCACCTCCCAAACAGATTACTTGTTCTTAGGGAATCCAACCTTAAGGTAGGAGAAAACACCAGCTGCAACTCAGTGCAATGAAACTGCCTTTGGCAAGCCTGCCTGCCTCCTCCTCCTTCTCCTCATCTTTCTTTCTTCAAAGGCTCATGTTATAGCCCAGGCTGTCCTTGAACTCTTGGGAATCCTCTAGGCTCAGCCTCTCAAGGGCTGGATTACAAGCAGGAGCCACCACTCTTGCCTTTGGCAGTGCTTCTAAAGTGGCATTTCATAAGGTTTTGAGCCTTGCTGTCATGATTGAAATAAGCCAATGGCTTCAGAAGATGCTGGCAGCAAGGGAGACCTCTTTGGCTGCATGTGTCCCAGGAAGTCATTGAAGGGGCTACAATGCTGGCTAGGAGGTGGGCCCGAGGCAGCCCTTCCCCAGCCCTCTAAGACAGAACCTACCCACAAGCCACACCTTCATCCTTCCCCAGGCTGCACAACACTTTACCTGATTTCCAAGAAGTGCATCCAAGGGACCTCTGAGGACCATGAGCAGAGGATGTATAGGTACAGGCAGCTCCTGTTACTTTAGCTCTGTCTCTTTGTTTTATAGCCTTGCTCTAATGTAGAGTTTTCTTATGAAGGATCTGATTGGCTGGGGTTTGGGATGGGGGCAGGACAACATACTTTGGCTTGGTGGCAGGTCTGTCATGTGAGTTCTGGGTAGTCCAGCATATGGTTGTTCAATGAATCCTGTTTGATTGACATTTTGATTTTGTCCCATGGATGGACAGTGGTTCCGGGGGCGGGGAGTCTCAATTGTTCTCATTGACCTTCTCCCATTCTGAAAAACCTCGAGGATGGTGAGCATCAGGAGATACTTGGAGTAGTTAGCGTAATCTTTTTTTTGGGAGTGTGGGGGGAAACAAGAAGGAAGCTGCTATAGTTTGGGCATTGACAGTCCTTCAAAGGCCCTTGTGTCGAAGCCTGGTTCTTGCTTGCACATAGTTGGAAGAGGTGGGGGTCTAGTGTGGAGGTCATGGTGGGGATGCCTTGAAGAAACCTGCAGGGTCCTGATCTATTCAATTTGGTGTTGCCCCCTGGCCCCGTGGGTAGGGACTTCACTTTGTTATGTGCTGCTGTCCCACCCCAGAAACTTAAGAACCATATGTGAACCCAGTCAACAGACAGGATCTCCAAAACCATGAACCCAAAGAAACCTTTGTTCTTTATAAGTTGATTGGCTCACAGAGCCGAGGTTAATTAACCTGCACACGTGCGGGTCAGGAAGTACCTCTAAATGGAGGAGATTTAGGGAGTGAGCCAGAGAGGGAGGAGAACTGGAACAGTGAGGAGGTGGGAAACAGCTCTGAGAAGCCCCTAGAAGCCAGCTCTTTGCCTGCTCCTCCCTGCCCTTCCTAACATCTGGAGTGCTCCTGGAGACAGATCTCTCTAGAAATAGTCCTTAGTGTAATGTGAGATTTACTTCAGGTCCCATGTTTTACATAGGTCCAGAGAAGAGAATATTCGTAGTTGCAGATTTGGAGGGTTTTCTAGATTTTCTGAAAGTCAGATGGCAATGGTGACATCTGCCACACTAGTGAGGATTAAATTGAGGTGATGATTGTACAGTGACCTAGCCTCCACACTCCTTCTCATACCTGGATGGGCAGTTAGCATTCTGATATAACTAATGCTGTTTATTATGCTGGGTACCCTCTCTGATGATGTCCTGAGTTTTTGGCTAATGGATGCCTTATTCTAACCCCGGAGACCCTGAGAACCATTTGAGTAGAGCACAATCCTTCCAAATAAATTCAAGCTCTAGGTGTGTTGGTCCATCCCTTTAATCTCAGCATTCAGAATACAGATATGGGATGATCAGGAGTTCAAGGCCAACCTGGGCTACCTAAGACCCTATCTCAAAACAAAACAAAACAAAAGAAACAAAACCAAATGAACTTCAAATTGGGACGTGATTTAGGTCTTGTATTCTCAGTTACTTAGGAGGCTGAGCAGAAGCCAGCTTGGGGTACAGAGTGAGTTCAGGGCAAGCCAGGGCTACTTTGTGAGTTCCTGTCTCAAAAATAAGAAAACGTGTTTGTTTTGTTTTCTAAAATGGGGTTATAGCTCACTGGTACAGTGTTGCTGAGTACATTCAAGGCCCTGGGTTCAACTGCAGTCATTTCTTTCTGTGCTCCTCAGCACACACCACTAAATGTGATTACTTTCTCTCTTTTATATCTTTTGGTTTTCTGAGACACGGTCTTGCTACATAGCTCTGGCTGGTTTCAAACTCAATCCTCTTCTGCAATCTTCTAGGAGACAGGAATAAAGGTATGCACCATCAGGCCCAGCTCTCTTTGTGGTGTTTTTTAGTGGTTAGTTGGCAACACAGGGAATCCTCTGCAGGAGCTTGGGATGAAGAAAGAATGGTCAAAGAGAAGTCATCTTAGCCAGACTCCAGACATCCAGACAGTCACCCCACATCACTCTGAGCTCTGAAGACTTTGTGACTGAGAATGGACAGAACTCAGGTTTAGCCAGTTACTATTATCAGCAGGGAAACTGGCTGAGAATGTAGAACACTCTGAGCTATACACAGCAATGGGGCCTCCTATTCAGCCAGTCATTGCAAAAAGCCTGCTGGCCTTCACAACCAAGTCCCAGACCCGTATATTTTGGGGTCAGAAAAAACTCCATTGAAATTCTCTCTAGCTGCTTGAGAATTCTAGGGAGTAAGATGCATGCTTCAGCAAGAGCCAGCAGAAAAGCCCCTCTCTAAATCTCCAAACCACAAAGGCAGTTGCCTCTGCCTTCCTCATTCTTAACTGATTGAAATAATCAGAAGCCAGCTTCAGAACGAAAGGCGGGCAATGTATGTTTGATGGAGAGTATTATCAGCCTCTGGGGTGGGGGTGGGGAGTGGGCTGTCCAATTTCTTGCTCATTTTCTCCTTTTCCTTTCCTCAAACATATCTACATCATTTTGTTTTATGTCAGTTAGACGAGTAGGGTTATTGGCGCATCTCACATGGTACCTACCACAGGGCCGGTCCACCTCCTGGGTTGCCAGATGACAGACAGAAGAGATGCAAAGTAAGTCCCCAGAAACATGGTGGCTTTGGAAGCTGTTTGTCTCGTGATCCTAGGTATTTCTCCATCTCTCCCTTCTAGCTTCTTCCTTACTCAAGTAGTCATCAAAAGAAGTAAGAAAAGGCCAGGGGGCGGAGGGAAATGGCTTAGCCGGTAAAGTGTGTGTACTACACTAGCATGCACAATGCTAGCATGCGCGCGCACACACACACACACACACACACACACACACACACACACACACACAGAGGAGAGAGAGAGAGAGAGAGAGAGAGAGAGAGAGAGAGAGAGATGTTTGAAAATCTAACCTCATAAGGCAGAACCAACAGTTCCCATCAGAAAAGCTAGCCAGAGTAGAAGCAAAGGACAGGAGGAAAATTATCCTTTTCTCCCTGTGATAAAATTGAGTTAGTGCTGGCTGCATTAATACCCATTTGGAGTGTGAAAGGGCTGTGATCCTCCAGTCAAGGATGTGTCTGGGGCTGGGGAGGTGAGGCCACAGCTGCCCCTTCCCCAGCTCGTAGCATTTCTCCCCATCCTTTTCAAACAGAACCAATGGTCCTTCGGGCTGTGCACTGTCTGGCCCCAGTTTGTAAAAGGTGATCTCACAGGGACCTCTATGTATATGGAGAGAGCTGGGGGCAGGGCTGTGGTTAAGGATGTGCGTGTGCGTGTGTGGCCTGTGGGTGCTCTGGATCAGCCTTCTGTTAGGAATGGCATTTGCCTTCTTCATCTGTCCAGCCAGTGGGAGAGGAAGGGAGGACAGGCTATTGGGTGGGGGATGGGAGCAGGATCTTCCTGCTTGGCATTTGCAAGCTGGTGGGGAGCATGCTGCTTCCAGGTTTCAGGCAATCACAAGGCCCATTTGCTCTTGCAGGTTCATTAACGAGGCCTGCGGGAATGACAATTGCCTTGTCCACCGTGTTAACTGGACGGAAGGAAGAAAGAAAAGTCAGGAAGGGGAGAGAGCAATGTTCAGGTCCCTGCTCAGCTGTCGCTGCTCCTCTGAACTCTAATGGCTACCTGCCCACAGCTGCCTTGGCTGTCACTGGGAGGGGCAGGAGGGAGGAGGGAGGTGGGAGAGGCATGTATAAGGGTGTTGTCGATTCTATGGACCACTCACTTCACACCCCCTCTTCTTTGGTTTTTATTTGACTCCAGGCCATTTGCTGGGCCCTTAGGTCACTCCTAGACATATTTTCCCAAGTGACAGCTCCCAGAAAACATCTCTGACAGGAAAGCCAAGAAATGGAGAACCCCCAAGGCTGTACCATCCTCTATGCTCACTGTCCCACCTGCTTCTAAGCCGCTTTGGTTCTGTCCTCCAACCCTGGGCAGCCAGTGTACTTCGAGTGAGGACAGAGAGGCCCTTAGATGGGTGACCCACAGCAGCCACTGGACAGTCGTGTTCCTAGGGACCCTTGCTCCAGAACCTATTGTCCTTGCTATCCTCCAAGGTGCTTTGAATTCACAGCCAGCACTTCTATTTACTGGGCAAACAGACAGTGAAAACAGTCCAGCCCCTGGAAGCTTCAAGGCTGGCACTTGGCCAGGGGCCCTGGCAGCACATTGTAGGGCCAGTACGAAGGAGTATCCAGTTGGGAATTATTTAGCGTCCACCTGCCTTTCCCCCTGTACTAATGGAAGGTCTGCCAGGCTGAGGGCAAAGAATACTGGGGAACTGGGGACCACTCTGTCCTGCTGCTTGTTAGGAGAGCAGAGCCCTGGCAAGAGGTTATTTGGGGAAGCTGGATGATGTTATCGACCAAATTGGGGTTTGGGGATTATCTGTGGATTTCATTTATCTGTGTTTTCCCTGGTCTCTCTTGTTGTAGGTAATTAAGAGCTGATTGCTGGTAATTAAGAGTTGTTGAGAGAGACGGCAGGATCCAAAAAGGAGAGGCACAGTTTGTCTTCCTTTGGACTCCTACCCCCCACACCCCCCTCGTCTGCCCCCACTCCTCTTGCAACTCCTGCAGGGAAGTGGCCCCAGAGAGCAAGTCCCAGCTTGTCAACTGGATTATTTATTTGTAAATGTCTCTCTGCCTTCTTCCCTCCCTTTATTGCCAAGCCTGGAGCCCAGCCAAGCCTTGTGCAGGTGGGTTTAATTCGGCCTCCCCACACTCAGGTGGCCTAAGCAAGAAAGCCTTTATTTTTCCAACAATAGCCTTCCTTGGGCTCCGAGCAAGGTAACAGTCCCAACTGGCTGAATGGTAGTTTTAAGATGCTGTCTCTTTAGGACTGGACTCTCTTGTTCATTCTGTCTGACTGTAGGCTTCTCTCCTGGGATGGAGTTGGGAGAGCAGATTCTACGCTGTCCACACACTGCCTTCTGTTTCCTGGATCCACCCACTGGTCTTGCTAGCTTGGACTTGAACATGGATTCTAATGTTCTGGGTGGTCATGACGTCCAGTTCAGGGACCCCACACACTGCTCCTCTGGTGGGCCCCTCTTCTGGATGCTGCAGGTGCTCTTGGCTCTTCTCTCTGCCCTGTTGGAGTATGCTCTAGGCTCGCTGCTATGGGCTGAGTCCCCATGCCCCTCCTCTCAGGGCCTGGAAAGCGCTCTGGGGTTCCCAGTGTCATGGCTTGGATCTGAAATGAGTGTGTTCCCTCAGAGGTTCAGGTGTTGGAAATTTGATACCTAGGGTAATGATATCAAGAGAAACTAGGTTATTTCCTAAAAGGGCAGAGTTTTTTGTTTTATTTATTTAATTTTATTTTAGAGACAGGGTCTTGCTATAGAGCCAAACCGATCCTCTAACTCAAGATTACCTTGCTCCAGCCTCCTCCCAAGTGCTGCATCATGCCCAGATGAGAACAGGCTGATATGAAAGCATGAGTCACACCTGCCCCCATACTCTTATCCCCTCACTTGCACATAGCAGTTCCCTTTCTGCTGCTCTGTCCCTTGGTGATACCACCAGGGAGTCCTTGCCAGGATGTTAGTGCCAGGATGTTTGAACTTTCAAGTCCCCAGAACCGTGAACAAAACACAATTCTTTTTTTCCCCCATACATGACCCAGCTTTGGGTATTGTATTATAGAAGCAGAAAATGGACAGTGATACCACACCACTTTCATCCTAGCATGACAAGTTGCTGTCTTGTTCCAGGACCCCAGTCATCATGGAGATCCTTCAACTAACCAGCAAACTCCTCCACTCTTTCTTTGTGACAAGAAAACTGCTCTTGTCCCCTCCGCACCATTCTGCATAATTATGCTGCAAAACCATAGTTCCCACAGTAGAGCAGTTCAGAAAACTCCAGTTCAGAATTTCAAAGCTCTGCGTGTTCAGTGCCCCCAGTGCTTGCATTTGGAAGTCATGGCACTTGAGAACAGTCGATCTGTGAAAGATTTGCCAAAGTCTTCCTGGGACCTCACAAGCCACTTGCCTTTCTTTCAGACTGCCATTTATTGAACACTTCCAGTGTGTCTGGGACGTTCCTAGCTTATCATGTTTAATCCTCACAGCTCCCTGTAATGATCTCCATTTTGCATGAAGTAAACCCAGATACAAGGATATTAAGAACTCACTGGATCATTTGCCTCTGTTACCCTGCTTTCTGTTCCTGTGATGTCATCTCTGCTTCCTCGACAGTGGTGATGTTGAACAGTCTCATCAGGGTTTGGACATTGATCATGTATCTCCTGGTGGTGTGTCTGTGTCTTTCCTTTTGAGCCCCCAGGCTTTTGGGCCATGACAGAAGGTCAAGCTTGTCAGGTACCAGGGACTGGGCTACCTGTCTAGTAGTCAATGTCTGTTGTTGCAACCCTGTTTGCCAGACAGACTTGTGAACTCTCCGAGTGGGCTGAGTTTTTTTCACAGCATTGTGATTGTGTTCCACGGTCACCTACGTCCCCCAAAAGGGAGAGAATGCCAAGTGAAAGAATCTCTTTGTGGATTCTGGGGGGAACCACATAGCATGACCTCGGCCATATTCTATAGGTCAAAATGTCACCCATGTGGGTTCAAGAGGAGAGCAAAAAGATCCCACCTCTTGACGGGAGTGGCAAGGTGCTAGAAGAATGTATGGGACTGGAAGTAATGCTATGGCCATAGTGAAGGGCTAACTAAGTTCAATCACCATGGAGGTGTTCAGGGAAAGAGTGGGATAAACATGTCATGAATAAACTCAAACTCAAATTCCCGGAACCAGCCCAAGGAACATGCAGTACTTTTTTGGGCTCAGACACAAAGAGGATTTGTCTGTCAGCATTGGCCCAAGCACTTTAAGTATTGCAACCAGAAGCATATTTTGTGGGCCTGTCTTGCCCGTAGAGTTGCCCTCCAAGGTCTTCTGGAAGGCAGACTCCCATAAGCTCTGTAAGGAGAACGTACCATCCAACCACCTCATGTCTTTTGGTAGGGACCAGGGCAGATTGCTCCATCCCAGGAGCCCAAGTGCTCTAAGAAAGGGAAAGCAAGGCTTCTAGTACCTTATCCAACTGCTGCTGCGTTACCCAGAGCATGGTGGGAAGGACAAGTAGGTGGGTGACCATAGGGGTAGCATGGATGACTCTGTAGAGGGAGGGAGGACCCCCACTTCTGCAAAGGTTCGTTGAAAGTAGGGGTGAGCTGTGGGGAGGGAGAGAGGGCACAATAGAAGCAGGGAGGGAAGGAAAGGAGGGACAGAGCCTTGGGACTCCTCCACCAGGCTTGGCCAGGAGTGGGAAATTGGGAAACGTTAATTGATTTTGTCTTCATGCTATCCAGAACGTCAGCAAATGCTTGCTCTTCGGGTGTGTGTGTGTGTGTGTGTGTGTGTGTGTGTGTGTGTGTGTGTACTTACAAATAAACATTCATGTGTGCAAATGTGGACACATGCATGCCACAAAACACATGTGGAGGTCAGAAAACAACCTTGGGTGTTTTTCCTTGGTTTGGAGACACAGTCTCTGTCTCTCTCTTCTTCTCTCTCTCTCTCTCTCTGTGTGTGTGTGTGTGTGTGTGTGTTTTTCTGCTGTTGACACTAAGCTATCTTGCCTACAGCTTCTTAAGATTCTCTTGTCTCCAGTTCCTATGTTACTGTAAAAGCACTGGGAGTGCAGATGAACGATACCCAGATTTACATTGTTTCTGAGGATTCCAACTCAGGTCCTTGTAGCCTGTCTTTGCTGCTTTATAGGTTCTTCTTTTTTCTGCCCTTCATCCACTCCCCCACCCCCAAGTAGTTTCATTCCCTAACACTAGATAGGACAGAAAAAAGGACAGAGGGGAGAGAGAAAATAGGAAAACCCCTGAATCTAATTCCTTTCCTTTTGTTTCTTCTTTGATCACAACTACTAATAAACCATAACCTCCCTAAATAACCAACAACCACTAACCCTGCCTCTCAGAGCCCTCAAATTTATGTACCCTCTGAAAAGTTCCCAAGATTCCAAATGGCACACAATCACAGAAGCTATCTGCAGCTGGCAAAACTACACTTCTGCTAGACCACGAGGTAAATCATGGTCAGCTGCTGCAGATGGTCCAGAGCAGCCCACATCCCTACACCTGAGATTAAAACAAAAGCATGTTCTTATAATATTTCTGTGTGTGCGTGTGTGGTTTTTTAAAGAAACTTAAGATTACAGAACTCTCTCTACAGGTCCTCAGACTTGCATGGCAAGTACTTTTACTTACTCCTCAGAAACACATTTTTTGGGAACAAAGTCTCATGTATTCCAGGCTGGCCTTGAATTTGCTACCTAGCAGAGGATGACCTTGAATTTCTGATTCCTCTGCCTCTACCTCTTAAATGCTGAGATCACAAGAGTGTACTAGCAGACTCGGTTTATGATGTATTAGGGATTAATCTCAGCACTTTGTGTATCCTACGCAAGCACTCTGCCAAGTTGTCCCTCATGTCCAACTGTTTTTGTTTTTTTTTTTTGTTTGTTTTGAGACAGTCTTATGTCTGTAGATCAGGCTAGACTAAAACTGTCTTATGTAGCCCAGAGATTGACCTTGAACTGGTCTTTCTGACTCCTACTACTGAGTGCTGAGATTACAGGCATGTGCTGCTACACTTTGTTAGAGGCCTTTCTCTTTAGATGGCAGATGGCTGACCTCTCCCCGTGTCCAGTCATGGCCTTCCCTGTGTATATGTGTCCTAACTGCTTCCTTTTATTCTTGCTGGTCTGTCATGTTTTGTTTTGAAACAGGTTTCACTGCATAACCCAGGCTGGCCTGAAGATCCTCCTGGCTCAGCCTCCCAATGTTCCTGTGCCACCATGCCTGCTCCATTATCTCCCTTTCTCTTAAGGATATCTGTCATAGAGGAGGGGCTCACCCTAATGAGACCCGAAGATGGGGGTGTCAGGAACCCCATCTTTGCTTGCTCCTTTCTGCACCCTGCCTGTGTACTCAGTGTAGTGGCATCCCAAGGGCTGTCCTTCAGGTATCTCACAGCTAACACTGCAAGTGCAGTATTCACCAGCTGAACCCTGTTGGATGTCAAAAAGCCATTGAAGTTCCCCCAGTCCCTTGCTGTGTCCCATCTTTAAGAGTTAAACCTTCGGTGGCACACGCCTTTAATCCCAGCACTTGGGAGGCAGAGGCAGGCG
>CAJQZJ010000248.1:3506388-3535352 GCA_907164525.1 Lophiomys imhausi | reverse complement strand
GTTTTTGTTTTTTTTTTTTTTTTTGGTTTTTCGAGACAGGGTTTCTCTGTTTAACAGCTCTGGCTGTCCTGGACTCGCTTTGTAGACCAGGCTGGCCTCGAACTCGCAAAGATCCGCCTGCCTCTGCCTCCCAAGTGCTGGGATTAAAGGCGTGCGCCACCACCGCCCGGCTTCATGTTTTGTTTTGAAACAGGTTTCACTGCATAACCCAGGCTGGCCTGAAGATCCTCCTGGCTCAGCCTCCCAGTGTTCCTGTGCCACCATGCCTGCTCCATTATCTCTCTTTCTCTTAAGGATATCTGTCATAGAGGAGGGGCCCACCCTAATGAGACCCGAAGATGGGGGTGTCAGGAACCCCATCTTTGCTTGCTCCTTTCTGCACCCTGCCTGTGTACTCAGTGTAGTGGCATCCCAAGGGCTGTCCTTCAGGTATCTCACAGCTAACACTGCAAGTGCAGTATTCACCAGCTGAACCCTGTTGGATGTCAAAAAGCCATTGAAGTTCCTCCGAGTCCCTTGCTGTGTCCCATCTTTAAGAGTTAAACCTTCGAATTCCCCACACAGTGCGCACATTCACTGGCGATATAGCCAGATTCAGCTGTTTTTCTTGAAATAGGAGATGGAATTTTCCCCAATGTAAAAATAATGGTGCCCAATTCTTGTGGGAGGCAGATGGGGCTGGTGCTGGCACCGCAGGCCCTTCTTTTCCTCAGAAATAGCCCCATGGTGGCCTCATTTTCTCAAACTTGCAACTCAGCGAGTACTTAGCCTTTAGCAAGAAGAATCCACGCTGCTGAAGTTGAAAAAGGAGAAAATCATTTGTCAACACAAGCATCCACTCAAGTGGAGGGAACCAAAGAAGTCCCCAGCAGCTCATCCAGCAGCCTTAGGGGGTCAAGGCATGGAGCCTGACCCAGACTCACAGTCAAAGACAAAGACAGAGAATCAGGTAAGGGCTTCCCCTGTATCCGATGGAGACAGGACATAAAGAATGGGGGCAGGGTAGATGACATCGCTAACTGGTTTTGGAGCCTGAGACCTTGTTGGAAAGACTGGGTATGGGCTTGGAGGAGCCTTGAGAAGCCAGGAACATTAAGATCTGGAGCTAAGAAACACACGGGGAAAGACATAGTGGGAAAGGAAGTCTTTTTCTCAATAGCTACAGCTGAAGTTGGCAAGGACCCTGGCTTCAATTAGGTCTTAATAGACTTGACCTTCCCATACAAGCTCTGACCCCCTTTCCCTAGAGCTCAGAGTTAGTATCACACCAACATCTTTTGCATCAAATGCTAACAGAGGAGACCCAGGCTCCCTTTGGACCCCCTCCTAGAAGAAGCTGGAAGGATGGTCATTTTTCAAATGCCATGATGGTAGCTGTAGGACCTGAGCCTGTTTTGAGTTAGGCTGGGGGGAGGAGAGGGAGGCCAGGGCTCAAGGGCCAGCCGTTGTTTGAGACTTTCTTTGCTGTGGGAACTGGAAAGACAAAAATCCTTCTGCAGCATGTAGGCTCCAACTTGAATCCTCCTTCCCTGATAAGGATTTTCCTTCCATTGTTGCCTGGTCTTGGCACACCCACATCCCACCCCCACGCCTATGACTCTCTCAGGAGAAGGGGCCCCGCATGGATTACAGAATATGTGCTGAGGGGTCAAGAGGAAGAAGGGCTTGTTGGGGGAGGATCCACGAATTTTGGAGCAGGTATCTTTGAACTCTAGGGCCTCCTGCCCTTCCTGGAAGGGTTACCAAACTAAGTACCAAGCTTGTTCACCAGTCAAGCTACTGTGCCCCCCCCCCATTCTAGTCTCTGCTACTCTGCACATTTCCTCTTCAAACCGTTCTTTCCCTTCCCCCTTCTCTTCCTCTTCATTACCCTTCCCTCCTCCCTCCCTTCCCCTTCCTTTCTCTCTTCCCTTTCCCTCCTCCCACCTCCCTTCCTTCTCCTCCCAAGAAGTGACAAGCTTGCCCTGGCCCTGCAGCTTCCTTGTTTACTCTGCAGTCTGACAAGGAGAGAGCTCTGCTTGCCTCAGGAATAAGTCTCCTGGCAAATTAGCTGCTGGATTTGAAATCCGTTTTTACTCTGCCCAATATTAATTATTGTTGTTTTCTGCTGTTCATTACCGGCTCGTCTCCCTGTGCAACTCTGGGGAACAAAGGATTTTGAAAGCGTTTTCTACAGAGGAGGAGCCCCTCTGCTACCCTGCCTGGGCCACCATCATGCCCAACCCAAGTATCCTCCACTTGGGGCTGGGAACCCCTCTGTACTCCTGCACAAGGGATTTTTCCCTGCTTACTGTGCAAGATAGAGCAGACAGGAGCCAGGCTAGTTGGGACAGGGATGAAGTCCTTCCTGCCCCCTCCCTCCTTCCCTTTCTCCTTCCCTTCTTTCACTCCTCAAGCTTCCCAAGTCTGCCAGCCTGTCCAGAGCAGCTCTACAGGAAATGCATTCTTACTGTTATTTCTGTTCTATAGAGATAATGAAGACAACACCCACAGCAATACTAGAGACAGATCTTCTGCCTTTATACCTAGGAATACAACCATGGTCACCTAGGGCAAGACACAGGCCTAGCAATGGCTGCTAAAGCCCCTTGTGTCTTCTCCCAGTTGCTGTCCTCCAGAGATATTCCATTGTCATTGTTGGCACCAGGGTCACCATTGTCCTTTTCATCTTCCCCATCTTTCTCCTCTTCTTCTCACATTAGGCCTGAACTCCTGGGGTGAAGGATAGATAATCCTTTCACTTTAGCTCCTAGAGGGTAACTGGAATGCCAGGTGCTTGGCACCACGATTGTTTGAATTATTCTGATTTCTAAAGTCACAGGCTTGACTTGTCTGTTTTTGAACTCCATGTAAATAGCTCACATGCTTGCTATCTTTTCATGTATGTGTGGTTTCTTTTGCTCAATGCTGTCTGGGACACTCATCTTGTGTATATAATAATTTATATGTTTTAAGTCCTGAAGAATAGCCACCTGGATGTCTGTGCCATGATTAGTTTATCTGTTTGTTTGGTGATGCACATTTCAGTTCTTGCCAGTCTAGGGCTCTTATGAATAAAACTGCCCTGTACACTTGTGGGTGTGGCTTTTGATGTGCACAAACACTCAAGTCTCTTGATATATACCTCAAAGTGAATTGCATGTCATAGGATGTGCAACACAGGCATGCCTGATTTTTCAAGAAGTAGCCCATTCAGAGTAATGCTTCTTGAAAAGGTTCAAGAGAGAAACAAGGGCATTACAGTCATTATATAGGTGAAGAAAGGCTTTTGCTAATGTGCATCTGGTAGGTTGTTTTAAATATGGCTTGAAATGACTCCTATCTCCAAATGTCTACTCATATTGACTTTGAAGTTAGTCATATGACTTGCTTTGGCCAATGGGATACCAGCAATCATGGTGCTGATGTAGCTTTTGAGTACGGAGGTGTGTCTATTACCATATTGTAAATGTTTGTGTCTCTCCCAAACTCATTTAGATCCTGAGACCCAGCACCCTAGGTAATGATTAGTTAGTCATATCAGTTTGATTGGTTTGAGAGACACCTAGGTGATTGCTAAAGCACCCTTCTACGTGTGTCTGAGGTGTTCTAGAGACATTTGGGTTCTGATCTGATCAATGGATTTCCCTTGATGGATCTGTAATAAAATGACATTGTGGGAGGTCAGGCTTTTAGAGGAAGTAGGTTGCGGAGGGCATGTCTTGGGGATATATCTTCCTCTGGCCCTTTTGATGATTTCCATTTCTGCCTGCTTTCTGTCTGCCATGAGATGAGCACCTAAGCTCCTCCACATGCTATCAATGATATGATCTCTTGCTTGATTGCAGAGGATCAAGAAACCATGAGCCTCTTGTACTGTGTGTTCTTCCTCCCTGCCCCAACATCCCAGAAATAAGACTCTGAGACTCAAAATATGTTTACAAAATTTATCGGCCATACAGTTAGGCTCATTTCCTGATTAGCTTGTAACTTAAGTAACCCATTTATTCTAGTCTAAGTTCTGCATGTGGCTGGTTACCTTTGCCCAGGTACCATGTGTGTATGTGTCCTCCTCCATGTTCTCACCAAATCTTCCTACACCTGGCACTCTCCCAGAATACTTTCTGCCTACCAGATGTCCCACCTTCTGTTCTACCTTTTCCTATAGGTCATAGGTTTTTTATTGACAGATGATGTATCCGTACAGAACACAAGATGTTCCTTCTTCTACACTAACCCCTCTGAAACTGTGAGCCAAAGGAAATCTTTCCTTATGGAAGCTGTACCAGTGAGATATTTGAGTACAACAATGAGAAAAGTGACTAACTAATATAGGGAATATTATTGAGACTTGGAATCTTTTGGAGGGGATCAAATCATGAGGATCCTCCCTGGTAACAGGATGAATGCCCTGACAAAGAGGCTTGAGGGAGCTGATTTATTCCTTTTGTGCTGTGAGGACCCAGAAACTAGACAAGTTTTCATCAGCTATAATAAAAGCCCTAAATTGTCTGGTACCAGTTTGGTGTTAGATAATAGATGGCAGGAAGGCTAGAAGAATGGTGAGCTATGCTTGGTAACATGCGGATATTTGATGAAATGTGGGCTGGGCTTCAGTGTCCACTGTGTTCTGCTCACAGTAGTTTCTTTTCTTTTATTTGTTTGACTCAGGTTTTCACTCTGTAGCCCAAACTGGCCTGGAACTCACTCAGTGTAGCCCGGACTGACGTGGAGCTCCTGATCCTCTAGCCTCCCAACTTCTGGGATTACAAGTGTGTGTCACCAGGCCCAGGTCCATTATTTTCTTTATTTTATTATTTATTTTTAATGCACAGAGTCTATAGTGCTGCCCATATTCACATGGGTGTGGGAGGTGGGTCATATAGTGAGTTATGAGTAGCCTACTAGTGACCAGCTCCCCAAAAGAAAAATGCCTCTCCTCTAACTGCTATGTCCTCCTCTTCCTCCTCCTCCCTTTCCTCCTCTCTCTCCTTCATCACCTCTCTTCCTTCTCTCCCTCTTCTCTCCCTTCTTTGTCCTTCTTCAAATGTATGTGCATGTGTGTCTGTACACTATAGGTGTGCCTGATGCCCACAGAAGTTAGAAGCGGGCATCAGATCCCCTGAAACTAGAACTGCAGACAGCAGTGAACTGCCATGTTGGTCCTGGGAATGGAGCCTCTGGAAGAGCAGCCATTAACTCTTATCATTGAGCCATCTTTCCAGCCCCAGGAGTCTTCCTTTTTTTATACAACTTTCTTTTGTGTGTGTGTATGAAAGTATATGCATGGAGGTATGTGGTACCCAGAGGGCATGTGGTACCCAGTTCTCTCTTTTTACCATGTAGGTCCTGAGCATCCATCTCAGGTTGTCAGGCTTGATGGCAAGTGCCTTAACCTACTCACTAGTCCCCTTTGTACAACTTGCCCTTACCTTTTGAGGCAGTGCCTCCCATTTAAAGGCAGGGCTTCCAGGTACTGATTTCAGAAAAGAGCATAGAGCATAGAACATTCTTTTCTATTTCCCATGGAGCTGTGGAAGCAATGGACTTAGACCCTGAGAGATTTAGGTTAGAAAACCAGAGTGCAGTATTGCTTTTTCTTTCTTTCTTTCTTTCTTTTTTTTAAGCATTTATTTATTTATTTATTTATTATGTATCAGTATTTGCTCTACATATATGCCCGGGCAGATCTCAATGTAGATGGCTGTGAGCCACCATGTGGTTGCTGGGAATTGAACTCAGGGCCTTGGGAAGAACAGCCAGTGCTCTTAACCTCTGAGCCACCTCTCCAGCCCCTTTCTTTCTTTCTTTTTTTTTTTTTTTTGTTTTTTTTGTTTTTCGAGACAGGGTTTCTCTGTGTAACAGCTCTGGCTGTCCTGGACTTATTTTGTAGACCAGGCTGGCCTCAAACTCACAGAGATCTGCCTGCTTCTGCCTCCCAAGTGCTGGGATTAAAGGCATGTGCCACCACACCTGGCTGCTTTTTATATCTTTAAAGCATTTTAAAATTTCTATTATTGTATTTGAATGTATTCATTTCATGGGAGTGGGTGTGGGTGTGCTGTGGCCTGGTCATCAGGCTTGGTGGCAAGGACTTTTACTGCCTAAGGTATCTTCCTAGTCTGCTTTTTACTTCTTGAGGTAGGTTCTCACTACACAGGCCAGGCTGGCCTTGGAATCTCGATCCTCCTGCCTCAGCCTCCTAAGTGGTGAGATTGTAGGTGTGTACCTCTGCACCTCTCCCCAGAGTACAACTTTCCCACAAATCAGGAGTCAGTTACCCCAAGATGGTGTATTTGTCTCTTTCAGTTCATATGAATGCTGGACTTGGTGTCAACAAGCCCCCACATTCTCCCCCTACTCCGGCGGCACTACCAACCATTGAATCCTTTCAGGCATCGCTTTGACTCTTGGAGCTCCTTCTTCTGTCTCTGTAGGGACAATCACCCGTGTCTGCCTTCACGGAGTAGTTGGGAGACTGATGGCCTAATGCTGGTGAAAGCCATTCAAGCTGTGTAAAGCCCAGATTGAGTATAAAGCAATGCGGCATTATCATCTGCAGGAACCCCCATCGGCTCCAATTGTTTCACGTTGGGGCAATGGGTTTTGAGTTCATCAGGATTATTTTGCTTTATGGCTCCTCTCTTTAGCAGCCCACATAAATCTGACACATTCAGGAGCCACAGTGGTCCCCAAAAGCTTTCTCATTATCTCTTGCTGGAATTTCAAACCAGTGGAGCTACGTACAAGAGCCACCGTTTTTATGAAGCTTGTGGCTTCCTTCAAGAAAAACCGTCACACTCAGGGAGCCCAGTCTCCCAGTGACCATCAGCACATTTCCACCCACGGGCCTTCGTTCTCATTCTCCATTTGCATAAATGACTTCCCTACCTAGCAACACACCTTCCTGAATCACAACCACCAAACTATTCATGTTGGATTTCCTTTTGTGGTAAACTAGGGGATGAGTTCCCCATCCTTCCAGCATGCTTTTTGAGGCAGCGTGATTATATGTACAAAATTGTTGGATAGTGTGTGCATGCATGTGCATGTATCCAAGGTGACCAAGAGCTGTCATAGGTTGTGGCTCATCCACATAAGAATGTCCCAGTAGAAAAGAAGTCCCTAATCCTTCTAGCCTGGGCTGCTCCTATGTGGTAGGGAGTTTACCATATCAGTAGGAACCTGTCAGTGTTAAGAAGTATTGTTTCAAAATACAAAATGGCCCAGGGTGTCTGGCATGAGACTGGCAGAGGATCTGGGTAGCACAGCCTGAGGGACTGGTGGAAGGTATTTGTAGCCTCACAGCTATGCTGAACAGAGAAGCTTGATGAGGGTGGGTGTTTTTATTCCCTCATATCTTTCTTAGAAAGGCTAGATTCCTTCCCCCCTTCTCAACCACGGACAAGCAGTGTCACAGAAAAGGCATCTGAGCTGAGAGCCCCAGGCTAACCTGGGAACTTTGACCCAGCAGGCCTTGAGCAGACAGCACTATTGGAGATCTTGAGCAATGCTGGCTTTGCATTTTATTTGACTTCATTTTTGAAGTGATTTCAACAGTGGAATGAAGGATGTGAAGTTTCACAAATGATTTCTCTGCAAAAGCTTTTGCTGAGAATTAACTTGCAGGGACCACCCACACTTAATCCTTACTGTAGAATCATAGCTGGGAACTTAGTTCCTCCACGGAGCCTGGAGACTTTATTCATAGCATGTGAGTGACTGTAGGGGTCATAGCCTCGCTCTGGGTTGAAGAGCCTAAGTACACTGTGCTTTTCAAGCACATGCAACTGTTCCTGTGAGGACAGAGTGCCTGGGAATAGTGGTGGAGGGAAAAGCAATTTATCCTAAGGTGAATACGGTTTCTTCATTTATGAAGCATTCCAGTCTGTGGGAGGTATTGGGAAATGGAGGTGTGTTTTGGGTTGCCCCACTGACAGGGGTGCCAAGGATGCCGAACATCCTATAATAAGGAGACTGTTTCACACAATGGGATTTGTCCTAGCCCAACTACAGACAGTGTTCCTGCTGATGAATGAAACTGGTATGCAAAGAAAGTTCCAGGTGTGCTTTCTAAAGAACCAATTGGTTCATTTGAGACTGGAGATTATTTTTCAGGGTGACTCAAGGGATTAGGTGAGGACTGCTCTGAGCTGGGGGAACTAATAGAAAGTCTGGCAGCCCAGAGCCACAGGATCGAGGGGTACAGGTCCTGTGGGGTACAGGTCCTGTGGGAGCCCGTGGAGGTCAGGCAGAGGCCACCCAGAAGGAGCAAGGGTCAGTGGGGAGAGGGATGGGGTTGCAAGATAGGGAATCTTCTTATACAAATGGAAGAAAGAGAAAGAAGTCCCATGGATGGAAGTGTGCTGCGTGGCCCCCATAAAGCTGGGCTCCTCATAGGGAAGGTGGCCTCTGCCTGACCCCTCTTTCCTGTGGCTCTGGGCTGCCAGGCTTTCCGTTAGTTCCCCCAGCTCAGAGCAGTCCTCACCTAATCAGCAGGGAAATCAGGGGGAATCAAAACAGGGATTTAGGAAAAGGGAAAATCGAGAGGACAGGCAGGTCCAGATTAGATAGAAAGGATTCGTGATGCTGGCTTTGTTTTCTGCCATTTGGTTTCACACTATTTCAGGTGGGACCTGGATTAGGGCTTTGCTGACACCCGGAGGGGTGGCCAGGGCAACAAACACAACTCATGGAAGCTGCAAATGTCCAGGCATGGCCTTGCCTGCATACTGGTGGCTGTGGGTGTCCCCCTAGGAAGTGGATTCCATATGTCCTCAGCATGTCAGAGAGACCAGATCACATCATGGGTGGCACCATTCAGCCACTGTACAAACAGGCCAAACTGGAGGGTCTTGCAAGCCCTGCCAACTGTCTTTGTTGGCTGCCAGCTTATTCTGTGTCCCACAGTGGTGGGCCAGGCCAAGGGACTTTTAACAAAGCAGGTATTGAGGTCAATGCCGAGCCTGTATTTTGTCTTCAGCTAATCTGTGGTTTGTAAGGCAAAGGCGTGAGATAACAGTGACAAGGACAGAACTCAAACACAGGGCAGGGGTGGGGAAAGCAGGGAGCTGACTTCCTACAACCTTGTGGGGAAGGGACTGGGGCCCAGCTGCTGACATTTTTACAAAGCAAATAAGTGTGGAGCCACGCTGGTGACCTCAGTGTGAGTGGAAAAAGACGGTCAGCTGTGTGACTGCCAGAAATGGCATGTTTGTCGGCCCACCTGTTCGGAAGTGGAAAAGGAGATGTTGAGTAACATCTTTCAGCAAATGGTTACCCATATTGACCACAGGCCTGGCATGGTCTGAGCGTTTCATGTGAGCTGGTGCCTGGACTCAACCCACTGCCCAACATAAAGGAGTCCCCTGTGGTTTTCATTTGCAAGATGAGGAAGTTGAGGCTGAGGTGTTCATTTCTTTATCCTAACTTGGACAACTAAGGTGGTAAATATATGAATCCTGGCATTCTGGCATGCAGTATCCAGGCCTAGGCCAGCTGCTGAGACCTTTTGGAGTGGAATTTTGTGCATGATTTTGCTTTGATCTTCATTCTAGTTATGCTTATCTGTTTGCTTGTTTATTCCTTCATTTGTGCATGTGTGCACACGTGCTACAGCATGCATGGCAAGATCAGAGGGCCTCTTGCAGGTTTCAGTAGTTTGTTCCACAGGGATGTGGGGGTTGAATTCATGTTGTCAGGTTGCACGGCAAACACTTACAGGCCATCTTGCTAGACTCTATGGTCTTATTATAATTATGGTTAAAATTTACGAAAAAGAAAAAGAGGCAGATCATATGCGTAATGAATTACTCTCAAATTTAGTGACTTAGGCCTGGTGAGATGGCTCAGAGGATAAAGGTGACTGCTACGCTATGACTTTGATAGCTGGGACCAACATGGAAGGAAGAGAGAACCAACTTCTTCAAGTTGTCCTCTGGTCTCTAAATGTATGTCAGGACATGTATATACCCCCATACACATATAAGCACACAAAATACATTAATAAAATATACTTAAAAGAAAATAAAAATTAGTGACTTCAATAGCTGCCATGTTGGTACACTGCCACTCTGTACTGAGACTTAATTGCCTTCAGTTAGAAGATTCTTTGTCTAGTTCTGTGTTTCTTTCTCTCGTCTTCCCTTCTTCCCATGCAGTTGGCCTGGCGCTGAGTCATAGGAAACCACTGGCATCAGCTGTTAGATGAGAGACCTCACCTGAAACATCTCCATTGGGGCCTCTCTGTGTAGGATGGGCTTCCTTACAGCATGGTGACTGTATTTTTAAAGTAAACAAAGTCACATAATGACACTTCCACCATTGTCAATCATCTGTCCCCATTCAAGAGAAGGTAAAAATAATAGTAATTTTTTAAAGTTATGTGTATGTATATATGTTTAAATATCTGTGTGTGGGTGTACAAGTTCCCAATGAGGCCAGAAGGGGGCATCAGATCCCCTGGAGTTGGAATTACAGGCAGTTGTAAGCTGCCCAATGCAGGTGCTAGGAACTGAACTAATAAATTACAACTCTTTAAAAATAGTTTTGAAAAAAAATACATTTTTAAAACAAAGTCTTTTTATGTATTCAGGGTGGCTTCAAATTTGTCATCCTCCTGTCTTAGCCTCCAGCTCCCAAGTACTGGGATCATAGATAGGAACTACCATGCCCAGCTTGAATCTTTGTTCTTTCTAAAGTTTTTAAACATTTATTTATTTATTTGCTTATTTGTGAGTGTGTTCAACTACATGTGGATCACAGAGGTTATCTCAGGTGACATTCCTCGGGAGCTGCCTCCCTTGGTTTCGTTTTCTTATTTTTCATTCTTTGACGATGTCATGCACATGTATGATGTACTTTGATGGTTCTTATGCCCTATTCTATTATTCTTATTCCCCACTGTCTCTAGGAAGTCCCTACCCCTTTGACACAGTGTTCTCTGGGACCCAAGGCTTGCCTATTAGGCCAGGTTGGCTGGCCAGTCAGCCTCAGGGATCTGTCTGTCTTTGCCTCCCCACATTGGGACTACAAGCTACACTTCCAAGAGCACACCATGGCACCTGGCTTTTTACATGGGTACTGAATGAACCCTCTCCACAGTCCTTGGACTCTAGTTCTTGGATGGGAAGGGCCATGTTGGCTCATACCTGTGATCTCTGTGCTTGGGACACTAACAAATGAGGATCACTGTAAGTTTGAAGCCAGCCTGGGCCATAGAATAAGGCCCTGTCTGGGGGGGCGGGGCGGGAAGGAACATCAGAATGTAAGAAAGGCATGTGTTGTGGAAGATCTTACAGCCATCTTGGAAAATATGATCTGCTCCCCCCACCTTTTCCTTCTTACATCTTAAATTTTATGTATTTTTTAACTTTTTTTTTTTAATCTCATTTATACCAGGCTGGCTGTAAACTTGTATGTAGCTAAGGATGACCTTTAATTTCTGGTTCTCCTGCCCTCATCTTCCTAGTGCTGGGCTTATAGGTATGCACCATCACACCCAGTTTATGAAGTACTGGGGACAGAACCCAGGGCTTTGAGCAAGGCAGGCATTCTGCCGATTGAGAAAATCCTGAGCTCCATTTAAATTTAATTTATTCTTGTTATTGTTGTTGGTGGTGGTGGTAGTGGTGGGATGTATGTGTGTGTGTGTATGCATGTATATGGTGTGTGTGTTCGAGTGTGAGTGTGGGCACATGTGACAGTCAGAGGACAACGTTTGGGAGACAGTTAAATCTTTCCACTGTGGGTCCTGGGGATCTAACTCAGGTCATCAGGCTTGCATGACAAACACTGACTTGCTGAGGTATCTTGATGGCTCCCTATCCATGCCCCACTTTTTAAAAAGTCATAGAAGGGTCTCAACTAGTCATGAATTAAGCCCTAATTCACTCTGGAGACACTTTCCTTGTGAAAACATACTAAATGAACAGAGCCTTGTTTAAGGGTTTTTGTTCTGGTCCCATTACAGTTTTCCTGCTAGACCAGGCACTGAACTGTGGGTTGGAAACATAAAACACTGCTTCATGGAAGACAGCAGCTATCAACAGAAGGCTTTGCTCTAAAGGAGTATCTATTGCCTCCAACTTTGGGAGGCACTAAACTAAGGAATGGGATTCTGAGCTTCATTAGGCTTGGCCTTTCCTTGTCTTTCCTTGTTATGGATTGAATTGTGCCCCCTCCTCCAATTCATACACTGAAGTACTCCCTCCAGAACCTCAGAATTGTGACTGATTTTGGAGGTGGGGATGAAGTTTTGAATGCGCTCCTTAGAGAGCATTCATTCAAAATGACCCACATCCTTACAAAATGAAGCTGGACATCAAAATCAGAGGGATGACCACGTTGGGTTGAGAGATGGCGCAGTGAGTAAAGTGTTTGCTATGCAAGTATGAAAACCTGAGTGCAGATCCCTAGAACCCACGGAAAGTTGGATGTGGTAGCACATCTGCCATCCCAGCACTCCTAAGCGGAGATGGGAGGCGGAGGAAGAAACAGGACAGTCTCTGGAAGCTCACTGACTAGTTAGCCTTGGGTACATAGCAGCAAACAGCAAGAGACCCTGTCTCAAACAAGGTAGACAGTGAGAAGGATCCACATCTGTGGCATGGGTATACCACCTATACACACACACACACACACACACACACATTTTTAAGAAGAAACTCAGTCAGACATGGTGGTGCATGCCTTTAATCCTAGCACTCTGGAGGCAGAGGAGGTGGATCTGCATTAGTTCGAGGCCAGCCTGGTCTACAGAGTGAGTACCATGACAGTCAGGGCTACACAGAGAAACCCTGTCTTGAAACAAACAAAAAAAAGGGGGGGTGGGGGATGTAGCCCTCTTTGAGCTGAGGAGAAAAGCCTCAGAAGGGAGCTGACCCTTGACCTTGGACTTTTAGCTTTCTGGACTGTGGGCAAATAAATATCTGCCATTCAAGTCACTCAGCTGGGGTTACCTTTCTTTCTTGGAGTGCTGGGGATTGGACTGAGGGTTTCATATATGCTAGGCAAGTTACACCCGCAGCCCTCTCTTTCCTCTTTGAGACAGGACCTTGCTAAATTTGTCAAGTTGGCTTTGACTTGCTGTAGGCTTGAATTTTCAGTCCTCCTTCCTCAGCTTCATGAACAGCTAGGATTATGGGCCTGTGTCACCAGGCCCAACTAGT
This sequence comes from Lophiomys imhausi, assembly GCA_907164525.1. Taxonomy (NCBI): domain Eukaryota; kingdom Metazoa; phylum Chordata; class Mammalia; order Rodentia; family Muridae; genus Lophiomys; species Lophiomys imhausi. The sequence goes on along the minus strand of CAJQZJ010000248.1, from coordinate 3,522,204 downwards.
CTGTGGTGTTTTGTTGTGTGAACCTGAGCAGATTGAGGCACTTGTCCCAAATCTCCTTCAAAGAGAAGTCTCCTTCAAATGATGTGGCTGACGTTGGTACCCTTTCTCACAGTGGTTTCTCCTAGGTATAGCATCACCTGGAAGAAGATAACGCTGCTTTGAAAAGACTTAAATGTGAGTTACCCAAAGGATCTTAGCCTGGTCAGTGAAGGCTTACCTCAGGATAGGTCCAGATGTCAACCAGTCTGCAGGAAGATGGAGGTGAGGAGCATCAAGACAGCCCCTGCCTGGCCTAGGGGCACTGAGGATACTCCTGTGTGTCCCAGGCCTGGCCTTTAAGGACTTCCTCTTCCTGTGCTGTTACCACTTCGCAGGGATCCAGACCCTCCTGGTCCCCGTGCATTTTTTTATTTTGCTATATTCTTTCCATTGTTTTGATGTGAATAATTTAAAGTGACACAGAAAGGGCAGCCCTTGCCACAAAAGGGGACCTGTCAATGCCCAGACCCCGCCCCACCCCATGTCTTTCCTGTTCTGTCTGGTTGTGCCTGCCTCCCTCTTGAACCTTTTCTGCAGGTCAACACCCGTACATGCGAACACATTCCTCCCCTTCCCCTCAGGTCTCAGTGGACAGAGTATGTGACATTTTCGTGTCTGTCTCTGGGTTAGGGTTTCTTCCTCTCTCAGTCATCTCTCTCATTCTGCTTCTCATTTCCTTTTGCCCCTTCCACTCTCTCTGAAGTAGTGCATATGAAGAAAAGGACTGCTTCAATTTGGGAAGCAGCTTGTTTTCTCTCTCTCTCTTTCTCTCTCTCTCTCTCTCTCTCTCTCTCTCTCTCTCTCTCCCTCCCTCCCTCCCTCCTCTCTTTTGTCACACACAGTGTGGGACTTCCCTTGGGGGCTAACCAGGGAAGGGAGGAAACAGGTCCAGACAAGAACTGTCCCCTTCCCCTGGATGAAGGCATAAAGGGTGAATTTGGCGGTCATAGACACTTAGGGGATTTTGTGTGTAGCCTGGGTCTTCCAAATGAAGACAGAGCTGCAGCTGGCCGCGGGCATTGTCTGCAGAGCAGCCTTGAACCAGGAAGCAGGCTATAGTCATTAGGAGAAGGCATAGCCAGGATTTCCTGAAGGTTCTGGCCTCTAGCCTGTAACCTGGCACTGTCCAATAGAAATGGAACTTGAACAGCATTCAAAAGAAAACAGGTGAGAATAATTTGAATGATATATTTTATTCAACACCATTTATCCAAAATATTACCACTTCAGCATGTAGTGTAGGCAAAAAGTACTAATGAGGTTTTCCACATTAAGAAACCAAGCCTTAGAAATCCCCCCACCCCCACCCCACATGCGCGTCTTTCACAGTTAACAGCGAATCTCAATTTAGACTGCCCACATTGCAGGCTCAATAGCCACATACAGCTGCTGGTGAGCATTACAGGACAGTGGCAGTCTAGCCTAACCAAGCCTGGAAGCCTCACTCCATCCAGCTGCTTAATCAGTGGCATGCAAATGGCCGCTGTGTGTACTAGGGAGGAACTGGAGAGGGGATGTTTGAAGAGCGCATAGAATCAGCTTCCCTCCATTACTGTCACCAGCGGTAATCATCATTAATGCGCTGGCAGAGCTGGAGTCCAGCCCTGTTGCTAGTGGCTTCCAGTTCACACAGACAGTCCCATGCTGGGGAATTGTTGACCCACATTCTCTTTCGGGGGAGCTAAGGCTACAGTTTCCTAGTGATCTAGCCCTGCCCACCCCTCCTGGCTCGGGCCTCACCTCAGGTATGTGCTTCTCCCCCTTGCCTTAGGTCTCAGCACCCCTCTGGCCTGTCTCTTCTATATATAGCTCTCTGTGGTGACAGCTGGCCCTGGGATGACTCATCATCCACCGTGGGTGTCTCCGGATAGAACCCTGAACATATATTCATAGGGTACTTTTTGCAGTTTCTGGTCTCTTCCTAGCAAGTCCGGCCTTAGGGGATTGTCTTCTAAAAAACAAAACAAAAAAACAACCAGGCAAACAAACATGGAGATTGTGGGTTTGACTAACCAGTGGGGCCCTAGCTGCAGGCTTCTGGGGCATGGCAAGCCAAACAGGGCTGTGGAGGCCTGGCTCACCGAAGTCTGTCTATGGTAAGGAATCAATCCCTACTCAGAGGTCTTGAATGGGAACATTTCCTTGCTGTCTTTTGTTCTGCATGCCTAACTAGCCCTAGATTGCCCTTGGCAGTGGGGCCTGAGAGAGGCCATTTCCCTTTCAAAGTTATAGGGCTTCTCATAGGACCACTGGTAAATGCTATCTCTTTTCAGTGGGCCATCAGGGAATAAATGGTAACTTGGCAATACTGGGCTAATGGAGGCAGTTCTGCTCACCTGCTGTGCCATCCTGGGGAAGTCCTTTTTTTGTGGCTGAGCTTCTGTTTTCTCTTCTCCCTCTAATACCACTGTGAGGGGCCTCCTGTGACAACTGTTATTACTGCCCAGCCAGACCTATTACTTCCATTTACCCCTAAGCAGACCAAAGGGAGGAGTGAGAAGGGAAGGAAACCAACCAATCGCAAAGTTCTCAACAAGGTATCTTAATCAGTTTGGGCTACTATAGTCAAATACCATGGATATGGTGGTTCCAAAGACACAGAAGTGTTTCTCAAGTTTCGGAGGTTGGGGGGTCTCTCCTTATGGCTACCATCAGGGTCAGTTCTGGGGAGACTCATTTCTAGATTGTTTCTCCTTGCACCCTTGTATGTTGAACGAGGGCAGGAACTCTGAGTTCTCTTTGGCAAAGGTACTAGACACATTGAGAGCTCCACCCTCACCACATCATATCATATCCCAAAGGTCTCATAACCTAAGCCTATCAGCTTAAGTGTTGAGATTTCACACCATGAATTTAGAGGATACAGCATTCCTTCTGTAACAAGAGTGTCACCCTAGCTTCAGCCCATAGGGAGTTCTGGAGGAGCAGTTGTGCCACCCTGTCTTAAGTGCTATGATGAACCAGGACCTTGTGGTAGTCAGGAATCCTACTACTGAGGTACATCCGGTGTGTGTGTGTGTGTCTTTTTTTTTTTTTTTCTGAAACAGGTTTTCTCTATGTAACAGCTCTGGCTCTCCTGGACTCTCTTTGTAGACCAGGCTGTCCTTGAACTCACAGAGATCTGCCTGCCTCTGCCTCTTGAGTGCTGGGATTAAAGGAGTATGCCACCACGCCTGGCTGTATGTGTATGTTTTTGAGACAAGGTCTCATTATGTAGAGACAAGGTCTCATTATGTAGCTCTGGCGGCCTGGAACTCACAATGTAGACCAAGCTGACTTAAACTTTAGAGATCTGTCTATCTGTGCCTCCAGAGTGCTGGTATTCAAGGCCTGCACCACCACCACGCCCATGGTGTGAGAGGTTTTTATTCTCAGCTCCCCAGTAGCTTTCTTCCTTTTGCCCACCTCTTCACTTCAACCTTGTAGGGCCTCATCTTCTGGTTATCCCAGCAAACGGGGCTTCTTGGATCTGTCTCCAGCTGGAAGCTTCATGGCCTTCCACCTTAGCTTTCAGCTTCCAACTCCTTTCCTCCAGCCTGGGCTCCCTTTCCCTGCCTCTCTGGATTTGAAGCACCTCCACTGGAAGGCTGCTGGCTGCATGGCTGTACACTGTCACCCCTGTTTATTGCCCAGTACTGTGACCAATCGAAGGTATAGGGGGCATGTGCTACTGAGTCTACTAAGTCTCCACCTTCCCTGAGTTTTCCAGTCACCAGTGCAGATGAATTTATTTTCCACTCTCAGGAATTCACAGTTTGAGTGATTCCCCTGCTGCAGTTGTCTTGCCGCAGCTGGGATTCTGTTTATTGCAGGCTGAGGAATTTGCTTTTCCACCCCAGTAGAATTCTCTCCCCACCACTCCCTCCCCCTGCATCTTTTCCCTTTCTCTCCTCCTCCCTTGCTCCTCTCATTTCCCTTCCTTTCTAGCACTTCGAGTCTCCCCTTCCACTTAAACCCTCCCCCATTCTCCTCTTCCCTCCTCTGTTTCTCTACCTCCCCCCTTTGGTGTTCTCGGGGTGACAGTGACCCAGGACAGAACCAGAGCTGATGTGCTGTGTGAGAGAAGACTTCAGAGCCTGCAGGCAAACCCATACCTGAGGTGAGCAGCCACAGTGCGGAGACAGTTGACAAGTGTCCAGGGACTGTGTTCCTGATTCAGTCACTACAGAGTCTTACTGTTTTCAACTTTTAAAAAACATTATTTGACGCAAGGCATCGAATGCGTTTGATATTTGGTCACAGTGGAATTGAAGAAGGCTGCTTGAAGAGGGCCATTAAGACCAAGGCTATTTGAAAATCTTACGGAAATTCCATTGAGTTCTTTGAAAACAAGAGTAGCCTTGTCTTCTTCCTAACAATATTTATTCTTCCGGTTGCTCCCTTATTTTTCCCATCACTGGCTCTGGCTTATTAGTGTTTTCAGGACATCGCCCTTAGTGTGCCTGTGATCCAGGGACTTTTGAGCCTGTGGTATTTAGCCATGTGTGCCTGCTCTTGGAATCTTGGGTTACAGTCAGCCAGCCTTGGCACAGGATGAATCCAAGTGCCAATAACACCGTCTCTGACTTCCTGTTCAGGTCAGTCACCACAAACGTGCCTCGGACCAACTTTTCCTATTAGGGTGTCCCCACTGGGGGCTGATAGGGCCTCAAAGATCCCCCTGCTCAGGATTGTATAGGGATGACTGAAAGCCCTTACCAGCCTAGACCATGCAAAAGAAATGAGGTCAGAGTTTTTGGCTATTCACCTGATACAACAGGGGATGACTTTCTCCTGGGCAGACAGCCCCATCTTGGCTGTCTACCCATGGGCGATGTTGCTGTGTTTTCCATTTGCCACAAAGGGTAGGGGAGAGGAGGGCCGTGGGGTCCATGGTGACAGATAATCACTGTGAACTCAGAGAAGGGAGAAATTTAGAAACACATTCTGGTCTAAGGTGCTTGTATTAAGTGCTGACATCTTGGTTAGCTTTGATGGAAATCCACTGTCTTAGGGTTTTATTGCTGTGAAGAGACACCATGCCCATGGCATCTCTTATAAAAGGAAAACATTTCATTGGGGCTGGCTTACAGTTCAGAGGTTTAGTCCATTATCAACACAGTGAGAAGCATGGCGGCACACAGGCAGACATGATACTGGAGAGGTAGCTGAGAGTCCTACATCTGCATCTGTAGGCAGCAGGAAGTGACAGTGACACACTGGCCAGGCTTGAGCTTCTGAGACCTCAAAGCCCATTCCCTAGCCAACAAAGTCACACCCACTTCCACAAGGCCACACCTTCTAATAGTGCCAGTCCCTTTTATTCAAACCACCACATCCATATATAACAGAAAAATATGTAGATCATCTACAGATCCTGTGTTCTTGATGTTTGAACTCCTCCCCTGAGAAGATCACTTATTTTTGCAGGGCTTTTTCATTCATGAGACAGGAGCCTTGTTCTCTTGGCATCCCCTTCTCTTTCTGCCAGTCCTGGCACCTTTGCCCCAATATCTCTGAGTATGAGTAAGACTATGACTATGATTAGGATTTGGGCAGTAAATGCCACCTTCCTTATCCTTCAGGCGGGGCAATTTAAGATGTACTTTACACTGTCAACCAGCTGTGTCCTAGGGGACCAAGACATTCATTCACAATGATGGCCTATTGATGGCACACTCTCTGGCTTCCTTTCTGGCTTATCCATGATTCTGGGATTACCTTCTCAAGAAATTGCACTTATAACCTTGCCTCAGACTTAACCTCTAGAGTAGCAAAAAGCTTCAAATCTAAAGTGAGACTCTGCCACCCCCCCACACCCTCCCACCCCCCGCGCACACACACTAGGCACCCTTAATCTGTAATTATGCATGCTTTCTTCAGAGACTCTAGAGTCTGAGTTTGGAGCAGCATTCAGGGTACACCAGGGCACAGACAATGCACATTGTATTTACCACAGAATGCCAGAGCTTAGCATGGTTCACCCCTAATATTAGCTCTGTTAAGAATGACTACAGAATGCTTAAGATTTTCCTTATTCCTTTTTAAATTTCATTGCTATGCATGTGTGTGTATGCATGCATGTTTATGGGTGTGTACATGCATGGGGAAGCCAGAGGACAACTTCAGGTGTCATCTTCAGAAATACCAGCCACCTTCTTAAAGACACAGTCTCTCATTGGCCTGGACCAGCCAATTAGCTCCCAGCTTGTCCATAAGCTACAGGGATCTTCCTGTCTCTGCCTTCCTTGGGCCAGAATTATAGGCATATACTACAGAGCCTGGCATTTTTTGTGTGACTTTTGAACTCAGGTCCTCATGTTTGCAAAGGTAAGTACTTTACTAACTGAACTATCTCATTAACCTTCCTTACAGCTTTCTAGCCATTTACTCTGTGAAGTGATTTTATTTCATTTGTTTTGATACAGAGTGTCATGCAACCTAGGCTGGCCTTGAACTCACTATGTAGCCGAGAATGGCCTTTAACTCCATATCCTCCTGCCTCTAATTCCCAAGTTGGAGAATTACAGGTATACACCACCATGCTTGGTTATTCTATTTATTTAAGTTGGGTTTGCATCCGTTTTTTAGCTTTTTTTTTTTTCCTTCGAGGCAGGGTTTCTCTGTGTAGCCCTGGCTCTCCTGGACTCTAGACTAGGCTGACTTCAAACTCACAGAGATCCACCTGCCTCTGCCTCCTGAGTGCTGGGATTAAAGGCGTGTACAACCATGCCTGGCTTGGCTTAATTTTTTAAATCAGTAAAATAATAGGCTTCATTATGACATCTTCACATATGGAGATCATGTGCTTTGGTCATATCCACTCCCCCATTACCTCTCTGGTTCCTGTGGAATGATTTTAAATTTTTTGTTTTTTTAAAGATTTACTTTGCTTTCTGTGTATGACTATTTTTCTTATGTGTGTGTATGTATGCTGCATGTGTGCCCAGCACCCTTCGGTCACAGGAGGGCATCAGATCCACCTGTAACTGGAGTTACAGATGGTTGTGAGTCTCCACATAGGTGCTGGGAATTGAGCTCAGGACCTCAGAAAGAGCAGCCAGTGCTCTTATCCCCTGAGCCATCATCACTCCAGTCCCCAATACACAGTGGAACTGGGATTATAGCTCAGTGGTAGAGCCCTTGCTTAGCTTGTGTGAGGCTCTGGGTTCCATTCTTAGTACCTAAATATGAATAATATGTAGTGTAACTTCAAGATTTTGTATTAAACCTTGCTGTAATGAGTAGGACTGTCTGCTTCTCCTCCTCTTGAATACTGGATACATTGGCAACTGTTTCCATCAAGAGCAGAGCAGAGCTGGGCTTCTGCTTTGGAGCCAGAAGTGGCTGTCATGTGAGTTGGCCATGCTAGGAGAAAGCCTAATCCGTGAAGCCACATGGAGGTGACTGGATCGACAGTCCCAGCTGAGCCCAGTCCCTGAGCCATTTCAGTCCAAACACCAGATTTGTGAGCCTAGAAGTGTCCAGATGGTTCCAATACTCTGCTCTTTCATGGTCTTTCAATGTTAGCCCCAGGCATGGTGGAACAGGGCAAAGGACCACTATTGGTCCTGTGCATATTTCTTACCCAGGTAAACATGGGTCCAACACAACTGTTAAGCTACTGGGTTGAAGGGTTGCTTTTTAATGCAAAAATAATGAGAATATCCTAATGTGATTTTGTTAGTTGTACACCCACTGGACAGTCATTTAGCCTAACAAGTCCCTTCTAAGTACTGATGATGATTTCTCAGTGCTGAACATAGAAAAGACCCCTACCATCAGGGGATTTACAGTATAGAACAGTGGTTCTCTACTTGTGGCTTGCAACCCCTTTGGCAAACCTCTTTCCCAAAAAATATTTACATTACGATTCATAACAGTAGCAAGATTACAGTTATACAATAGCAACAAAGATAATTTTATGACTGAGCATCACAACATGAGGGACTGTATTAGAGGGTTGCAGCATTGGGAAGGTTGAGAACCTCTGGTCTAGAGGCTGCTGTTGGCAACTGTTATCTTTCAAAAGCCCATCCAGATGGCGGGGTGGGGGGGGGGGTGGGCGGTGTAGGTTCCTGATGAGTTGCCAGGGGAGGCTCCCGAGGTAGGTGGATTAGATAACAGAAACCCAGAGAGCTCTATTATTTGCTGCCTGTCAAGCACCACTGTCCTTGTGTGTCGTCCACAGCTAGCTGCACCTTCACACATAGCAGGAGAGTCTCTGAGGGCTGAGAGGAGTCATCTCCCAGGCACAAGTACAGAAAAAAAAAAAAAAAGAAAAAAGGTTCCTGGGAGAGAGATGGCAACTGTCTCATGGAGGAAGATGGCATTGGTTTTTCTCAAGGCAGGAATGGCGGGACTTAAGTAAAAATGATCCCCTTGGCTGGCACTCCTTGGCGTCCTTGACCTGTCTCTGGAGGGCAGGTTGCCACCTGTGTCCTGGCACACTGCATTCCTGAGTCAAAATGTGGGAGTCCAATGTTTTTTTTTTTAATGCTGCTTGGAATTCTGTTGTTCTTTCTCTGTCTGTCTGTCTCTCTCTCTCTGTGTGTTTATGTGTGGATACACATGACTGTATATGCACATGCAAATGTGGCCATGCATTTGTGGAAGCCCGAGGTTGGTCCCCAGGCACTCTCCACCTTATATTTTGAGACAGGGTCTCTCTCTCTCTGAACATGTGCTCACTGATTCAGCTAGATAGGCTGCTGAACAAGTCTCAGGACTCCTTCCACCTCCATGTCCTCCCTAGTGCTGAGATTACAGGTGTGCCCTGCTGGGTCCAGTTTGTTACATGGTTGCTGAGTATCCCAGTTCATCCCACGTTTAGATGGCAAACATTACCAAGTGAGCCATGATCCTAACCCCGGTTTGTTGCTTTATTGTTGAGATAAAGTCTCAGTAATGCTATGTACCCCAGGCTGGCCTGGAGCTTGCAACCTTCCAAGCGCTGAGATTATAGTGATGTACTGTGCCCAGCAGCCTTCTACCTGTAAGCAAACTTAAACATTGCCTGCCTGTCTCTGTTCTGCACAAACAAAGAGAAAGCAGAAGTCCATGGCCTTCAGGGAACCAGTTGTGATGAAAGGTGATGCTACCAGGTATGGCCTATGGTTCCTAACTTTGAAGAGCTTTTAAAAGGCAGGGAAATTCTAGGAGGAAGGCTCAGAGGTCTGCTTGGGAATTTTCCATCATGGAGACGTACTTTATCCACTCCTGGAAGGCTCTGGGTTGTGTTTGAGGGAATAATGCTGTGTAGGGACACCCTCCCCCCACTTTTTTTCTACAACAGGATCCTCCCCCAGAGACTAACAACAGAAATAGGATCCCCACAGATGCGTTGAAGACATGGCTGAGACTTGGGAGAGGTCCTTTCCCCCTCATCTCTGTCTAGTCATCCTGAGACTGGCTGGCTGGCTGGGTGTTTTGTGTTCCTCAGCTGCACCCAGGGTCAGTCTTTCCAGACTGAGCAACTTAAGCAAACAGAGGCCAGAGCTTTCAGAGTGGTCTGTGCTACCCGTTCAGCATTCAACATCCTATCCATTCAACAAATATTTAGTGAGCTGTGTTCCAGGCACATGGCTAAAATACAGCCATGAGAAAAGACAGGCAGAGGGAGGCCCTCCCCTTCATGGAGCACACATTTAAATTGCGTTTATTTATTGTGTGTGAGTGTGTGGTGTGCATGCTAGAGCAAGTGTGTAGAGGTCAGAGGACAGCGTTCTGGAGTCAGTTCTCTCTCTTTCTGTTATATGGGTCCCAAGGTTGAAATTTAGGTTGTCAGATTTGGTGGCAAGGGCCTCTTTACCTGCTGAGCCATCTCGCCAGCCCTGCAGGAATGCACACTTTAATAAATAGGAGGCAAAAAGAAGCACAAACTTGCAGCATTGGATTTACAATTCAGAGTTGACTTATCTACAGCCTGCTGTCCCTTCCTCTACCAAGTCCTGGCTGGCTGGCATCTCTTCTTAAGCAGATGTCACCTCTGGGTCCAATCACTTCTAGGTGTTCTTAAGAATGTTCCAGCTAGGGGCTGGAGAGATGGCTCAGCAGCTAAAAGCACTAGCTGCTCTTCCACAGGACCTGGGTTTGACTATCAGCATTCACATGGCAGCTAAAATCATCGGTATTTCGAATTCCAGAGGATCTGATGCCCAATTCTGATGTCCTTGGGCACCAGGCACATGTGATGCAGATACATACATGCAGGTGAAATACTCATACACATAAAATAAATTAAAATGTAAGTATTTAAAAAAAAGGAGTGTCCCATCTGGGCATGGTAGGACACATTCTGGAGACTGGGGCAGGAGAATTCCAACCTGGAGGACAGTCTGGACTGCATAGCATGACTCAGTCTCAATGAAACAAAACAAAAACAAATTAGGGCTGAGAGGTGGCTCGATTGCTAAAGTGCTTGTCCTGCAAACATGAAGACCTGACTTCAGTTCCTGGAACTTAACCTGAAAAGCCAGGTGTGATGAGACATCCGTCTAAACCTCCTCAAGGCAGAGCCAGGAAAATCCCAGGGTCTCACTGGCTAGCCAGCCTAGCCTACCTACCAACATCCCAAGCCTGTCTGAAAAACAGTGGTGGTTTAGTACCTGAGGAATAGTCAAAGTTGCTCCCCCCCTCTCTTTCTCTCTCTCTCACCAATCAAATACCAAGTAGCAGCAGCAGCACCACCACCACCAAAAATACCAACCAAAGGGGGGGGGGGGGGGAGAATGTTCCATCGGCCAGGGATGTAGCTCAGTTGGTTAAGGGCTCACCGCTAGGTCATCCTAGCACCCCAGGATGGTCCCTAACCCTAGAAAACAATAACAAAAATATTCCCAACCTAAGCCCTTTAGGCCCAAGAGAACCAGATTCATGTGTCTTCTCTTGCTTGACTGAGGCTTATCCTTTGACTAGCAGAGGGGCCCCTTTCCAGTTCCAGCCATTTCTTCCCTGAATGACTGACAGAACAGGTGAGACCATATTCAGGAGACACCCTATGTCCTAACCCTGACCCCCCCACCCCCGCAGCCTCTACACCATAATACAGGGGAGACTTTCTGTGGGTGGCCATAGACACTGCCTACAGCAGCAGAGGTTGTTGCTTTACTACCAGGAGAATTTTTTTTATGAGTCTAAAAACAGATTAATAGAGCTTTTTTTTTTTTTTTTTTTCTGAGAGGGGAGAGAAGGGAGGGAATATAATTTCCCCAAGACAAAAAATGTCAGGGCCCATGCAGTTAACAAGGCTCTCACCAAAAGGCTGTGTTCAGACACTTGCTCCTATTAAGACAGTGGGTACTTCCTGTGCCTCGGGCTTAATTCCAGGAGCTTCTCCCATTCGGATTCCGGCCTTCCTCTGGTAAACCCCTCTGGATTAACCTGTCACACTCTGTCAGTCACCATGCAGGCAGCTCTCTGTGTCCAGGCCCTGGTTGCATTATTTATTTTCCATTGAAAATTAGACAAGAAAGCTCCACGGAGGTGGGGGCTGGGATTCATTTCTTTCCTGGATTTCTCTTCTTCTAGTGTCTAATCTACAGCATGGGCAGAATGTGCCATCCAAAATTTGGTGAGTCTGGAGCCAACCGTGTTGAATTCCCTACATGGCAGCTGAGCAAGCACTCTGGTCCCTCTTCCCTTCTTCATCAATAGCACCCCGGTCCTTTTTAAGACAAGAGAAGAGTGATTGAGTATGTGTCTGTTGGAATAGGGTGAGGAGGAAGAGGAATGGTCTTCTATGGAAGACATCTTTCCTGATATACCCCTCTGTAATTTGAATGGTCTCCCAGACTGTGCCCGTGCCCACTCCCTGCATCCCATTGTCTCCCTCTCCTATAAACTGTGAAGTAGAAAGCACTTTACTAGGAAATAATCTATCCCTGACCTCCCACTGTAAGGCGCTCCAAAGTAAACTTACCTCCCTGGACTCAGAGGTCATGAAGACCCAGGGTGTGCAGAACCTTACATTTTTGTTCTTGTAGCTCTGTGTTCAGTCTTGTCTCTGTGGATGGCTTTGTGACCTTTCTTAGACTTGTCCTGCTAGCCACAGAATGGTTAAAATGAGAAAGATGGAGGTCAAGACATAGGGGAAATGAATTCTCATATGTCCTTAGTGGGAGTGAAAAAAAGAAAAAGGGCAGCCACTCTGGAGAAAGAGTTTCTGATAAAGTTAAACACATGCCTCTACATGATCTAGCCTCTGCTCTTGGACTTTGAGGTAGAAGAAATGAAGCTCTGTGTTCTGACAAAGACCTACATGGTAATGTTCATAACTGCCTTAAGTCTTCTTAGCCCTAAACCAAGAACTCCAGAGATGCTTATGAATAGGCATGGCATCTCCATGCAGTACAATGGGAGTACTGCCTAGAAGTCATAAGCGACCAGGTTGAGTGTAATGAAGGGTGCCTTTAATCTTAGCCCTCAGCTGACTGAGACAGGAACATCCAAAGTTGAAAGCCAGACTGGGTTACCTAGAGAGACCCCATCTAAATAAATAAATACAGGGAGGGCTATAACTCAGCAGTAAGTGCTTGTCTAGAATCTATAAGGTCCTGGTTTCAATTCCCAGTACTGTAAAACTAAAACACAAACCCAAAATAAATACACAGAAACAAAAGGGGAATCATCTATATATTCCAAACAACATGGGTAGATGGATCCTAGATGTGTAGAGCAAAAGAAGCTGGCCACAAGGTAGAGAGTATACAGTTCCACTAATACAAAGTTTAAGAGTGGGCCAAACTAATTTAGATAGGCGTAATAGTTGTGTGTTGGAGATCCACCCCATCTCCTATTGGTAGACCTTTTGCAATGTCTCTAGACATTTTTGCCTATCACAGTCATGTGCTTTGTGTGTGTGTGTGTGTGTGTGTGTGTGTGTGTGTGTGTGTGTGTGTGTGTGTGCGCGTGCCTTTGTGCCGTTGATATCTAGAAGGTTGACGGTAAGGATTCCTGCCATGAGCGGAAACTGGTCAGGACCCACCTCAAAGACCCAGAACTCTGTATTGTCAAGATAGAGAACACAGGTCTGTGGTAACAGAAGTTAGCAGAGTTGTTACCTCTTAAGGAGTGCTAGCTGGAAGGGGCACAAGAGAATTTTCTGGAATGATGACAATGTTCTATATTTGTGCTGTCTAAAATAGCAACCATTAGCTTAACATGGCTGTTTAAATGAAAATGAAACATAATTAAAATTTCAAGTGCCCTCAGCTGCAATTGACAGATCTAGACCATGTCCACCTTTGCAGACTTAGATTGGACTGAAGGTTGTGCTATTTCATGAGCCAGGCTACCTGAAAATGTGCACTTTTTATTGCATATCAATTACATACCTCAATACACACAGCACAGTGAGGTGAGAAAAGAGTCCTTTGTACAGAAAAGAAATGAGGATGCTGGTGAAGCACCAGGCCCAGCAAGTGCGACTTCTGTCCTCCAGGTGGTAAGTCCTGGCTGGCCAGGCCTGCCTACACATAGTGGGACTCAGAAGGGGCAGGGCTGTGGAATCCTTCAAAGGGGCTTCAAAGGGCCAGGGAATGCCAAGGTCATTTACTCTACAGGTAACTCAAGGGCTGCTCCAGCTCCAGGGGGATTGAGTAGCCTGTCACATGGACCTGAGGAAAGAAAAGGCTCAGTTTCTCCCCACCCATTGCCAGGTTGCCTCCCCCACCCAGGGCTGCAGGCTCTCCAGGCAGAAATTGCTCCATTCCCAGTCACTGGAGCCTCTCTTGCTCTTCTGGTGTGAGGGTTTTACAATAACAGCATTGTAACCACTTTGAGAAAACCAATAAAAAGGCGGTGACAAAAGAATAGCGAGCCTGCTGGAAATTGCACGCAGGAGCGCAGGCCTAGCTCTTTTGCTGCTGCGTGTTTAATCGTGCTCCTGGGCTGCAGGCTGCAAAGATGCACGTGTTTATTTGGGGGATGCACTGTGGCTTAAATAATGAATCTTGCCTAAGCATTCAGATGAATGCAGGGAGCCGGTCCAGCCTTCTCACCCAACTTGGGCCTGTGAAAGGGAACCCCAGTCAGACCTGTAGAGCTGGCTTCTCTAGGGTGTGGGATGTGGAGGTAGGAGCATGCGGTTTTCTTCGTTCGTTCGTTCATTCATTTGCTTGTTCAGGACCCAAAATAGAATGACCTACTAAGTATTTATCCTGTGATGGCTACTAGACCACAAAAACACCAATGTAGCCTGGGCTTGTTGCAGAAAATTTTCAGAAGGATTACACATTGCATACAACCTAAAGCAACTTGTGGGCCTTGGCTTTGTCACCTGAGCACTGGGTTATAGCCACGCTGTCTGCTGACCTTGAGCCCCACACTCCGTGTTTGTCTGCTGGCAGCCTCTTTGTTTCTCTGTAGAGAGTCCTTGAGGTAATTATCAATATCCATCTTCAAAAATCATTTCAGACTCACAGAAAAGTTGCCGAAATTGTGTAAGTAATTTTGATCTGCCCTTTCCCCATGCTCCTCAAAAGTTAAGTTTGCCAATTTCCCTTTTTCTTTTTCTCTCTGTCTCTGTGTATATATATATATATATATATATATATATATATGCTCACGTAAGCATGTGTATAAGTGTCTGTATATGTGAATTCCTTGAGGGTATTTGGAGTCATGAAGCCCCCTTCCATCTAACACAGATCTGTTAGGAAACAAGACTCTCTTACACAGTCACATTATAATTGTGAAGAACAGAAAATTAATACTGCTATAATACAGTTTATTGCCCAATCTACAAACATTTATATTTCTTCAACTGTCACACTATTTTCCTTTTATGGTAAAACAAAAATACAAAACACAGAAAACCCCAAAAGCAAAACAAACAAGACACCCCACCGGGTTTTCTGGCTCAAGATTAAACTCAAGATGACATGGTTGCATTTTATTGTCACATCTCTTTAGTTGGCTTTAATGTGGAACAGTTGCTCTGTTTCACATTGAAATTATTTTTAAAAAATTCTTATATTTACTTATTTATTGGTGTGTTGGGGAGAGGGGGGATGGGCCCATGTATGTCATGGCACATATGTAGAGACCAGAGGATAACCAGAATGAGTCAGTTTTTGTCAATGTGCTGCATAATCTGAGTTAGGTGGCCTTTATTCTTCCAGCAGACTCTCCTGTCTGCCTTCTGTCTCCCCATAGCAGGAATGCTGGTGTGACAGATGTGTGACATCATATTGGGGCTTTTCACATGGGTTCAGGGAGATCAAACTCAGATCATTAACCACTGAGCCCTCAATGAAGAGCCTCCCTTTGTCGTTTTGAGGGTTTTGGTTCCTAGAAGGAAATGACCAATATAGGGCTGGTGAAATGGCTGCTGCTGCCACCTTTTCTAATTTCAATACTTTTTGGCTGTATTATTAAGAAGAGGTTCAGGTGAGGGGACTTAAGACTCCTTTAAACTTCCAGCCCTCATTCTCTTTCTAAACCAGGGGACAAAAACTCTAGCCTGGTGCCTAACAGAAGTAACAGGTGCTCTAAATTTCCAAGTGACACCCTTTTTGTGGGAACTGAGCTGAAAATGTTAGTTCCCTTGAAGCATTTCCTTCACCCACCACCCCCCACTCCCGGCTCCCCACAGGGCTGGTAGATGAGGTGCTAAAATCACCACATAAAATCAGGAGTTCACTGAGGGAAGAGGTTAAATTGTAGTGAACAAAGCCTTCTTACTGTGGTTTTCTGGATCAACCGATCTCCCCTAACCTCCCCCACTCTCTCCAGAATCAGTATTTTCCTTCCTTTAAGGCTGTCTTCCTGATGGGCTGCAGAGTTGCAAACATAATT